>JAJJWX010001630.1:0-508105 GCA_023529315.1 Papaver bracteatum
TGTTATTTCTATTCCGCATTATATTTTGTTATATAATTAAAATAATACAGGTTGTGCATTGTTCAATCGATTAGAATATCCGACCTTGTTGGTTGTTAATTTAAATCGATTGACACTTGGATATTGGTCTTTGGTACCATCCAAGTTATCTCTCTTTGATTAGGCTCGCGAATTATATTTGCTTGAGTAAATCAAATCGAGAGATTGAGATAATAACTCCTTGAGATATTTTCTATTGATTGAGTCTTGTTGATTCTCTAGAAAACAACTCAGAGTTGTCCATACAGATTGCTAATCGAAATATTGGGTGAGGTTGTTAGAGCCCCGCATTTTTAAATAAAACCTGACTTATATTCTCGAAGAACATCTCAGTTTTATCAATCACCTCACAATAGTCTTAATCGACGCAGCGAAAAAAGATATTGTGGAATCACAAACGATGAGACAAAGATGTTTGTGATTACTTTTATATCTTGCCTATCGGAGATAGAAATCTCAATCCAATTATTAAAATTGTACTCGTACGATAGAAACAGTAAGATCATATCACACAACTACAAGAAAAGTAGTATCAGTCTGGCTTCACAATCCCAATGAAGTCTTTAAGTCGTTAACCTGGTTTTAGAAGGAGAAAACCAAAGGTTAAAGGAGAATCGACTCTAGATTAGCAAAACTAGTATCACACAGAATGTGTGGGGATTAGCTTTCCCAGTTGCTAGAGTTCTCCCTTATATAGTCTTTTAAATCAAGGTTTGCAATCAATGTTAGCTCAGTAACAAAGCATTCAATATTCATCGTTAGATGAAAACCTGATTTGTTACAAGCTAATATTTATCAACCGTTAGATCGAAAACATAGCTTGTTATACACACATGTACTAGACGATTTTGGGTTTGTGTAACCGTACCCAAACTTGTACATTAGTTGGTTCAACACTAGTTAGCCAAATGATAAATTTCATATCAACCATATTCTTCTTCACCATAACTAGTCCAAATGACTCGAATGAACTAGTTAGAGAGTTGTTCAATTGCTATGAGATCTCATGTACTACACAAGACACAATTGAAACAAAAATGATGTGATTCACTCGAATCGATTCATGAACTATAAAGCCACGGTTTGCAATAGCATTCCTTAGATAATTTAAATAAGTTCACGAACATCGCTTTTAGACATAACCACTTAAGTTCGCGGACTGCGTTGACTGCTCAAGTTCCGGTTTTTACTTGATCAACAAATTTCGCAAACTTAGGTTCAAGTGCTAAGGACTTATACATATATGTGTTACAACAACAATGTTTATATCCCCCAGTGGTTATATTGTCTAAACTATCATTTCAATCATTGAAACATTCTCAGAGGACGTCATATAGTTATTATTCACAGACTAGTTTTCGTCAGAGCAATTTCCAAAGTGATTGAAACATAACATGACTTTCGTCACTTGGCTAAACCGAAAGTTTTACCAACACACATTTCGAGAAATAGATAGGCGAGATATACTCAGCTCGAAATGTCACATGTGTATATCTTTAGTCTATATAGTAAAACGACTTTTGTCTCAAGATAGGAGATAGAGTAGATAGACTTTTAAGTGATAGATAAGTTCAAGTCCTTACATACCTTTTAGTCGATGAAGATCCACTGGTTCCTTGAGTAGTCCTTCGTCTTGTATGATGATTGCCATGGAGTTCTTGAGCTCAACTACACTTTCTATCCTAGTCCGAGACCTTAGCTATAGTAGACTAAAAATCAAGACTTTATAGTTTTGATCACTAACATTGACAAACATGCTTGATATAGCAATGCATGCGAGTTCGACCGAGCAATGCTCTAACAACATTCTTACCACCTAAAAATAAAGACTCCGTCCTCGAAGTCATCTTAACAAACTTCAAAGTAGTTTCCAAAATTTTAATTTCATTTCATTTCATTTCTAATATAATATAATATATAATAATCAAGATATTTTTTTTTAAATTCATTTACCCATTCCCAAATCAAAGCAATACAAAAAATATTGTTCAAGACTTTGAAAACATGGAGAAAATCTATAAATTATTCGGTTAGTCAAAACCAAAACAGACACTCCGTACCAAAAAATTTAAATTTCAGAAAACAAACGATTTTAGAAAATGGCAAGTCCATATGCACAACACGAGTAAATCGGAACCATGCTCTGATACCAACTTGTCACACCCCGAAAATTCTGAGGCTAGAACGGGGGTTAAGAAAACTCGTATCAGAAGAAGCAACAAAGCCACCAATCAAAGTAAGATAACAAAAACACTTGTAATCAAAATAGGGACAAAACTACTTTCTTTTAAGAACAAAAGTTAACTCAAGTTTCAGTGTAACACAAATTTCTTAAGGCCCAAACCATGTAAGCAAACTGTTTTCCCAACGACATCACAGTATATATACGTATATAGTTTCGGCAAACCAATGCAATAAATCAATGGCAAAATAGTTTAGTTTTTAGTATTATGTATAAACCCCTACCTCAATCGCTTAAAAATCCAAATCCAAATATGGTGATTGTATCGACAACGTAAAAGAAATCCCATACAAACTCCACGATGTGCGCCGTCATTGAGAACCGATAAGACTGACCTTTATTAGCTTAGGAAGAGCAGCTGAAGAATAGGTATCATCTACAACCTCTTTTTATTTTTTGTGCCAACATAAAAACAAGAGGAAAACATAGGCGAACAGAAGAAAGGTATATTCATTCTCTAGGTTTAGTTTTTTTAAGAAAGGACAAAAAGAAAACGAAAGGAAAAGAGAAGTCGGTCGCAACTGCCTTCTCTAACTAGGGTTCCTTTTGTATGCGGTATATATTTATGTTAAGGCCCAAGACTTTGGTGGTAGTGTCCAAAATGTGGGAAATACAAGGATTTGACCAAAAGTCAACTTAGTCAACTTTTAAAAGGAATAAACATTAATGGATTTGTTATCTATTATATCTTTTCTTCTCTTATCTATTGTTCTATTTATTTAGAAAATACACCAAAAAAATGTGTACTTATCTCTCAGACAGCCGGTTTTGGCGGAAGCACATTTTAAAAAGACGGATTATGACATTTCCCTTAGTGATACCAATCAATATAAAATCAATGCAAGTATCACTTGTTTACTCCATATATTTCTCCCCCTTTTTGTCACAAAATGACAAAGAAACGAAAAAATAAAGGACAACCCGAAAGGATCTTACAAATCTTAATAGACTTGCAACCTATAGAGTTATGCACGAGGGTTCCACACACCATTTTTGATAACCAATATCAAAACTGAAACTATAAAGTAATTTGTTTTGATATGTTACCAAGGAAACAATTGCCCGAAGCAATTTTCCCTAATAGTTTAGCAAACCAAAAAAAAAAACTAAGCACCTCAGTCCCTTTTCTAAACCGATTGTACAAATACAACCTATTTGTTCGATAAGACCAAAATAAAGATAACTCTATTTTTCTCATCAAGTTCTAATTATCAATATAACTTAGACCTTTAACTTTTAAACAAGACAAGTACTAGTTTAGTTAACTAGTATTTCTTTTTAAGGCATTCGATTAGAATTGAATAACCGAAACCTCCACTTTGATAAGTCTAATTAAGATCAAAATAAACTTAGCTTCTCTTATCAGGAATCGAATTGGACTAAACAATTCATCCCGTAAACCTTTTCTTTCGTTAATCCATAAACAATTCATACAAACCAAATAAATCAACTTGCATAATTATTCACCTCAATTGGAAGCAATTGAATCAACATAGACATTAAAACACCGCAATTGCACCGAAATTTTGTAAGCCCAAACGATTGATACCACACAATAAAGCAAGATAACAATAGTTTTTCTTAAACGGAACCAATTGAATCACACATACATACATCCACACACACATAATGGAATAAAACATCAATTGTACCGAAATTTTGTTAATCAAAAGAAATAAATATACTCAATAAAATCAGGCTTTTCTTAAACAGGAAAACAATTAACTAACAAGATTGTTACCTCAAATTTCGCATCTTATTCTCCAATATGTTTGCATCTTCTACCAGGGAGAATTGATATCGAAATATCATTATGTTGTCATCATTATGTAAAAAAAAAGAGTAACAACAACCAACCTTTACCAAAGAAAGGTTGAAAATCGGTTTTTAACTATTGCAAGTAAAGGTTGAAAACCCCCGAAACACATATGCTTTTATGCTAAACCAAACCGATTCAACATATTGTGACTTTTTCACATATTGTTTCTATTAGAACCCCTCGTGATCCTTTGATAAAGCCTACCAACATGGGCTAGAACTTAATCCTTCTAATCAAAAAGTCACCCAAACCATAAGATTTCACAATATTATGAGATCGAATATCAAGGTAGTAAAATCAAAATCAAACATCCCATAAACATACATAGCAATAAAAAAAAAAATCAAGCATAGGCTATGTAAATAAAAAACTATCACAAGAAAAATTATAAGTCAAATAATTTTATTCATAATAAGATAGTTTTATTTATAATAGACCAAATACAATCATTGAAAGAAATCAAAAATTGATGTCTATTTTTCCTTCTCAATTCTCGTGAAGATTGCTTTCAAAAACTGGATTCAAATTCTTCTGAGCACTTCCCTTTTCAGTAGATGATTTGTTCATTTCAACCAGTTGAGAATGAAGATTAGCTAGTACTTCTTTTGAATCCTTTATCATCATCTCATGATATCTAATGTAACCTTTAACAGTAAGAATCTGTTTTCTTAGAGAATCTTGAGAGTTATCATGAAGAGGGACATCATGAGTTTCAGTCATAACTGATGCACAAAGTGCTAATTCATCAAGAGATGACCATTCTTTTACTGATTCTCCATTAAAAATAAAGCAGTCTTCTTTCGGACATGAAGAAGGTATATAATATTGGAGAAAATCAAGGAATAATTCCGTTTAATGAAACCGAAACTATTTTTTTCCCGAAATAAAAGATATTTATTATTTTCTCACTTAAATAAACAGAAGTGAACAACTTGACCAAATTTATGCTTCCCCACAATCAGAATTTTAGGCAACAAGTGAGGATGCATCTTTCAACACAATCAATGCGTATTGAGGTGAGAATTATTCTCACCATAGTTAACAAATACATCCTTAGGATGACTTATAAACACAATAGATTGTGTTTCCTTTTGTTCTTTATTACTCTTGTGATTGCAAGAGTTTGCAATTTTCTTTTGAGATCTGATAAACTTACCAGTCTTCTTTATCCCCTTATTACGAAGAGATTTGATAAGTTTATTTCCAAGAAGGATTGTAGTGGGATTATTTTCTCCACATGAAGAACTTATCATGTTATCATAAAAAACTAGTTTCTGATTCTCTTGGCTTTTTGCCCAATTTTTCTTGTTCAAATTTTACCAAACAGGTTTTATCTGAAAGGATTTCAAAAGGTTTTCAAGTACCAGGCTTAACCTTTTATTTTCCTTAATTTCCAACTCAGGTTTTTATAGGAGTTAATTAGACTAACAGGATTCACGTTGTTAGAGTTGGCAAGAAATGCATTACACTTAGATATTTCTTCATTGGATTCTTCCTCCGGAATATCATCGAGAGTGGAGACATATGCCTTGTTGCACTTTCGAGTTCTTCTGTTGGGACAGTGTTTTGCCATATTTTCGAACCTCCGGCACTTGAAGCATTGTACTTCATCATTACCCTTTTTATGGCAAAACGATAATGTATCAGGAACACATTTATCAATTGATAATATGTCATTTATTCGTTGCACTAGAAGCACAATAGTTGGGTCAAGCTCTTTTTCAACATATACCTTATCCTCTTGGAAACGTTTCTCAGTTTGATTCTTCAGCAGAATTTCTCTATCGAAGATCTTTAACTTTCCTACAAGAGAGCTCCGAGAAAGTATATAAAGA
Source organism: Papaver bracteatum (assembly GCA_023529315.1). Taxonomy (NCBI): domain Eukaryota; kingdom Viridiplantae; phylum Streptophyta; class Magnoliopsida; order Ranunculales; family Papaveraceae; genus Papaver; species Papaver bracteatum. The sequence continues at coordinate 5,936 of JAJJWX010001630.1, forward strand.
TCATTACCTTCTATTATGGCATGTTTCTTAGACTCGTATCAGGATGGTAATGATTTGAGAATTTTGCATACTATTTCCTTTTCAGGTATGTCATTTCCAAGGAAAAAAATATGCATTAACAATCTCATAAAGTTTAGAGTTAAACTCCTCTAAAGTATCGTTATCACCCATTTTGAGATGTTCCCATTCAGATGAAAGGGAAAGAAGTCTAGCTTCCTTTTCAGAATCATCTCCCTAGAATACAGTCTCAAGAATATCCCATGCTTCTTTAGAAGTCCTACAAGTCAGAACATGATATAGAAGATCATGGCTAACTGCATGTATGATGGCATTCAAACCATCAGAATTCTGCTTTGCAAGAATTCTTTCTTCGTGAGTATAGAACGCTAAGTGTTTAAACTCTGTTTCCGAATAATCCATCGGATGTTGATATTCGTCCTCGATTAACAGCCAAGTGTTGAAATCTCGGGATTGAAGAAAGGATTTCATAATAGATTTCCACAATTGGTAGTTTGTCCTTTTAAATCTTGGTGGTACGTTAACTAAAGTTGATTCATGAGAACTCGAGTTCATTCTTATAGGATGGATCACACCAAACACAGATTATTAGATCTTTTCGTGTTTGCCTACTCTGATACCAATTGAAAAGGCGAGGGTACCCAAATATACCTCAAGCTAAAACTTTTCCACATATAAGTTCTTTCTCCGAAAGTGATTAATTATCTATGGACTGAGTCAAGACAATACAACTAATTGGTTCACACTTCGTGTGATCATTTATGGATACGAGATCGAGATAATACAATAACGAAGTATGTTTACTTGATAAGAGGTTCGGACTTAACCAAACACAATAGGATTGCTATCAAGTAAATAAGAATTAACATTTGTGTAATTTACTTTAAATTATAATAACAACAATTATAATTGCGGAAAATAAAAGTAAATGACACAACAATATTTTGTTAACGAGGAAACCGCAAATGCAAATTAACCCCGGGACCTTGTCCATAATTGAATACTCTCAGGATTAAGCCGTTATACAAAATTGCCTAACTTCGTATAGTTGATACAAGGCAACTAAACCTATAGTTCACCTAGTTCCGTGTATTCCCACGCCTCCAACCTGTAATAAGTCACGTACTTGAAACAATTCCTTTGGTTCGTATTCCAAATAGTAAAGGAACAACAAATATGTTTGGTATCAACTCTCTTCAACCAAGTGATATGAGTTTGACAAAGGATCTTCTGTTTATCTCAATAAACTCCTTCGTCAGGTTCTTAGATATATCTTATATTCAACTACCCAAGGTAATTGTTAAGATTTTGCAATCAATACTTTTAATCACAAAGAATTGTACTGATGTCGATCTACACAACTAATCAATCTAATCTACCACAAGGATAAACCGATTATAGTTGGATCCACTTATACCGAAACAAGTATTGTGCACACCAAAGATTATAAACCCAAATCAAAAATCTTCAAAGTATTCTTTGTGTTCAAATCTTCTTTGATCTTCAATAAACACCTGCGCACAATAACTTGAATCTCTTGTGATCAATCACGCACAGAACAGAGTCTGTTAACAATGGATTATCACAAGATCGTCCTTAAATCTACAAACAGTTTAAAGACCCATGTTGAAACTTCGATCTAGTTTGAGTGAATCTTATATCAGAAGAGAAGATTCTCAAGCATAAACAAACTAGTTGCAATCAAAGTTCAACCACCGTTAGTCAATTAAATCAATCTAGTTTCCACCAACGTACTAATAGAACTTCTCAATCCCCAAATAAGACTTTAAACTGAGAGGTCGTGAGAGATTTTGCCTAATTAAGTTACTCTCCTCTCTTAATAGGCGGATTCACCAGTAACAACACAACTGAGGAAGTTTGCTGTCACGAAGAATTAGTTTGCCCGAAATGAAAACTTCAAGTATTTATAGACAAGGAAGTTTGGACACCAAGGAATTTCCAAAACCGAAAATATTCTCAAGATATGCAATATATTCCAAATTCGGTTTCCATACTTCCTGGAAATGCTCTGTCCAACATATTGACCGAAAATCTCTTTGGAAAATCTCTAACTAGTAAATGCACATTACTAATTCTCATTTTCCTAAAATAAAATTAAAAACCTTAAATAAAAGATTCTAATTCTCATTATATATAAAAAATAAAAAAAAAGATTCTTAACTTATTTATTTTTCGATCCGGGATTTTTTTCCTTTAGATATTAAGGAATAACTTTGAACAATAAAATATAAGCATTATTGCACGTGTTCAAAGTATGTCGACATCCTTACTTTGTAAGTTTTATTTCATACTTACAAGCTTGAAACCGATTTGCCACACTTCCAAACAAGTTTAGAATTGGTTCATCTGACTTTCAAGAACTGTGTGATTGATAAAAAAACATTCAATCACAAACCATGGGTTTAATGGTTCTACCAAAACAAGTTTCGGTTCTACCTCCATGTGAGTACTATGCATAGTCACATTAGCTTTCCAAAATTCGTTTGACTAGGTACTATGATCGGTTCCCCACTTATATATGGTATCTAACTTGTATGTGTTGCACATGTCCATAGGATCGGTTCCCCTTTCTGCTACAAACTTGTTGCACCTCATACAAGGATCGATTCCCCTTTATGATGTGTTTCACCTCTTACTATAATTGGTTCCCCTTTACCCAGAGTTGGTCATACAAAAAATCACAAAATCGATCATACCATCTCAGGTGATTACTTAAGATCGGTTTCACTAATAAAAGTCATACCAATAAAAAATTCATGCCTTTGTGAGTAGTTTTACCAAGAATATAAACAAGTCATGAGCGGTTATACTAATCACACATATTGGTAGTTCATAAGATATGCAATGAATAACAATACCAATAATGCCTGGCGATTTCCTTTTCGATTAACAAAATAAGTTCATGAATTTACTTACTTAAAACACATGTAAAACATTGTTTCCTAGGATGCCTCACCTCATACCCATACATAATCACAATAGCATTCAAACAATTATGTCGATGTCTTATCTAAAAAGTTTAATGGTTAACCAATAAACCTCATATTGTATTAGCTAATCAGATTTCGTCTTTGAATCGTTGGATCATATGCACAGATAACATCATAGTTGTTAGTACCGATCACATGATGAAAACTAGTCAAACTAAATTAACTTAGACATTACTTTCCACACGTCGTTCCATTATGAGATCAACTTTTGAACTTGCATTTAATGCATGAGAAAAAAGCAGAAAAACAAACTTGAACTCGTTCTTCAGCATGTTCAGCTGAGTAGAGTAAAATTGATGAATATATGCTATAAATATACGTCATGTTCATCTCTTTTCTTCCTCTCTCGATCTCCAACTTTTCTCTCCATCTCAGAGAGAGAAAACCCTAATATTTCCAGTTTCTTCACCATTTTAGAGAAGCAGAGAGCTCAAGTTTGTGAACTTGATTTTGATTCCGGTAACAATTTCTTCAACTTGTTATATAATTCATATAATTATTATCTCTTCATCTAATTTTTGAACTTTTTTTCCTCAATTTGCAGTGGTTGTGAGAAGAGTCACCGAAGAGGTTAAGTTTGTGAACCTGATTTTGATTCCGGTGACGATTTCAACATCATAACAACTTCATATACTTGATTATGCTTCATCTAATTTTTGAGTTTTTTTCTCAGTTTGCAGCGTTTGGAAGCAGAGATCAACAAAGGTTACGTTTGCGAACTGGATTTTGATTCTACTTTATTGCATAATTCATATACTTGGATTTTATCTCTTCATCTAATTTGGGAAATGTTTTCTGAATTTTCAGTGTTCGTATGAAAAAATCTTCAATTCATTGTTCGTAATATTGATCCTCAAGTATAAAAGGTAAAAAAACCCTACAATTTCGATTGATTCTTGTGTTAATATTATTCGTTTCGTTGTTCTTAGTTATATGAGAATTTGAGAGAGCGACAAAACCCTAAACTGGTTTCCAGTTTTTTATAAAGAGATTTTACACAGAGGTTACGTTTGTGAACCTTGTTTTGATTCCATATTGAATATATGCTTATCATCTATTCATCTAATTTGTAGAACAACTAGCTATAATTCATATGCTTATCTTAACATTTATGTATCGGAAACACGTAGTATGTTTATTGATGCATATTTTTCTAGTTGTAATCGAGATTCTAGACATTTAAGTTTTTTTTTTTCATTTTTGTGTGTGTGTTTTTTAATCGAGTCGTGGTCTCCCGCACTTTCGCGCACAACACAATTATAAGCTAGCGGCTAGCTATCGTCAGATCTTCTCGAATCATGTTATGTTGTTTATCAGTTTTGATTAAATATATAAACTTAAAGAAACAAAGTCCTTTTATCCTATGTTTATCATCGAGTACAAGTTATCTTTCACTTCTTTTAATCTTTCTAACTCTTGCCATTTTCTCTAGCTCACCGTTAGCAACATCAAGAGAAGGCGATTAAAATAAATAAATAAATAATACAACTACTACGGTATTGGATCGATAATATGTAAAAAAAAATCGAAAATATGTAATACGAACACATAGGTTATGGTAAAGATTGGATCTTTTTATGTTCTAAGCTTAGTTTTTTTTTACAGAAAATGGTTACTTGATTTTCTAGATTAATCGACCAAAACCCAATTTGACTCAATGTATGTGATGGCGGTGGTGAGACTGGGTTGTAATATACGGAATATAGAAATATGATCAATTTTTGTGATTATATTGTTAATATCATAGTTAAGTTTTAAAAATTTACAGAGATCATCTTCAATTTCACCACCACCAAATTTATCGTCATTATCCCGTCATTCGAACTTCATCCAAGTTTAATGGAGAGGGTAAATAATTTTTCTTTTAATTAATGGATATTAAGATCCATTTTCAAGGTTTACATTTCGATCGTGGAGATGCAGAGAGATATGTGTTTTTTTAGATATGAATAAGGGAAAAGATGATGAGAGATATGTGGGAGGAAAAAATTTCTATCTAATAATTTTATAGATAAAGGAGATTTTTGCAAATAAATTTTTTGTGAAAGTTGTTCCATCTGAAACACGACTTTTTTCTTGATCCAACGGTTTAAAACAAGCTAGCTTATAAAGCATCACCACGCTTTCGCGTGGGGTAACAATTGCCTTGCTTTTTGAATCTTCTAATATGAGTTTCTTTATCTCTGGTTTAGATTTTGGCTGGTTTTTCACCTTAATTGGAAGATTAAAACGATGCTGGTAATCTCTATTTATCTCAATTGAATTTCAGTTGTCTTGTTTGTTGATTTTGCATCATGTTGGTGCTGGATTGTACTACTGTATAAAGGGTATTAGAAGGGTTCTCTTGTGAAGTAGTAGTATCTAAATTCTGTAAGTAGTAGCAGTAGGTCATGGGTTCTCCTATGAAAAACTATTTTATCAGATTTAGTTCTTTCTTTGGTTTGCTTTTCTTCTTTCATGCAGTCAAATTTAGTATTTTCTTTGATATAATGCTTTTCTTTAACTCTAGATCATTGGAACCATGTCTAGAAAAGCACCAAAATTAGTTTGTAGCTTAATTTCAAGAAGATGCACATCATTATCCTCAACTTCTTGGCGCCATGGTTTTGCAAAATTCTCAATCAAGGAAGATGTATGCACGGTAATATTTTTTCGTTTTTAGGTTTTATTTTTGTATGATTTGTTTGATCCTTATAGGGTTTTCATGATTCAGAAACACATGTTTTACAAGGAACAAGTGTTGGTTTGGAGCAATCAACTTGTGTAGGTGGTAATCCATTCAATGGGACAAATCTTGATGATTACATAAGAAGAATGATGTACCATCGTATACAGGGGAAAGTTTTATGGCCTCCCCAACTAGGTAACTATCTTTCTCTTGGTCTCTCACACACACGCACATGCACATACACATACACATACACATACACATATTATATCTATTAATTTCTGAACATGTAAACACGCAGACTAAGCTTGTTTATGCGATCTTATTCTAGTGACACTCCATCATATATCATTGAATATGTTCTCATCGAATTCCGTTGGAAAAATCCCCCTAAAGGTGCCTTTAAATCAATTCTCGATGCTTCTTGGAAATGCATATATAAGAAGGATAAGACACATCGTGATATATCGAAAGCTATGTGCGTAATTAGAAATTCTGGGGGTGTTCACATTGATGGTTTCCGGAAAAAATTGGATACATAATCAAGCGCCCTAGCAGAGGCACATGCATTGGAAGCCACAATCAACTTTGCCAACAAGTATAATTATCTACCAATAATAATCGAAATGGATAATCTAGCCGTAATTGATAACGCAAACAGAGTTGAGTTCAAGCCTAAGAAGATTACTAGAAAGAAGATCATGTCAATGAATGATCCAATTTACAAGGAAGTTAGGGATCTTGTCGAGGAGCTTAATCTACCAAAAAAGGACAACGTGCAAGTTGTACCTAACTATTTATTATCGGAAACAAATGTATATTTCTTGATAGAGATCCTACAAGTTTTATTATTTTCATAATAGAAAATATATAACTGTTAGTTTTTTTTTATGTGTGTTTCTGGTATGTTTCTTGATAGAGAATCTATACAAGTTTTAACTTCTCAATAAAGAATCTACAAATTCTAGTTTCTTTTATGTTCCTGGTATGTTTATTGATGGAGATGTTATAAGTTTAGTTTCTTAATATAGATTCTAAATCTAATTTTCCAGGATTTGTGTTTATTGTTATATTGAATTCTTAGTTGATATAAGATTTTTTTTATTAAGTTGATATTAGAAATAATTGTAATTCGTGTACATGTTTTTGAGTTTTCATTCAGGATTTTTATTTTGTGTTTTCTTGAATTGAATCGGTAATTTTTTTATAATCGTTGGTTTCTCGACTTTGGTTTTGATTCTAATGAAACTATTGTTAGTTAATTAATTATCTACTTTCAATTTGTCAAAAAAAAAATCAGTAGATGATGTTAGACATATTATTAAGTGTCGGTGTTTGGCGACCCAAATAATTTTTTTTGTTCCTTTGTATTGAATAAATACCTAAATGTTTTTACATGTGTTAAACCACTATACTAACTATTGAAAAACCCGTAGATCATCATTAACTTATTTATGAAATTTGCACCTTGTATTAAAAATACGATAATTAGTTATCTGTACAAGATATATACAAATTGATGGAAAATCATTTACTTTTGGTATTAAAAAAAAATGTTGATATATACTACACCAAACCAAAATAAAACAATATAACCAGTAGGTCGCATGGTGTAGCATGCCATAAGCTTCATCTTCATTATTACCTTACCCAGACTTGTGGTTGTGGTGAGCCATTTTTGTTTTGGTACACTATTATGTTTTTTTTTTCCATTCACTGCAATATTATTTTGTATTAATTCAACTATTAAAGTAGTCAGTTTTTTATTGATGTGAAATTCTATCGGAAATTACGAGCGTATCCAAATACACCACGTTATTCGTCTCAACCTCTAAGTCTGATACCAAGTGTGATCATCTTCGTACAAAGTCGAGACAATACAACAACTTGATATTCACTTAACAATAGTTACGGTACAAGACGGATTGACTATATGATCAAAATCAAGTGATTAGGATCAGCGTACAAGTGTATTTGATTTTAATTATATAATAAACAATTATAATTGCGAAAAATAAAAGTAAATGACATAGCAAGATTTTGTTAACGAGAAAACGCAAATGCAGAAAAACCCTGGGACCTAATCTAGTTTTGAATACTCTTATAATTAAGCCGCTACACACAAAGTACAATGCCAACTTCATATATTTCATACCAAGTAAACTACCCCTAGTTACTTAGTTCCTTCAGTATCCTTGAGTCTACGACCTACTAGTCACGCATGAGAATCCCAAGACAAAAATCACTATCTTGAGTTACTTTACCGATGTAAAGTCTTAAGCACTCAACTCCTCTTGATCGTCTTACAAATAGTAAAGGAATTAAGTTATTTGGTAACTACTCCAATAATCTTCTAGAAAAAGATTCGTTGAGTTTGACAAAGGATTTTCTGTTCAAACTAGTAAACTCATTTATTGGGTAAGATCAATCCAAATCAATAACTTAGATTCGGATTTGCAACTATCAGATTCAGATATTGAATAATACCACCAAATGATAGTTGCCAATATAAACGACTTTATGATCAGATAAATCTAATCTAGGTCGGATCCCAGACGATCAAGATGTGTGCACAAATTACGAGATACGAAAACCAATAATAAAAATCTTCTTGTTCCTCAAATCTTCATTTGTCTTCTTATGTACCTGCACAACACAAACTTGAATCCACTTATGATCGATCACACACAGAACGAAGTATGTTAACAATGGATGATTACAAGTTGTATTTACATCTAATAACAGTTCCAAATATCTTGTCAATACATTTATCTAATTTGAGTGACCCTTTTGTCAGAATAGAAGGCTCTCAAGAATAATCAAACTAGGTGCAATCAAAGTTTCAACAATTGTTAGTCAATCAAATCAATAATCGAAAACCAAAATAAAAATACAATTATCTAGTTTCCCACCAACGGTACTCGTAGAGCTTCTTGATCCCATAAAAGTCTTTAGACGAGCGGTCGTAAGAGATTTCGCCTAATTAGGGTACTTTACTCTTCAAATAGACAGCTCCACCAGAAACAACACAAATTTTTCCATTAGATAGGCGGAGTTGCAATTCCAAAGTTATTTTTTCCACATACGCTCTTATTTATGATGCATGAGTATCATACAATCTAATTAAATGTGAGGTGCAAATATATAGATTAGTATTTGTATTGGGATAAGTAAGGTTAGATTAGGAAAGAAGGATAAAACCTATTAAAACCAATCTTTTTCTTATTCTAATAGATTACTCATTCTCCGCCTTTATACGTGGGACTGAGGGAGTATATTGTGGTAAAAAAAAAAAAACGGGAAACGGGAAACGGATTCGCTACGATTTTAGGTTGTTTTACATTCCAAAATGCAACAACCTCTTTTTTACCTTCTTATTCACTTCCCTACAATCTAAACCACACATATAGATTTAAATGCACTTTCAGATACATGTAGGGTTCACCATTTCCCACATTGTAAAGTGATTAATAGTGTGGAAAATATGATATCAAGCACTTAATGATAACACAAAACAATCACAAGTCAAAAATTTTTTCTCTATTAATGACACAAAACAATCTCTATTCTCATGGCTTAATAACCTATTTAAAGATAAACAAACTTGACTCTCAAGCAAAATACTTTCCTAACAAGATCGAACTCTAAAAAAAAAAACTTTTCTAGAAAATTCTAAACTCTGTAAGTAACCAAACTTTAATACTGGAAAACTTGCTTCTCAAGCTTACTTCTTATGCATGATAAACACCCGTATCAACTTATGCTAGTTTCTCCCAAAATACCATGTCAACTTCACCTAATTGCTTCCAAATAAGCCGCGTCAACTTCACCTAGTTACTTCACTAAACATGACCAACTTTGACTAGTTGCTTCTCATACTATCTTGGTTTAAACCAAAATACTCTTTACTGATCATCCCAAGCTTTCCACATAAGTAGATGAAAGTATTACACTTCAAAGACTTGGTGAAAATATCAACTACTTGATTTTCACTTTCACAATATTCCACAGCTATTTCCTTATTACTGACAAGGTCTATAATTTAATGATACTTTATATCAATGTGCTTACTTCTTCCATGAAGCACATGATTCTTTATCAACGAAATTGAGGATTTATTGTCACAGACTATTGTTGTAGGTGTTACCTGCTCATGCAAAAGTGATTTCAACATCATTATCAACCATACAACTTGTGTAGCACAATTACCAGCAATTATATACTCTGCTTTTGTTGTAGATAAGGCAATAACTTGTTGCTTCTTTGATGACCAGGAGAAAAATCATGTTCCCATATGAAGTGCATAACCAGAAGTGTTATTTCTTCCTTCTGTATCTCCAGCCCAATTACTATCTATATATCCAACCAACTTTGAATTTTCTGAAACTGTGTAAAGAATTCCCAAGCTAGTTGTTCCTCTAACATATTTCAAAATACGTTTTGCTGATTGTAAATGTATCTGTCTTGGTGATTCCATAAATCTACTAACTGATCCAGCTGCATAAATAATATCAGGTCTTGTAGTAGTCAAATATCTTAGACATCCAACAAGACACTTAAAGTCTACTGAATTTAAAAGTTCTCCTGATACATCTTTTGTCAACTTCAATCTTTTCTCTACTGGTGTTAAAATTGGATTGCAATTTTCCATCTTGAAACGCTTAAGTATCCCATCTGCATATATTCGTTGATTAATAAAAATTCCGCTTTCAGTTTGTTGTACTTCAATACCTAGAAAATATGACATCAACCCATGATTTGTCATCTCAAACTCATTCACCATATCCTCCCTGAATTCCTTGATCATCTCTGAGCTATTACTAGTGAAAATAAGATCATCAACATACAAACACACTATAATATGATTGCCATGAGAATCAGCTTTCATGTATAAAGTGTGTTCATATGGACATCTTGTAAACCCTTTCTTTATGAAATATAAAAATCTATTCTTATATACCAAGCATGTGGTGCTTGTTTCAAACCATACAAAGCTTTATTTATCTTGTATACTTGATTCTCCTTTCCCTCCATAACATAACCTGCCGGGTTGTTCAACATGCAACTCTTCTTCCCGTATACCATTCAAAAATGTTGACTTCACATCCAACTGAAAAATATTCCACTGCTTCTGCGCAACTAAAGAATTAATCATATGTACTGTATCAAGTCTTGCAACTGGTTAAAACACTTCTGAATAATTTATTCCTTGTTTATATCTATATCCCTTGGCAATTATTATTGCTTCTAGTCTATCTACTTCACCATGTGATTTATACTTTTTTTTTGTAAACCCACTTAACCTATAACTTTCTTACCTTATGGAAGTTCAGTAAGTTCCCATGTATTATTCTTCTCAATTGAGTGTATTTCAGCTTCCATAGCTTGCACCCATCCCACATTTTTATAAGATTCTTCATAACCTACATGATCACAATCTCCAAAGAGTGCAAAATTAATCACATCATCATACGTGCTGGTATGACATGATTTTTTTCTTGGTCTTCCTTCTTGTTGTTGTGGTGTAGCATCAATTATTTATTCTTCTTGATTTTCTACAACATCATCTTGAATATTTACTTCTTCTTCAACTGTCATTGGTACAGTTCTGACAGTTTCTCTTATTGATGTAGTATTCCAATCTCACTGTAAATCTTCATCAAAGATCACATCTCGACTTGTTATTACATTTCCTGTTTCTGGATTAAACAATTTATATCCTTTGGTTACTGACCTATTACCGACAAAAATAAACTTCTCACTTTTATCATCCAACTTTCTTCAAATCTCTTTAGGCATATGTGCATATGCAATGCACCCAAATATTCTAAGATGTCTTAAACTTGGTCTTGTACCACTCCAAGCTTCTTCTGGTATCATATTATTCAAACTATTTGTAGGACATTTGTTAAGTAAATAAACTGAAAAATCAACTGCATAACCCCAGAAATTCTTTGGTAGATTCTTTGATATTCTTATAATACGTACCATCTCTATTATGGTTCTATTATTTATTTCAGCAACGCCATTCTGCTGAGGTGTATATCTGGCTGTTAACTGATGTTGAATACCATGTTCTTCCATGAATCTATCAACAACAGTATACTTTTTGCCTTTACATGTTCTTAAAATTTTGATGCTCTTACCAATTTGTTTTTTTAGTATAAGCTTTAAAACTTTTAAAAGATTGAAAAGCATCACTGATAGGTGTTTAAAACACCTATTTTTATATCTAGTATTTATGATTTCTTTGATATTGACTTTGTAAATTATGTATCTTATGTTTGCTTTTCAGTTTTATAGGTGTTTTGGAGTCATTGGAGCAAAAGGAGGCGAAACTCGCCTAAATCTCGTATTTCTTATCATCATGTTGAAGTGAACGAAAGGACGAAGCCACCGGTGAAAGAATGACGTGATTACGACGTCATACGAAGAAGTTATGAGCGAAAGCATCGATGAAGCTTGTCAGTTCTAGGGAACTGACAATACAAGAAGAGTTATCCATCCATTGGGTGCTAGTAACCGTCCCACATATTTTGACCTTATCAACTTGGTCGTGAAGAAGAATATCATTTTCTTCCCCAATTTCAGTCTGTTGTTTATGTGAGACAAGAGGGAGGTAGGACTGGAGATATTTTAACCTAAATCGAGAATGAGAAGATTGTGAGGAGTATTTGCAAAGGATTTGGAAATTGGGGTTGTTCTCATAATTCGAATTGAAAGAAGATGAGATTAAAATGAGGTGTTGCTACTGGTGGAAGAGATTGATGGTTTCATGGTGGCTGATGAGAGGACGGCTTGAGATTGAGTTGCTCTTGCAGATATTTTAGCCAAGGAGTTGTGTTTGAGTTGGTTCCGGAAAAGACAGAATGGGTGAATTGCAGGTTGTGAATTGGATTGTGGAGCTGAATCAGTCAAGAACACAACTGCTAGCATCAACTGTTGGTTTTGAGATGATAAAATGAAAGAAGAATATGGAGATAAGAAGGTTTTGTGCTTGATGGTTGAATGTGCAGCTGATTATGGCAATGGTTAGAATAGACCTACTGCTACAGAGAATGATGTTACTGGTAAGGCTGTCAATGGGTACCATTACCCGGAACCGGGTGTTATGGGTCCGGTTCCGGGTCCTAATATTGGACCCATTAGTGTTTTTCATACCCGGCGGGTAGACCCGATTAAGAACCGGATAATAACGGGTCCTATCCGGGTATACCCGGCAGATACCCGCGGGTATCGGGTAGCATCAAAGAGTGAGAGAGATTTAAAAATATAGATCACCGAGAATGATAGATCTTGTATATGTACATATTTAATTTCTTTGAGCTATAGAAAGATGAAAACATCAGTGAGATGCAGCTCAAAGTATAATGATCAGTGAGATGCAGCTTAAAGTATGGAAAGATGAAAATAAGTATAGTGATCAGTGAGTTGCGGATCAAAGTTGAGACTATGTAAGACGATCACAGGTAACCATGTTATGTGGCTAAATTGACCTAGGAAGACAATACTTATAATTATGCCGGTACGCACTGGTTGAAGAATCAGAATGGTTTGAGTTAATGATGCTCAGATAAATGTATGTTAGGAGTTAAGATTACAGGTACCGGTGCAGCTACAATTAAGACAATGGTAATGGAATAGAGAAAATGAAGCTGGCTGGTGCTGAGATTTGTATTCAGTTGACAAGACTAGTATGTTAATCAAACTGATAAAAAAACAGAACTTTGCATTCTTTTTTTGTCACCTGAATGATAATATTCTTTTTTTCACCGGCTGGGATACATAATATGTAGTGGGAGGCTCGCTCAGTATAAAACTATCTATAGAGAAGTTGCTTATAGGAAAGATAAAGATGAAGTATTGTACTGATTGTATAGTTGTTACACATGCTAATATGCATGTGTAACTACTGACTACACATGCATTTTGTATTCTTGGGTAAGAAAAGAAACTAATGACCGAGTCAGTTCCACAGACGGAGTTAAATTCGTTACATGTAGACTTCAGTACCTTTCTACCCCTAAAGTAATCAACTACCTGAACTACTTGGAAGAGAATACTTCAGTTGAATTACTAACTTGACATAGTTGCTTGATAATTTGAGTTTGCTTTGACTTTTTTTTTTTCTCTTTGTAGGTTGTTGGATTCATGTATCATCGACTAGATATTCTAGAAACACTTGATCTGTGACTTGCATCCACATAGAGGACTGCTAGCGAAGGTAAATATATTTTATGTCACAGTTGCTTTCTTCATAACTCAATTAAGTGCGCCAACTGAGACCCAACTTCTGTTATGTTCAATACACACAGTGAAATAACTCTAAACCGTAGTGGTATATGTAATAATACAGTATAGGTTAAAAAAACTATGTTGGTGGATTGTATGTGTAACTGTAGTATATGGAATGATATTGATGCAAAACATACAATGGTTTCAACATATGAAATTCTTGATTTAGCAGGTTATTTGCTAGGAACACTAATCAACTACTAGATCTCATATTATCTGCCTAATTTCTCACAAATTAAAGTTTTTGATTATTTTCTGCATCTCTCTCAATACTAACTTATTATATGATATGTTTGTTTAAACTCCATGCCATAATATTTCATAGGTTTCCTGCATAACTTTAGTAATATGATAGTTCCATACTAGTCAATTTGGCTATGCTTTTGTTTTACATGCTAAATGTACATGTAGCTTCTAGTTACACATGTTAAATTTGGTATGTAACTAATGATTACACATACATTTTGTATGTGTAACTGCTAGTTACACATGCTAATTGGATGTACACATTCATAAATTGGATTCATGTTACATAAATGAACTGACAATGTTGTGCGCTTGCAATTGTGCAGCTATTTTGGTTGATTTAACAGTACTGTTGAGGTAACTAGAGTATTAAAAGAAGATTTTGCATTTGAAAGTCACTTGATCAGATTACCATCTAATTATGAGCAAACGAAATTAACCATGACAAGTTTATGATACATGTGCGAATTCATGCTAGGTTTGGTCTCTTTTTAGTGTTTTTGATTTTATCACACCAATCTGCTGATATTTATAATGCTAGAATATGTTTGAATGCTCTATGTAGCTTTTACAGCGAAAGCATGCTTGTTGAAATATATATATATATATGAGTTCAAGTTCACTACGCTCATACGATTGAGTTGTGTCAAATGGAGAAGGTATTTGCAGTCTTTGGTTGCACAAAGCATGAAGAGATCCCATGGGCTGAGACTGGAGATGGGTACATTGTTGAGCCAAAAGGAAAAACCTTCTGCTCATTTGAAGGTTTGATATTATCCCATACTCTTTAATTTCAAACCAAAGTTCTTTTTCAGTTTTGAAGTTGAAAAAGGCATGGATGTGTAACTGCGGCGTACACATCTATATGGATGTGTAAGTGATGATTACGCATGACATATGCATGTGTAACTGGATAGGTTATCATGTGTATTTTCTGTGATCTTTGTTCTATAATTTTGCCTTACAATTGTTCTATAATTTTGGCTTTTTGTTCATCCAACCTTATCCATGGATGTTTATTTCGTTGCAGATATGCAACCATTTTGGAGGGAAGAAGACAAGAAGGAAAGGCAAAGATTTAAACTTCATAAAAGCATAAATCAGACGCATGTGTAACTCTCAGTTACACTAGATATATGCATATGTAACTCTCAATTACACTAGACAGATGCACATGCTAAGAAATTATTGTAAATGAATATTAAAGTGATACATGTATTTTTTGTATGCGTTCTTTTTGATGTCTATTTTTTGATGTGTAACTTTGCATTACACATGGCACAAGGATGTGTAACTTCTGGATACACATGCCATATGCATGTGTAACTTCTGTTTACACATTCATACTGTATTTTAATAATTTTGGGCCTAAATTTAAATTTTATTTAATTATGGGCTTGACAATATTTAAAAGGGTATGGAGTCCTTTAATAAGAATCCTTTTTTTGGGGACCATGGTTTTTTTTCCTAGCGACGTGTTCGGCTAGGAAATATTGTTTTGCGACGTAACCGAACTAAGGTTCGGTGGAGAAATATATTTTGCGACGCAACCGAACTATTGTTCGGTTGGGAAATATTTTTTGCAACATAACCGAACTATTGTTCGGTTGGGAAATGTCTGTGAGGTAACCGAACTTGCAAGTTCAGTTGGGAAATGTTTTCTGGACCAGTTCGGTGGAGAAATGTTTTTTGTGACTAACCAAATTGTTCGGTTGGGAAATGTTTTTTGCAACATAACCGAACTATTGTTCGGTTGGGAAATGTTTTCTGTGACTAACCGAACTGGGAACTTAGAAACCATGGTCCCAAAAAAACCATGGTCCCCAAAAACGGATTCTTTAATAATTTGGGGCCTAAATTTTTTTTTTTTTTAATTAATGGCCTCATATTACGGATTATCCATGGGTTAAGCCATAGCCTAAGTTTCCCATTGGAATATGCCAGACTGGATGCTGATGGGTCAAGTCCAAGGGATCCCATCCGCTACTCACCCCATGGAAAGGGAAAGGGTTCTATTTTCAAGCGAACCCTCACCGATATGTACTGGGTGTTCATGATTTATCCTTAGGAACTGTGTGAATCTGGTGATACATTTCCTAGTTGTTTCTGTCATGTCGGACTTTTGGATTTGGATTTGTTTTTTCTTCTAGTTGTTTCTGTCATGTCGGACTTTTCGCGAACTGTTTCATTTCCTAGATTCAGTAACTTACGCCAATGTCAGAGGGAAGTAAGGCGAAGAGCTCGTCCAGAAAAGATAAAATTTGGAGTTTTTGAGGAGTATTTGAGATCCCAGGAGAAGAATAATACAAATTGGGAAGCAATTGAACCTTCAAAGGAGATTATCAAGACAGATCTATATACCCCATCAGAAACAAGGGTTAGGTTGGTTACATCATAGAGAGAATTCAGAAGAACTGCAGCCTTTCTGGGTAGAAGAAGAGATTAATGAACAGGGAATAATTTTGTACAGGAATTTATTGGATAACACAAAAACGCAAATTAGACCAACATTGAAAGGTGGGGTTTTTGCAGATGACATGGGTCTTGGTAAGACTTTAACATTATTATCTCTTATAGCTACTGATTATACTTCTTATACAAAATGTAATTTATCTCCATCACTGGCTAGCACAAGTAATAGAGTTGTAAATAATGAAAATCTGGAAGTAGAAGAGAGTGACGAGCTAACATCATGTCTCTTTGTGGGTGGAAAGAGGTCTATTGAAGGAGAGCAAAGTAATGAAACACATAAGAAACCTAGAATAGCTGCCGAGTCTTCTAAAATCTTAGGCAACAATTGTCTTAGCAATTTAGGGAATTCCAAGAGAACAACATTGGTTGTTTGTCCTCCGGTGGTTCTTTCAACATGGATGAGACAGTTAGATGAGCACACAGAACCTGGTGCATTGAAATTGTTTGTCTACAATCGAACACCATATGGTAGTGATAATAATCATAAGGTTGAAGAACTTCGCAAGTATGATGTCGTTTTGACCACGTACGATACCGTGCTAGCTGAGAAGTGTTATTTAGATTCAGCTCTGATATATATGAATTGGTTTAGAGTTATTTTGGATGATGCACATGTACTTAGAAGATGGAATTTCAAGGATCAAAAGCTTCTTAGTTTAAGAGCTAAGTGTAGGTGGGTGGTTACGGGTATGCCCATCGTCAGCAGCTCAATTGATTTGCATTTCGCCATGGCCTTTTTGGGGTTCTATCCATTTTCAGTCAAGTATCATTGGCAAAGTCTGGTGCAGAACCCTTTGAGTAGAGGAAAGGTTGGGCTCTCACATCTACAGGTACGAATTCTTAACTCTCGCTTTCCTACCTTTTCTTCTTTCTAAAATCTGGAGCAGTTAGCATCTAAGATTGTTCTTCTACCTTCAAGTTTTGAGAACTTCAACTGGATTGAAATATTTCTCTGAGCAATAAGCTATCGGTTGCCACAATGTCAGTGTGTGCACTCCTTGTGGATTAGGCAGTGCGGTTCAGGAGTTTATTGCACATTACAATAAGTCATATGAATACTGTACAAAATGTCAGCATAAGAACACATAATGTACATTCTTCAATCACAGTCTTTGGTCATTTTTATATAAATGAATTAAGATTCTGCTTCACCGAGTATCGAAAACTTGCAAGGTGCAAAAAAATACAAGTGAAGTATTTGTAATTTAGGCTCCGCTTACACGACAAGAATGAGATAAACATGCCTTAGTGTTGTAGGACGTTGAACTGAACTCTGATTCTTAATTTTGCATGAGTGTCACGTTTTATCCTGTTCTGCAGTTGCTGTTTGTTATAGTTCTTCAGCAGTTTTAGACCAATTCGGGTCCGTAAGTGACATAGTTGAAAACAGTAAGCATTGTCCCGTCTATCATCTTGGGGGATATGCCATGTATGTAGTTGTTTTCTTGGTAGAGATAATAGGTCCTAAAGATAACCCTGAAATGCTTTTCTCATTTGTAAATTATTTTCAACTAGGCAGTAGCAAGTAATTTCAGATACCAGGATCTCAGTCATATGTTGTTATTTAATTTTGTGTCATATGTTGTAGAACTTGGTGACAAACATTTCGTTGAGAAGATTGAAAGCTGACTGTCTGGTCATATTGCCTCCGAAAGCTGTTGAGACTGTTTTTCTGGAGCTTTCCGATGAAGAACGAGTGAAGTATGACCAAAAGGAATTGGATTCCAAGGAAGTGGTTCAAACTTACTTCCGTCATGGCCGTGCTGTTGCCCAGTATTCAAGTATACTCGCCATTGTGCAAAGGCTTCGTGAACTGTGTAATGATGTAGTCTCGTGCACTTCAGAACTGCCTATGTCCGTCAACATTGAAGGTACAACTAGTCTCCCAATACTTCTTTTTGATTTAGACTAATCATGATTCTTACTAATTTAAGAAATCACATCCTCCATTTTTGAACACAAAAACATGGGAACCAACTATTTTATTCTTCTAGTTAGGCTTGCTGTTTGCCTTGGCTAATTAAGTGGGAATTTGGCGTTGCAGATGTATCCAAAAACCCAGTACTGCTGCAAAAGTTGTTCTCGAAACTACGAGAAGATTACCTTGATTGTCCAATTTGCATCTCTCCACTATCGAATATCGTCATTACATGTTGTGGACACATCTTTTGCAAAAAGTGTATATTGAAAGCCCTCATGCATAAGAATAAATGTTGCCCCATGTGCCGTCACCGTCTTTCTGAATCAGACCTCTTCTCTTCCCCATCAGAAGTGCCTTCTACTAATGAAGATGATGAAAATACTAATATGGATGTGTCTTTCCCCGGAGGAAGTGGGAGTATTACGTACTCCTCCAAAGTGCGTGCTTTGCTGAACCTCCTGGTTGTAACTAGAAATGAGAATCCTTCAGCGAAGTCTGTGGTATTCTCACAATTTAGAAAAATGCTGCTCTTACTCGTAGAGCCACTTAAGTCTGCTGGTTTTGAGGTATTGAGATTGGATAGCACGACAACTGTGAAGAGAAGGGACAATGTGATTAAAAAATTCACAAACCAAGATTCAAATTCACCTACTGTGCTTCTGGTAGAATTTAAATCTTCGGAAACTGGGATAGACTTGACAGCTGCATCCAGGGCATACCTGTTGGAGCCATGGCTGAACCCTGCAGTTGAAGAACAAGCTATGGACCGGCTTCATCGGATTGGACAAGAAGACATGAAGATTGTAAAGCTGATAACTAGAAATACAATTGAAGAGAGAATATTGCAGCTGCACAAGTGGAAGAAGAATTTAGAAATCGAGAGGGGTTCAACAAATAATGAACTGAATCAGAAGCAAATACATAATGAAGAATTCCGGATCATTATGGGACTCTGACAACAACGTATTCTGAGAGTTCACTAGACGTTTTTGAATCTCTTCCGTGGGTATACTGGTTTTTATTGGTTTGTACTCCCTCCGTCCCACTATTAAGTGAATTAGTTTAACAGGGGTTAGTCAATTGGGATTTTCAGAGATATCGAGAGAATTTTTTTGTAAGAGATTTGGGAAAACTCTCTATAAATCTATTGATTTTGGGCGACTCTCTGAGTGATTTTTAGGAAATCTCAGTGAGTCATTGAGATAAATATATAAATTTTATCTTACATACTTCAAATTAAAAGGAAAAATAATTCAAAAATAATTATATAAAACTAATATATAATATATAATAAATAATTCATAGATTTATTTATTAATATAAAATATGGAAGAATATAATCAATGAAAAATTGTAAATTTAAAAATCGTGACTATTTAGTCAACCGAAAATTGAACATGAACATAATGCATGGATTGAGATCTAGCATAATGTGGAGTTTTTGGAAAATAATAGTTGTTTTTTTATATATGGATAAAATTTATTATAGCTTATTTGGAACGCGTAATTGGGGGATATGGAAACTAATTTGGGGATATGAATTACTTCCCCCAACCAAAGGTGGTCGTTAAGGGGTGTTTTTTGGGTGCGAAAATACTAAAACACCCTTAGATTAATTAAAAACATTATGAAAAGACTGTTATGCCCTTTCCACTAAAACATAAAAATCAAATAACCAAATTCATATATCCCCCAATTCCCATTTGTATATGCACAGTTAGGGTTAGGTTTTGAAAAAAAATAAAATTCCTTCATCTTCTTCCTCATCGTTCATTCTTCATCGACGATTAATCGTTGAATAAAAAAATTCTTCATCGATTAACCTACCATAACCATGCCTCCGAGAACCAAATCGAAAGCAAAACCGAGAACCAAATCGATTGCTCAACAAACACATGAACAAAGAATCGATAACATTGCTCAACAATTAGAAGAGGACGAAGCAGCCAACTCGGATGATCAACCAATCATGGCTTCTCTGAGAAGGTAAGTGATTTTTGAACTTATTTATGATTGTTTTAATCGATTTGTAGCCATGGGTTTAGGTTAGAATCGCCAACAATAGATGAAACTGTCGAGTTACAGGGAGTACCGGCATTGGATCTGTGTTTGAATACCAAGCCGGTTTAGGTACCGGCATAGCATTTGGGTTGAATACCATACCGGTTTGAATTCCTGAAACTGAATTTTTTATACAGGCATAAAATTTGGGTTGAATACCATACCAGTTTGAATTCCTGCAACTTAATTTTTTGTACCGGCATACGAATTGGGTTAAAGACTATTCCGGTAGTCAACTAAAAACACACAGGAACAATTTTTTTGTACCGGCATTGTATTTAGGTATCGTGAATGCCGATACTTAAAAACCGGCATGAGTTAGTTCAATTTGGAAATGCTGGTAGTGCACTTAAAACATACAGGAACATCACTGAAATTGTGCTCAATACCGGCACACAATTTAGGTTCCGTAGGATGCCGGTACAACGATACCGGCATTGGTTTGTTTAAGAGTTTCCATGCCGGTTCCTAAACTGCCATGACTTTTCTTATGTTTGTTTTGTCTGCTATATAAGTGACGGTATTGGAAAGAAAAATATTCGATCTATTCAATCTCTCCCTATTTTTTTCATCTTCTATACCAAAGCAATGGCTCGTCACAAATCTCGTGATAAACCCAATCCAGAAATACATGTTGATGATGCGCAACAAAGTCCTGAAGAGTCTCCTGGTGAAGCGGATGTAACAGATTTGATTCGGTAAGTGATGTATAACACAAATTCTCCTGTTGAATTGAAGTACTTTTAGGGTTTATCCCATAATATATAACACAAAGTCAAACTTTCTAGGGTTCATGACGGATTGAAAATTCTGCTTAGGGTTTTGAAATTGCATTCTAGTCAATTGAATTGAATTTGAAAATCATTATTGATCAATACCATGCCTCTGTTTAGGGTTTACAAACTATGCTGGTTTTGCTGAACTAAGATTGTTAAGAATTCTGTAAAAAAATCCAGAAAACCGGCATAGAATTATAATTTAGGGATGCCGGAAGCCATACCGGCACTATCGAATTTTCGTTGGCAATGCCGGTTAATGTTCCGGCGTTCACGGCATGGTAACATACCATGCCGGTTTTCGTTCCCTAAATTTTTTAAATCCATGGATAGAATTCAACCAATACCGGCATGCAACGTATTAATCTATGCTATGCCGGTATATGTTCTGGCACTATAGGTATGGTAACAAATTATACCGGTTTTTGTTTCATACAGCTTAGAGTTTTTTGTATAGAATTCAATATAACCGGCATAGAGTTATTTATTGCCGATAATGCCGGTATGTATTCCGGCGTGGTTTATATGTCTATGGAGTATGCAGGTTTTCTGTGTGTTCCTTTTGTATGCTGGCATCCAGTATATAACTCAGTTTAACGTGTTGGAACATAGGTCTCTCGCACCAATAAAGGACAAAGGAAAAGGAAAAGCTGTTGAAGAATCAAAACATAAGTCTTCTCGACGTAAACGTCAAAATCCGGCTACTTCTAAGTTCACAATTCGGGATCATCCTATAAGCGACTCAACCAGCATTGATGATGATGATGAGAGGGAAACTCCACCAGAACCGGAACTAGCAGGTGGCTCATCCTCACAAGCAGGTGGCTTAGGACAAACTGATGATGAAAAGGCACCCCCACCTCACTTCCCTGATAAGTACGACTTGATTCCTGACAACAATGATGTCAAACATTGAGGTCAACCGATAAACCCGAAACTTTTATTTTAGTATAAAGACTCTTGGGCTCGTTGGATCTATCAAACTTATGTAAGACGTTTGTATCTTGTTATTATATTATTTATTTGTGATCAATTTAATTAAGTTGGTTGTGTTTTTATAGGACCACAGGAAATCCTGGCATGTTAGCTGCCATCAACAATCGAATGTGTGGCTTTTGGATGATGAGTATCCGGCTGTTCAAGAAATAGTCAGAGCATCTGGGTTGTATCCTGCGATAGAAAATTATGTGGCCACTGATACCATCACGGCAAACTGCTTTTTGGAGAGGTTTTATGGTGAAACTGACACCATGCATTTTAATTTTGGCGAGATGACCATTATCCCTGAAGATGTCCAACTCGAAGGACCTAGGGTGGGAAAAGATCTATGAGCTCACTGAAAAGTTGTTTGGATGGAACAAGGAAACCACGTTGGCAAATTTGTACAAGAAACAAACTGCTCAAACAAAGACTATAACATTCGTCCAACTCAATCAATTGTTTAGGAATACGAAGAACAAGGAATTGACTCCCGCACAAGCTCAACAAACTGTCGCTGCATATATGTTGTTCATTTTGGGAACCGCTATATTCCCTGACTCTAATGGTAACAGGGTGCATATGAACAACCTACAATACTTGGATCCGTTGGAAGACGTTCATAAGTATTCATGGGTCACTGCTTTCTTGGCATATTTTTTGGCAGAAATGCGTCGAGCTTCT
The DNA here is from genome assembly GCA_023529315.1 of Papaver bracteatum. Classification (NCBI taxonomy): domain Eukaryota; kingdom Viridiplantae; phylum Streptophyta; class Magnoliopsida; order Ranunculales; family Papaveraceae; genus Papaver; species Papaver bracteatum. The sequence continues at coordinate 29,066 of JAJJWX010001630.1, forward strand.
AAGGCGAAAGGCCGTCAATTTAATGGGAATTTCACTGTGATTCAGGTATAGTGAAATACTTATTTTGTGATTGTTATCATTACATTTGTTAGTTTCCAACTATTTATTTTCTTATATATTTTATGGGCACATGTGTGGGCTTATGAACACTTCCGAGATTTGTTCATAGGGTATAAAGGATTGGAGATTTGGCGTGATTATCAACCGAATATGGCTCTAGCTCAGAAATACTTCTCCCACAATACCCCTTCGCCTAACAAGAAACGGTTTTTAGAAATGAGATTGGCTTTGGACTCGTTTTGTGTGGAAGATGTTGTGTTTGACCCTTATAGGAATGTCAGAGGAGTTCACCTTCAGATACATGAAAATATTTCATTTTACAACGGACCGTTATTTCATCCAAAAGGATTTGTTATGCATAACCCTCTCCGCGTGATGCGCCAACTCGGTTACAAGCAGAAAGATCTCACGGATACATCTTATCATAAATATTCTCATGACTTTACTAAATGCCAATCATATGAGAGCCATACTCTGGTATGCTACGACCCAGAACCTATTCTTGCACATTGGATCGAAAGGGAAGAAGAAGAACTTGTGCTGGATACGGATGATTGGGAATTGGCTGAGAACGGTTTTGATAGTAAACTAACATTCCTAAGCGGGCATCTACAGTACTCGCATCCTTATGTTGTACGCCCGGATACGGTAGAGGTCCCTCCACCACCAGCACATCCCTCCACAACTCCAGATACTGTACCCAGACTTCTACAGCTCATTACGTTGTTGGTGCGTTCATTACTATTCTCTTAATCTATATCTATCAACTTATAAAATTGTACATACTAAATACATGTTTAAAAATTCCTTCACAGCGTCAGCGGCTTGGAAATCTGTCAAAATTCATTAAGAAAAAGACCAAGAAAGGAGTGGTGCTGAACCTGAAATAAATGGAGAAACTCGATGAAAAGATAGACAAAATCGAAGATCTAGAGGCAAAAGACTTGTGGGGCGAAAATAAGAAGAGGGCACACAAGAAGCCAAGAACTGAGTGATTGTTTGTTTCTTTTATAGTATTAATTTGGTTTATGTTTGTTTGTGTGGCTTGGTAAACTTTGAACATCTTTGTTTCATTTGTTTTCGGTTTGGAACATCTTAACTTTACATTTGGTTTGTTTAAACTTTGCTTATGTTATTTTATGGTATTAGGTCTCTTCTAATGTTATTTTATGTGTCTTGAAATTTGCTTTTTCTAAGTTTTTATTTTCCAAAACCGGCATAGTCGATATCGTGTGTATTATGTCGGAGCTCTGTTTAGTTCCAGAATGAAAAAAAATAGAGTTACGACATGGTGGATAGCGCCACAACCATACCGGTACTCAAACTTTCCCTTGTGAATAAACTATCTATGTGTATTACCGGCAGTGTTATGCATTGTTTTTCAATGCCGGAAATGGCAAAATTATATCTGTGATCTTATGGTGTTATTATGGAACAAAAGAGAACATATATTGCAACGCCGGTACGAGTACCGGCATAGTAAAGTTTGAATCAAATCACACTGGCACATACATGGCATATGGTTTAATGATTACAATTCAAACTTCCAAAAAAACAAAAGGTGGCGTATTAGTAAACCACATTTATCCAAATTACTCATCATCGCTTCCACACGTATGAAGTTTCAACTCCTCCTCTTCAAGAGGTTTCTTTGATAAGGCCAAAGCATCCCATAATTGGTGATTCTCCTCATTCAATGCCATCCATCCCTTCCATATATTTGGATCTAGTTCCTTGTTTTTAACCATCCCACAAACAGGTGGAAATGGACAATTGTCCTTGAGTTTTAGAATAACGAAATAATTGTCGTTCACGTATGCCAAAACAACTCTTCTCGTCTTAAGGGATCCCTCGCATTTTTGCCACTTTGGTGTAAATGTTGTGACTACGGTGGGGGTAAAATAATGAACAACACAATTAAATATATCCGCTACTAGATGCCTACAAAGCGGCATCCTCATCCAATATTGAGTAGGAAGAAATGCCATCTCCTGCTCGGGTCCTAACACTTGAGCACACATATCATCAAACACCTCGTCGTGACCAACCAATTGCTCATAAAATCTCATCTTCTTCACAAGTTGATCGGCCATCCTCATTCTAGCATATCAGCATGGTGTCATTCCTTTACTAACAGCCGTCTCGAAGATTCCTAATTGTTCGGTCACGGCATGATAGCCACAATTTCCATCTCCATCGACATCATTCGTGTACACAATAGACTCGCGAATAACCTCAGGAAGTTGGTCTATGAAAGACTGTATCTTCGTATGATAAGTTCTAATGGTCCTACCTGTTCTGGGATCCTTATACATCTTCATATAACCCTTTTGTTGCTTAATTATTTCCAATCCATCATCTCCAATCTCTACATTATCAATGTCTTCAGTATGTGATGGGAGATTATACTTCCTTGGCCTACCCCTTCCCCTTTGAACCTCGGATACATCGACTATTGGTGTAGCATCGGAATGTTCACCTTGTTTTCCTTGGTTGCTTAATGTTGGTACCTTCGGAGGCCTTCCCCTTTTCCTTTGAACCGCGGATACATCAACTATGGGTGTACCTTCGGAATGCTCACCTTGTTGTCCTTGGTAGCTTAATGTTGGTACCTTCGGCGGCCTTCCCCCTTTCCTTTGAACCTCTGATACATCGACTATGGGTGTACCTAAGGAATGCTCACCTTGTTGTCCTTGGTAGCTTAATGTTGGTACCTTCGACGGCCTTCCCCTTTTCCTTTGAACCTCGAATACATCGACTATTGGTGTAGCCTTGGAATGTTCACCTTGTTGTCCTTGGTTGCTTAATGTGGACCTTCGGCGGGCTTCCCCTTTTCCTTTGAACCTCTGATACATAGATTATGGGTGTATGTTTGGAACTCGTTGATTGTTGTTAACTTGATATCGGTTCCTTCCTCGGCCTACCCTTTTTTTTTGGAACGGGCGCTTCCGCGAATCTTGCTTCTGAAATCCCACTTGCACATAGATCTTGTTTTTTAGTTACCGCGAGTTCCTCTTCACGTCGAGTCATTTGTTTTAATTATTTTCTTTGTTTCTTCCTTGCAATTTTAGTTTATGGTCTACCCGGCGGATCTCCCTTTGTTGGCTCTTCACTTTGTGCTATCCATGGCCATGTAATTAGTCTTAGTTGGCTCAACAATACTTGTCGGTTAGCCGAGTTTCCACGTGAGTAAGCTTCATAAAATTCTTGGGCCTCCTTTGTATCCCATAGTGATTGTCCAGGAGCTTCGGTAGGGGGAAGGTCGAAAGATAATTGCTTCCAAAACGGATCAATAACATCAATAGGTATCACTTCTTCATACTTCACAAGCATATGACGACACAGAAGCCCCAATGAAGACATGTCGGGACAAATACACACATCACCCGATTTTCCGTAATTTTTCTCATATTGCATTTGTCTCATCATATGTTTTATCGCCCAACGGGAGACGTTAAACTCTATTCCTTGGAGCAACTTAGTATGTTGAAGAAATTGAGTCATCCTTTCCATTGAGTTTTTCTCAAAAGCCTTCTTGATCCTATCGATATCGGCCTTAAAGTGTTGCTCCATTGCCTCGGTGACCGTAACCACGTTTCCATGGCCGGACTGGATGAGATCTTTAAATCTCCCATGAGAGGACTCCGCTACACTAGTTGCTTCATTCCCATAATGTCTATAACAATTTGTCCACGCACGCACAAATTTTTCCTTGAACTTATCCAACAAATTATCCCGACAATATGAGACGGCACTTGGATACACTTCGTTATATTTGGCAATAAACATGTTCAATCTCTTTTCATACATGTCCTCGGTAAGATACCAATAAACTCTCTCCCAATACTTTAGAAATTCCAACCACCTTTTATGATTTTCATCGTGTTCTTTGTCGACTCGCTCTTTAATCTTTCCTCTTACATTTTCTTCTTCTCCGGGTGATAGTTTCTCTTTGCGAACATCTTCCTCTAGTTGAGAAACCATTCTCTTCTTAATATCAGCCTTAGAGGGTTCAAACAAAGCACGACAATGTTTTTTCACATTTTCACCTATATGATATGTACATAGGAAATTTTGTGCATCCGGATATACGTCGGATATGGCATTCATTAGTGCGTCAAATTGATCGGTTATGATGACCTTCGGAAAACGATTTTCCGGGAACAATAATTTCAATTATCGCAATGCCCAATGATAATTGAAATCCCTCTCGTTATCCATTAAACACCAAGCCAATGTGAATGTTACCTTGTCCGATGTTTTCCCCACGATGTTGAACAACGACATGTTGTATTTGTTTGTCTTGTAGGTGAAGTCCATCATAATAACATCACAACACGTATGAGCCAATTGTGAAAGCAAAGGATGCGAAATGAATATTTGAAGCGGCTTCTCGTCCGGTCTTCTTTTAATGATACGCGTGTAGTTGTGATCCCAAACTATCTTCTCAAATTCTTGCATAACACTCCTCCCTTCCCATTCCAACCTTTTAATGGTTGCTTGTGCACTATAAATTGTAGTGAGTGAAGAAACGTTCGTCTTATCCTTTTCCTTGAAGGTTCTGAGAATCACTCTTGTTTTTATAATGCTTTGGTCATCATCTTTACATCCTCGAATTGATCAGGTTTTAGCTTCGCAACTAGGGAGTGACCTTCAAAATCTTTCGGATCGGGGTGGTTGTGACGTCCAAACCACACCTTACATTCCCATTCTTTTTCTCCTCTTAGATAGAATACAAGCTTAAATGGGCAGTCATCCTTCCTCGTAACTGTCTTGTATTCCCTCTTAGTTTTCTTTTCACATACATAACCCTTTCTCTTATGGCTATTTTTCTCATTGTATTTTCCACTTCTCTTGCAAACCATCTCAAAACGAACATTTGAACGTTGACTATTCCTCACTAAGACACACATGTTCTTAAGAGACGTCGCTTTTGCCCAAGCAATTACTTCCTTTTCATATTTTATTACCTACATAAGGATAACAATGGGAGATTACAAGCAAATCCCAACATAAAATTGTAAAAACTAGGTGAAAGTATTGTTTGGTAACATACCCGAGGCATTTTATAGTATTCCGACGTATCCCGATGGAGCGGTTTGGAGATTGGTTGATCATTGTATGTCACAATCTAAGGAATGAATGAAAATAAAATTGGATTAGTTCAAAACCGGCATTGTCGATAAGTAAAGTAAACTGCCGGGATTAATAACCGGCATACATGGTAATTGACTCTCCATGCCAGTATTAAAACCGACATTCATAGAATTTCAGTTCCCATTCCGGGATAAGGTTCCGGCATAGTAAGTTCAAAGAAATGCATGCCGGTATTTAAGTTCAAAATATCATTAACTTCTGTATGTTTTTCATGTACAACCGGCATCCTCGACAATTAAGTTTCCATGCCGGTATCATAAACCGGCATTGTCTGTCATGTACTAACACTGCCGGTTTGAATATTCCATATAATATTCGGTGGTGGGTAAAAATTATAAATGTGTACCGGCATGCAATCTTGGTTTGAATACCACGCCGGTATGTTCTAGAACAGTTGGGAAGATTTTGTCCCGGCATACCAATTTGTATGAATACAATGCCGGTTAAATGTGTACCGGCGTAGTATTTATACAACGAGCATGCCGATACCAAGATTTTTCAGACATAAATGGCGGTTTCAAAAAAAAAAATCAAATTTTCGACCTTTTTGAAGCATTACCCGTGTGTTGGGGTTGCTTGTATGCTGAACATGTTTACTTTCTTGAGTTGGTTCTTCACAAAACACTTCATGGTCACGGAAATCATGATTCAAAGGAAAGGTGTTGGTTCATCATACAACAATTGTGAGTTGTTATCATTAACCGAAGATTGAAGATATGATTGTTGTTGTAATTGAGCTAAATATTCAGCAGCTTCAAGTCTCTCATCACAATCATCTTCCATTTTCAAAAAAAAAAAAAAATTCTACTCAATTTTTTTTCCCTCCTTCTACTCTCAACTAACCCACACAAATTCAAATAAACATAAATACACAAATTATATCCCCCAAATCATTAATATTTTACTAATCATAATTAGTAACTAATCCTGATTAGTGAGGGTTAGATTAAGAATTAATAATTTAATTATATAAGGGGTAACCCAGCTAGGATATTTGGATCCCTATTTTGTCATTTAGCTATATCCCCTAATTAGTTTCCATATCCCCCAATTACGCGTTCCTTATTTGTTTATTTATTTTATTTTTTTGAATATCCTAAAGTCTCTATAAATATCACCTATTTAATGCTTCAAAAAAAAATCACCTATTTTGGAGCGACTTTGTTTAAGCCTTTCACGGTATATTTTTCACTTAAAAGTCTCCAAAAGTCTCCCATAACCTTAAATCATTGATTTGGAAATCCAAATCCAATAACAGAGAATTCTAAAGACTTTCAGAAAGTCACTATCCAATAACTGAAACTCTCATGGATTTACAAAGACCCCCTATCGACTATCAAGAGATTTGGAATGTCTCCAAAATTCCATATAAATCTCAATTGACTAACCCCTTGTAAATTTGCACAATTTTTAAGGCAAACATGGAAAAGATTACTTTTAAGCATTTTTTATAATTATACCCTTATGGATAATAACTAGTGAAATTTAGAAATGATTTATCTCTCACACTACTCCACGGATGATCACAAACTTCATACCATTGGAAAGAATTTCAAAACACCTACGTAACGAATATAAACATGCCTATCAAATTATGCATATTTCTTATATTTTTATAATTAATTAAAAGGATAATTTTAGAAATATCTCCTTGTTTAGTGATATATGTCACTTATTGGTGAGACAAAATCTAAAATCAAATAAGTCATTTAATAGTGGGACAGAGGGAGTAGTAAACTGCTTACCTCTAACTTTTTTTCTTTTTTGCAACTTATATTTGAATCGATTTTTGAACCATGGACTAGGAAAGTCGAAAGCACCCACATAATATTAAGATTTTATAGGGTGTTTGGATGTACCCTCAAAAGTTGTTTTTCGATTTTTAGAAGTCGAAAAGTCAGAAGTCAGTTTGATAATAATATTTCAAAACGAAGCAGAAAAATCAGATAGTAGCAAAAAAATCAGCTTTTCGTGAAGCAAAATAATCATTCTTCTGACTTCTCTTCTGGAGAAGCATAAGCACTTCTTCTTCTGATATCCAAGATATGAGCCTGAAGCTGTGTCTGAACATTCTGATTAAACTTTTTTTCTTTTTTTCTTTTCATTTGTATCTGTTAGAATACGGGCATCCAACTCAAAACCAATTGGCAATGAGTGGAGAGGCCCTAAGGGATTATAAACCGCAGGATCTTAGATGCCCAAACAATGTGGGACTAATAATCTCAACACGCCCCCTCACGTGTAGCCTCGTTGGGTCTAACACGTGGACAATTAAATCGGGTGACGCGGAGTAAAAGCGCGGTCAAATGACTCGTCGCAAATAGCCTTCTTTGATACCATGTTAGAATACGGTCATCCAACTCAAAACCAATTGGCAATGAGTGGAGAGGCCCTAAGGGATTATAAACCGCAGGATCTTAGATTCCCAGACAATGTGGGACTAATAATCTCAACATTGGATGTAACCTTCCATAAGGTCTGCCATGCCTTAGCCAGAAGGTCAAGGTTGTCAAATACCCACCATCTCTTTAGCAAGCTTGGTAAAGGGGCGTCACATAATGGTAGAGGGGCGTCACCCTAATAAGACAAAAAGGTCATTACAAGTAATTTTCAAGTGTCCCTTATCAAATAAAATCTGGAAATGACTAATTAGCCCTTATTGTTGATAATCAAGATTAGTAATGATAATCAAGATTAGTGTTGATAATCAAGATTAATGTTGATAATTAATTTTCACTTATCATATGATTCATAACTCTAAAATAGGTTATAAAAAAAAAATTAGAGAAGAAAAAAGAAACTTTTGTGATATTTGTGAAGGTCAACCTCAACCAATTGAAGAAATTAACCAACAAAGTGAAAAACCCAGCATTGAAAATGACTAGGTATACTTCAAAAGTACGTAACAAATCAATTTTTTTAAAATTTCAGAAGAACATACGGTTGGAATTGAGCTCGTTACCAACCAGTAACTATATATTACGATGCGTAATGTATCAATTACCAATCAGACGGTTCAATTTTGGGAAAACCCAAAATTTGAAGAACATACGGTTGGAATGGAGCTCGTTACCAACCGTAACTAACCTACGGTTGGTAACTAATGAATAGAAACCAACCGTAACTAACCTACGGTTGGTAACTAATGAATAAAAACCAACCGTAACTAACCTACGGTTGGTAAGTCATCTTAACTTTTGAACCGTACATAACTATTTGATAAGTTGTTAACATTCAGGATAATTTACGGTTGGTTAGTTTAATTGAGTTTCAAACCGTAACTGAACATATTCTCAAAACTAAGAACTTACGGTTGGTATTTGAGTTTAAACCAACCGTAACATCAACCCAATCAACGATTACGGTTTCGTATTTGAGTTATTACCAACCGTAACTAGCATAAACCCAGAAATTTCAATTTCAATTTTCATTCAAAACCCTAATTTTTGATACAAAATTAACTTAAATCCAACACGATAAACTAAACCCTAACTGGGTTTTTCCAAACATTTTTCAAATCGCCGATTAATCGAAGACGATGACATTTTCGGTTTTAATGGAGGTTAGGGTTGATGGAGGAGAAGAGAAGATGAAGAAGAAGATGAAAAAAAAAAACTGATTTGATTTTGGTTAATTAAAAAAATTGATTTGATTTTGGTTAATTTAAGGTGAAAGGGTAATCTAGTAAATCTACACCCCTATAGGACACCCCCTAACCAATAAGAGGGACATTACTATCACACTCGACGCCCCTCTACCATTTCATGAAGCCCCTTTACCAAGCTTGCTCTTTAGACCAATTCACCTTTTGAACTCTTCATTTTTCCCCTACTGCTGAAAGGATCATCGACTATTGCCAAGACCAAGACCTCGTCACTGAGAGTGAAAGAAGGAGTACGACGATGTCATTTCAAATTCACTCCGTCAGAAAACTTCCTTTATTCTCCTTCTTCACTTCAAGATCGTCGCCTAAAGGTAGTAACTAAACTAAAACCCTAACCAGTCATTATTAAAGTTCTCTAAAACCCTTGTTCTAATTATTTCTTCTCCTGTCTCTTTGGTTCTAAGTAGTTAGTTCGAGGATTTCTCCATCTTCTTCAGCTTTCTTCTCTACCAGCATTGTTGGAGAAGAAGATCCTATTCTTGTATGGTTTCTCTCATTTTGAATTTTGATTACTTTCATCTTATGGGTTAGTCAATGGTGAATGCTAATCGTCTTTTTAAATTTTGTTTTTGTAGGTTAGAGATTATATTCATTCAGCTCTCTACGATCCAAACTATGGGTATTTCTCTAAAAGATCAGGTTCTGTTGGAATGCTCGAGTCAAGCATCAAATTCAATAAACTTGAAGGTACTTTGCTCACTGAACCCCTAAAAACATAAAATGGTTAGATGTCTAGACGGATCCATTAAGGAAGAATCATTTGAATTAACAGTGTCCTGTGAATTATGAGTATTTCCTACTTAATTGGTTTCCAGTATGCTGTGTATCAGTCATTTAAGTTGGAGCTTGCCATGGGATTGTTAGATAGTTGAAATTGAGATTCAGACGAGTTTTTCCATTTGTTTTTCGTAAAGCTAAATATAAGCCATGTGTATTGTTCGCTTAACTAGTTTGGCGACTCTAAACTGGATAAATTTTGACATCATACCAGTTGAAATTAGTTCCATTATGGTATAAGTATTATATGTATGTAGGAAATTCTATCCGATATCTTGTTGTGTGTTGTGTTGTAATAAGTTACATTATTTGAGGAACCATGGATCTGTAGTTTGCACTTAGGTTCAACGTAGGCACAAAAGGTCAAAGGTTCTTCTTTCTTAAAGGAACAAGGCTCTTGCCGATCTCAGTAACTCTATGGGGAAAAGGCCCATGCTAAGAATTGTGATAAATTCAGAAAAGGCCTTGACATATGTGATCTAGTAGGTCGACTTGATATGTGAATGGTGTAATTGTACTTACTGTTAGCATCAATGATTTCTTTGTTTTGCTTATTCATCTGTTCTGGACTCTAGCAAACTCACTCATTAGTCAGTATCTTAAGCGTACTTATATGGTTCCGGAATTAATGGTAAGCACTGTGTCTAACAGAACCTGCGGTGTGTCATTCGCCTTTGATTGCCATTCTACTTAGTTAGCTTGTGCAGTTTACAGCTAGGGCTAGTCAAGTTTAGGTAAAGGCAATAACTAACTCCACCTGCATTGCTTCTAAATCTCTTAACATAGGCGTACGGAGGTATATGGGAATTTTATACTTCTTTTATCAAGTTCACCTGTTGAAGCGTATTATTGTCCCCTATTAGTGTGATCAAATTTGACGTAAAACGAATTACAGAACACTTAGAGAAGGTTAAAGCATCACTATCACTATCACTAGATGAGCACTGGGAGTAGACATAGAATCTGTAGGAATCCGAAGGGATGTCGGTAAACCTGATGTAACTTATTGGAAATCAGGGAATTATTTGTTGCCATATGCTTTGGCACCGTTCTAGGGCTTACCTGTGGTTCTATTTGCTGTATTCTACTTCATTTAGGTTTCACTGGCTAGCAGTATTTTTTTACAAGATGAAGATGGTTGGCTTAACAAAGGGTTCATGCTCCCTCTGCTCTATTCAACTGGTCCTATATATATATAAGGAGAACACTTAAAATAGGAAATCGTTGTATTAACCTTCTCAGAGGTAATTAGGTATATATATTAACCTTAAATCAAGCACTTCTTCACTATGTCTTTAAAAGTTTTGAGAGTTCTGTACATTACTGTCTAGGGTCAACAGTCGAAGATAAGTTCTTGCTGTGTTCCTTTTTTAGTGATAGTAGTTTTTGTGGACCTAGTAATAATTTGTAAAAGAATGTTGCCCCTCCCCTCCCAGCCTTGGTTTTGTTCAAAGTTATCTTTTTCTACGTGCAGGAAAGAGAAAGTTCTGTGGCTAAATTTTGGATAATGGTGTGATTGTTTGTTCATTAACATATTTCAGGCAGGAGGGCTTACTTGCGGCACTTGGATAAGATTTACAAGCAGAGTGATATATCATGGTTTACTCCAGTGGAGCTCTTTAAGGTGATATTTTGTAACTTCTGTTAACAGTTGAATCATTATGACATAGACCCTCTAGGTTTTCTTTGTATTGCTGAATATTTAATCTCGCAGCCCTTAACTTTTCTTTTTGTATTTGTCACTACATCAACGATTTGGTTTACTTTGGTCCACTATGGTAATGTTACATCAGTCATGGTATGCCATTTTCACATCGACCGACTAGCGAACTAAGTTGTAGTTTCTCCACTTTTTGATGCAAGTTTAAATTCCCTTCTCTAATTGAATGGCGTGGTGATGACCATATAGCTATAAGCTAAATGTTTATGAGTTACAAAGGAAGTTGAAGCACACAATTCTCAAATACTGGTAGCTTTTGATAAATTTTTTTTGTTGAATTGATTGTTAAACTATTCATCTAACTACACAATGGTAGTTATTAAGTGCTACATTATTAGGGCTAGACCTGTGCATGCAATGTGATATTGTCACATGATCCACCTCTGTTGCGACTACTGAACTATTGTAGTTGAAGAAAGTTCTGTTTTAAGCAAAACTACAGATACTAACAAATCATAGATATTCCCATTCAAAGGTATCTATCTGCTCAGTTGATCACTGCCTTAGTTTGAAAGGACAAAAATAATTTTGCTACACCAAGAGATGATAAATATAGCTCAAAAGTCTGAAGCGCTGGCAATTGAAGTAAGATAAGACACTGTTGATGCTTTTCCAGACATAAAATTTTAGTTCTAAAAGGACAAAAAGGAAGTGTTGTACCACCAGTAGATGGTAAATCTAGAAAAATGCTGAAATATGTGTGCAAATGCAACACCTACTGATTCCCTTCCAAAATCTCATTGAAATGTTATATTGAGGTCATACATATCATGTGGGTTAGTTTCTGAATTGCATATGATATAACAATCTACATCATGCGTTAAAATATTTTGTTTCACTGTCAAACTGAGGTACGTTGATGTCTCTTGTATTATCTACTTAAGGGGATACATGAAGGAAATTAAAAATTGTTGTTTCTTGTAGCCCTGGTATGCTCATGGAATTGCTGAAGCCATTATGAGAACGGCTAATCTTTCAGTTCCACTAAAAGTAAGCTCTTTTAAACTGATCCTGTCAATTTTGAAACTTTTAGTTCCAATTCATGTTTATCTTTGTCATATGCTTGTTAGATTTATGAAATATTGGAACTTTTAAGTAACCAAAACTGTTAGATTTCAATGATTCCGTAGCTGTATCTGCAGTTAGATATCTTGTCTGTTTGTCATGGATCTTAATTATGTTTTCTGCTCTCAAATTTGGTTGATCATAAGCTTCATGCCAGATCTATTTTTTGTTAGTATTCTATTTCCTTGACAGGTTAATGCAAAACTAAGATTTTTCTTTATATTATTTTGGAATTAGATATATGAAATTGGAGGTGGATCAGGAAGCTGTGCAAAGAACATAATGGATTACTTTATGCTGAATGCCCCTTCAAGAGTTTATAATAGCATGACATACATGTACGTGTATTCAGTTTATCTTTTCCATTTTTCAAGAGACTGATATGGCTTTTATGGTAGTACTCTTAAGCTTGAACATTGCCGTGTACAAGTGTATTTGAATTTTCAATCATCTTGCGTTTTCCCGAGCATGAAAGTTTAAATTAACATATGGTTTTGGATTAAAAGAGATTAAAGAAGTAGTTGAGCTCTAACTTTTACAGTGGGTACACAATATTTTTCCAATAATGGTTTGTGTGCTTCGCTGGAGTTACTAAGAAAGTAGTGATTCAGCTTTTCAAAATACGAAAATGGTTCAGGCTACTTCTTTTGTAGTTAAATTACAATTTTTCTGATGATAATAAAAACAACAAAACTGTTTGCTGAATCAGTATTTAACTCAAATCTTGTTCAGACATTTATTCTGCCATTACAACTAGTTGGTATTCGTTTAATTTATCTTATGCATCTCTAGCAGCCTTTTCCTTAAATTTGCTATGTGAGAATCCAATATTACTATCTTCCTGTTCCCTGCGGTTCCCTCACAATTTTACTAAAGCGGGTTCTTGTTTGAGCTTAGCTCAGTAGAAATTAGTTCTTCATTGGCCAAGAAGCAACTAGAAACTGTTGGGGAGGTTCGTAGTCACTTATCAAAGTATCGAGTTGAATGTCGTGATGCTGCAGACCGAAGTGGATGGGGTATGTTAAATTTAACTCAAATACTTGATCCATGGTTCATTTTTTTGAGCTATTCTTCTTTTCTGGTGGAAAGAGATTTTATGTGTAACTTCCATATTGGTAACAATTAAGCGAATTCACGTGGCTTAATTGAAGATGAACCTGTGCCTTCTGAATCTTTGATACTTCAAATATATAAGCACTTGAAATAACATAATTTCTCTCCTCAGATATTTGATGATATGTAAGACTATTACTTTGTTCGTCCTCTTGGCAATTTATTTTTGGAAGGCAATAAAGAAAACAGTGCTTGGTTCATATGCTGGTCAGAATGTGTGTCCCAAGGCACACTAGTATAAGTACATTGTATGTCATAGGATTTATTCTTGTTTCTGTTCGATCATCCAAATTCGTTCTGTTCCTGGCATTTTAAAATTACTCGTCAATTTCAATAGATACTTATGTTGGTTGGGAGATACAGGGGCGGAGCTAGTGTATAGCAAGGGTGTGCAATTGCACACCCTTCCAAACTAGCTCCAAAGCCTAATTTAGCCCAATTTTTTCATTTTTTTGGAGTTTTAAGCCTATTTTATCATAGTTGCACCCCCTAAAAATTTTTGGGGTTTTTTGCTCCCCTTAGTTAGATTTCTGGCTCCGCCCCTGGGGAGATAGTTATGAATTTGTTGCTAAAAGTTTAAGCCTTAGTAGAGTCAGATGTCCCTGTTATAACAAGACTTGACTATTAGGGGTACGAGTTTGTGCTTTATCTAGTACTTGTGAATTCCGTCATAAAAAGGTAGTAATTTCCGAAGAAAGAAAACTTTCATCGGCTTTAGAAAGTTTTTCATCTGCCATCGACTTCACCCTCTAATTACCACCTGTCATATGAGCATATCTACGTGTTGTTATAAATTTAAAATATTTGTTGTATGTATTTTGGTAACTAATAGTGGATTATTCGATTTCACTTAAACAGGGGATGGGGACCTGCAGCCTTGTTGGGTGATAATGCTTGAGGTTTATACTATCTTCTATTGTGCACACTCTAATGATGCATCAATAAGATTTCACTTTCAATCCTCACCCTTTTCAGTTCTGGTTGCATATCAACTTTTTTCTGGTCCCTCTCATGGGTTAGGCATGAAACTAAACGTAGCAAATAACAAGCTTAAATTTGAATATTTTTTCTAACTTTTGTTTACTGATAGCAATTTTTGTTTTTTTAATTGTAGGTGCTTGATAATCTTCCTCACGATCTTGTATATTCAGAAAATCAAGTTTCTCCATGGCAGGAAGTATGGCTCCAGAAGCAGCGAGACAGGTGAGAGAAATAAATATGTTGCAGGAGAAAAGGCTACTTTAGATATTCTATTTTTAACTGTACATTTTGTCGCTGATTCCCTGTAGCTCGAATATCTCTGAGATCTATAAGCCACTACAAGATCAACTGATCAAGAGTTGTATTGATATAATTGATCTGGAGAAGGACAACACTACTGGGGGATCCAGAGCGATCACAGCCGCAAGAAATATTTGGTCTAAAGCTTTCCCAAAACCTCGAAGATCTTGGTTGCCAACTGGCTGTATGGTAAGAAAAACTCTAGAACAGTCCCATTGACTTTAAAACACTCGGATACTTATTGCAGAGCTTCTGAATATGCAGCAACTTTTAGAGGTTTTGCATGGGGCACTACCAAAGATGTCTTTGATTGCTTCTGATTTCAGTTACCTCCCTGATGTCAGAATACCTGGTGAAAGAGCTCCTTTGGTTTCTACCAAGGTATTTTCTATTATCCGGGCAAAGCATTCTATTGTTTCAATGCAGTTCCTTTTTTTTTTGTCCTTCTTACACCATGTAAGAAAGCACTTCAATAATTGATTTTACTTGATAGTCTTTTTTTTTTTTTTTTTGAGACATCCTGATGGGCAGTTCTTACCAATATACCCCTTCGGTTGTATCTTCAGCTTGATTATGTTGATAAGGGCATTTTCCGTTATAATGGTTCGCACATGGCGAAATCTAAAATTGAATCCCTTCATTTTTCGTTTCTTTTCTTGTTTTTTGTTGTTATATACTTATCATAAGGCGAAGTAATTAGTAAGTGCCCTTAAATCTGAGACATCATAATTTAGAAAAGAACGTGTCATTGTAGCATTATTCCTAGCGCACATCATACAACTTAATGGGACAGCACATGTATAAGATGATTTACTGAAGCCTTCTTGACCAAGATAGAGCAGTTTTTCGATAGACGTCTCTGCAAAAATATCCACTTCATATTTATCAATTTTATTTCTTTACAAGTGGTAAGGCTGACACTTTTTCCTTCCAATTCTGCAGAAAGATGGTAGCAGTACGGATTATAACAGCTATTTAGATGCAAAGGTTTGTTTTACCGTTCTTTCCTACTCAAAGTGTTTCTTTTACTTCCTGGTAGCTCTTAACATCTTCCAGCTGGGAATGCATAATTCTTTTGGGGAAAAATAAACAATAGAATCGTGCGATTTCCTTCAAAAAATGAGCTCAATCTTGAGTTGGAGCACTTTGTATTTTATTGAAGTTCTTATTTCCTCCTTTTATTATCTGTCAAAATCTCCTCCAAATTGTGAACTAAGTAATAAAGCTTCAAGGTTTTTTTTTATTTGCAGGGTGATGCTGATATCTTCTTCCCAACGGATTTCTGGCTTTTGGAACGGATGGACCATTATTGTTCTGGTTGGAAGCCTGATGTAAAAGATCAAGCCTCTAAGAAAGGGAAGAAAAGAAGAACAATCACTGTAAGTCTTCGAAGATAACTCTAATTTTAGGGAGATCGGATTCTTCTAAACACATTGTAGTTCTAACATGTTTTCTTTCTTGAATGTAGCTTGGTACAGATCAATTTATGGAGGAATTCGGTCTCCCCACAAAGACAAGGACCAAAGATGGATATAACCCACTTCTAGACGATTTCACTAATACCAAGTTTTATATCAGTGTGCCAACACACAATACAAAATGAAGTCCTCCTGCCTTTCCCACTGGAAATTTTTGGATCACAAAGCCAGAATTTATATTACCTTTTAATAAAAATATTTTTCATTTAACACACAAGTTTCCACTTTCTATACAATAACAAATAGTTAGTCTCTCTTTTTTTATTCTTTATCGTTCACAAAACAATGATCAGAGTTCACTTTATCATATTTTATTAGTAATTAATCCATGTCCATTACAGGGTAAGGACTACATCACGAGCTGATATTCATCATTAAGCCCCCTGATAATCATCTTCATGTTCTTCAACTTCCCTGTCAGATGCAAGTACCTCTAAAAGAAGTTCCGTATTTGACCTTAGTCCTGATAATAATCGATGGAGTTCTCCCCGTGGATATTCTTCTCTTCTTAAGTTTCCTAATTCCTTACTCATCATCTGTTATAACAAGCAATAAGTTAAATGAAAATTTAGAAGCCAAATGAGTTGGATAAATTAAATAACTAAAAATAATATAAATACCTCGTATAATTTCATCTTTGAGGTCAAACCAGAAGAAGTGTTAATGAGTCCCATCCACTCATCTGGCACCCGAACTCCCATGTCTCGTAGATAAACTTCAAATGCTTTTTCTTCAAGTTTGGCGATGTTAATAATTTTGGTCATGGTATGTTTTGGTAGTTGGTCCAACTGCTTCCAAATCATCCACTCTTTGAATTCTTTAGGGATATATTCAGAAAAAGGAAAGACATCGTATAAATCACATTGAACCTCGCCCGTCCATTTATACAATCTGTTACGTTTAAGCTCAATAATGTAATCCTTAGCTTCAATGGACGTCCTTTCCACAGCTAATTTCGCAAGAGCTAACTACAAAGCAAAAACACGAATACTAATTATAGCCAGATAATAATAACACTACAACCAGATTTTTTTTTTTATCATTATCATATTATTTATCTTGCTCAACTCTAGATCCTCAGATATCTCACTTTCTGTTGAATAACCACAATAGTCGAGTTTTCTCTTCCAATTGGAAAGTTTCCCAGCAATCTACAAGCATACGCATTGTCATCATCTTACCTATCGAGTGAGAAATCTTTGTTTTAGTTGATTAATAATGTGTTTTGCTACATAAGACTTGTCTCCTACAGTATTTATAGAGAAATCACATTCCTAATATAGCTCTAATTATCCGAAAATAAGAAATTCCAAAAATAAGAAATTTCCTGAAATTAAATAAAGGAAAACAGGCGGAGGGCCGGCTAGATCCGGTGGCATGACCGGCTGTGACCTTCATGAGATTCATATTCCCCTATACGAGGTGTTTCTTTGTAATACATAGAAGCAACAGAAGTATTAGTGATAATATACCCAATAAAATAAAAAATGATGCTTCCTGTGAGAACTGTCCAAATGGTTCGTAACAAATCTCAAATTGAGGATAAAAGATACAGTAACATGCGATCTCTCGAGGCAGGCACTATTTCATTTCACAAATCTCATGAAGGTCATGGTCCTAAAAGGTATTTTAGCAAGATACAGCCAAAGCACTTTCAAGGTTTTCGATGGCATTCGGGAATCAAGAAATCACACAAGTTTTGCTTATAACCAAAACCACTTCATACATTCGTTGCAAGCAAATGAAACTGAAAGTTTATATACAAAATGCATCGTTTACATGTTTAAACGTTCATAAAAAGTTTAACTCCCCATTTACTGCTTGGTAACTATTTTATGTTACCTTGGAAATGCAGCACACTGAATGGTATAATCAAGATATATGTTTATATTTATTTTTTTCCTTCAAATATTTGTTTAGAAATATTTCCACCTATATGCCTTGGCATAATGAGTTTCAAAATCAGTCATAAATTCTTTACCATGCTACTTACATCACCTCCACGAAAACGAAGTGCAAACAGCCACTGTACTATAATATCGAGATGGTTGAGGAAGAAATTGACGGCTGCTGCAAATTTGGAGGAGATGAAAGGAAAGGTTTCGGTGGGATCTCTAAGGCTTCGACACTTCCTTCCAACATTTCCAGCACTTTACTCATTGATGGACGGCTCAGTGGATTCATTTGTATGCACCACAAACCCGCTATGATCATCTTTTTTGTAGCCTCCTCTCTTTCTTCGGTCATTACTCCATGAAAACCAAGATCTTGGTCCTGAATAAGACGCTCGTAAATCCAGTCTGGAAAATATAGTTGCGAAGAATGGTCCATCCCCACTTTCGTATCAAAGTTCTTTCTACTCCCAACCATTTCTAGCACCATCATTCCGTAGCTATACACATCTGACTTGTTAGAAATACCCCCAAAGTTTCTACTGAACACTTCTGGAGCTATGTAACCAGCTGTCCCTCTGGCTCCCAACATTGATATGATGCTCTCTTTTTGAGGACACAACCTGGCTAGTCCAAAATCCGATATCTTTGGGCGAAACTCCTCATCCAAGAGAATGTTATGAGGTTTTATATCGAAGTGTAGAATTCGTGTTGTACAACCACGGTGTAAGTACTCAAGTCCACGAGCAATTCCAATTGCAACTTGGTACAATAACTCCCATCCTATAGTAGAACCTGATTCTGATGATGCTAGATCTTTGCTGTAAATGAATTTGTCAAGTGAACCATTAGGCATAAACTCATATATGAGAGCTCTTTTGTCATGCTTATCAGAACAAAATCCTAGTAGAGTAACAATGTTAACATGAGAAGTCCTACTAATGCTTGCAACCTCATTGATGAATTCTTCTCCACTGTTATCCCTATTTGGTTTGCTGAGTAGAAACTTGAGAGCAACCTGACGGCCATCACAGAGCCTTCCTTTGAAGACAGAACCATACCCTCCTTCACCGAGCTTTTCGTTAAAGGAGTTTGTCATTTTCTTGACATCCATATAACTATATCTCTTTGGAGCCAAGGATCCATGAGTTTTCAAAAAGGCCTCAACATTTTGTTCATTCTTATTTAGGACTTTCCAAAATCCTGAGGGCTTCTTTTTCAAGCAAATGGCAATAGATAGACACAGTACCGATGAAGCAAATGCGGCTCCTACACCTGTAAATGAAAGATGGCATCAAAATAAAAGAGTTGTTCGAAGCTACAACCAGTTCATCATCCATGAGTTATACTATGAATACCTATTAAGATCTTTTTCCTGCCTCGATTAAACTTCTGAGCTGCACCTACATAGCCATGGAAAACAAGATCGGTTCCAGACGTTGTTAAAATTACACAATATGAAGTAAAAAACCCTTCCACTTTACACTACAATTGCTTTAGCAGATAAGTTTCAAGCAAATGAATCTACAGAGAGGAGATGGTAACAACATGCATTATATGCAGGGAAAAAAAAACAAACAAAAAGAAGCATACCCATTTCTGTGACATGGGAACAAGAAGTTATATTGCTAGCATGAGGATTGTTACGGACACGAGTAATCTATAGGGTACTTGGAGTTCGTGTGGTTATGCTTGAAGTTTAAGGGGTGTTATAGGTGTTTACAGTTTCCTGCAAGTGCCTGTTTTGCCCATTTATATTTTTTATATTTTTGAAGGTTTTGTCTGCCCTCTAGCTATCTAAAGGGTCTGGGACCCTCGGGTCCCCTGGTAATTACTTATAATTACTGTTTTTGGCTTTAATATTATGACTTAGCTAAAAAAAGGGAACAAGAAATTATAAATTAGATAAATTTATAGTTACCATTTATGCAGCTTCTCTGATGAGATCCATTGAAACAGAAACATACAAATTTAGTATTTTCAGAACCGCAACGTCCACCGCTTCTTTGGCATTCATTGCAGTAACTTACTGATGAGTTCCATGTCAAAATAAAACCCTTTTTAATCAAGTCAGAGTACTGCTTTGTCATCAAAGTATTTAAACTCGTTCCTTCGTCCATCTCAATAGGAACACCAACGAAGGACTCACACTTCTCTGAACTAGAATTCATAAATTCAAACCCCCCCTTCACGGATGATTGTTGCATAAGAACTAAGATACTTATTTGAATTTTCCGCGCAAGTGATAGGAAATACGAAGTATTCTTTAGGAACCAAACTACAATTGTAGAAAAAATATAGATCAATGTGGTAATCACTAAACGAGAAAGGCGATCCGACAACGGTGAAATTCTGATGAGGAATTGGACAACTTGGTTCATCATAAATTGCAGCAGCATTAGTCACTAAAAGCGAATGCTTTTCGTAAGAGATGTCGCGTATAAGGTAATCTTCGTCGGATAAATGAAGAATAGGAATTTTGTCATCAGTACAAGAAACCTGAAAGCCAGGGTGACCACAGTATGATTCTTGTTCACCATTAATCCAAAACGGATAGCTTATGGTTAGATTGGCTGCTCCACAAATTTTGGGTTCACAAGCTCTGAATGTTATATTTTCTCCTAAAACAGTTTCTAGTAAGATAAAGAAAATGATAGTATCGAGTAAGACTGGGAAGAAGAATTCAAAATTCAACATGTTTAATTTTGAAAGGAAGACTCCACAAATGAAGGGGTCAGAAGTTGGAATTTGGAAGGTATAAATTGAGCTAAGACGATGTTACTGAAGGAAATTAGAGAGAGCATGATCCATGGTAACAAGAAAAGACATGGCTTGGCTTGCTGGTAGTAGTGATCATCTTCAATCGTGAGCCAGAACCTCCACTGGGCATGACGGGATATAATGAAAAGACTAGTCGTGGTTCACATTTGCAAGTTACACAGCCACCTTCTCTTTTGGAGCTATCCAACTTTGACTTCTGTAAGTTGACTTACACTGATGCTTAAATTGACTGAGAAATAAGTTGCAAGACTTCACAAACCACATGTTTTTCATTAGCACAGCACAGCACATCCGTTCATCTTTTTCTTCTAGAAACACTCATTAAAAATTTGGGACGAAGCCACTGTTACTCAGGATTTTTGTTTCAAAATCGATGCAGACTACCTATTAGCATTTGACTGCACCACTAATGTTGTCGGTCTTGGATGTATCTTGCATTTTTGCATCAGGACGGCCTTGAAATTTCGGTGCCCGAAGCAAATTTCAAAATTTATGCCCTACACATGCAAATTTCAAAATTATTTTGCATTTAATAGCACCACTGGTCTGTAAAGCACTTACAGAATCCTGCACTTACAGAATCCTACATCTCTGCTCGTTGTGGAAGTTGCAAGCACCTCACCTACGGAGCCCGCTATCTCCGGGTTTTAAATCCCATAACAGGTTTCATGGTTTTATTGAAGAAGAAGAGGAAGAAGAAGAGAAGGAAGTAGCCACTCCCAATTAGCTTTAGAAAGATCCTAAAGCAAGCACGTCATTGCACAAGCCAATTATAGGTATTGGTATGAAGTTGAGTATAAAATCTAAAGGTACAGGTATGTATCCCGATGGTTCTCTTTCAAGTTTAAAAAAGAAAAAGCCTCTTAAATCTAAAGCTCCTAAGGTATCGGCAGATAAACTAGTGGAGTTTGGATCTTCTTGGGGATTAGAATTTCCACCATTGAAGACTGACCGTGAAGAGATGTTTAGCGATATTGAAAAAAACCACCATGATTTATTTATAGAAGATGTTGACAAGTCTTAAATGACTTTAGGTAGTGGTCCTCATTGTGGTTTGCAAGTTACTCATTGTGTCTTTTGTTGACACTCTTTGTTCTCCTAGAAATTTCTTCGTACTCATAGAAATCCCTGTCTATTTTTTGTGGGCTTTTCGCTTTTGTATTCGCCCGCACGGCTTGTGTGCATTTGAATCTATTCTCTTTGATCAATCAAAAAAAATAAAAAAAATACCACTAGGTCTTTCCTAACGGAGACTTTTGTATCACAAAACCAGTTTTTTGGCAAAAATGTTTTCTTCATAGAAATCCCTATCTATTTTTTGTGGGCTTTTCGCTTTTGGTTGTTGTATTCGCCCGCACGGCTTGTGTGCATTTTAATCTATTCTCTTTGATCAATAAAAAATAAAATAAAAAATAGCACCACTAGGTCTTTCCTACCGGAGACTTTTGTATCACAAAACTAGTTTTTTGGCAAAAATATTTTCCATTTCACACACAAGTTTCCATACAATAGGTATTCTCTCTTTTTTTATTCTTTATCGTTCTCTAACTAATACTCAGATTGGTGGAATAAAGACGGACAAAAAAGACAAGATGATTCATTAGAGCCTGGAAGTACATTTGCAAGCCCATTGCTCAAGGCGGTTTAGGCATTAAAAACCCACATCATTTTAACATAACGTTTCTCACTAAATTAGCCAGCAGGTTAATAATAGAAAAAGATCAACTATGGGCAAAAATCATCAAGGCAAAATACTTCCCAAATTCAAACCCTCTTGAAGACTCTAAAATTTCCAATTTATCGTGGATTTGGACAAGCATCCGAAAAGGACTAGAATTAATTAAAGGAAACTTTATTTGGCAAGTGAAAAATGAAAACTCGATAAAGATTTGGGAAGATAAATGGATTCCAAATGCGGAAATAATACCACAACCTCAAGATTCGCAGGGCATAACTCCGATAAAAGTTCAAGAGCTCATTACTGAAGAAAACAAGTGGGACCAAGAAAAACTAGACATTTACTTTAGTTCGGAAGTGAGAAATAAAATTCAAGACATATCTCCAAGAAAAGAAGAAGAATACAAAATCTAATGGTTACACCATCATTCAGGACTCCTCTCGGCCAAAAACATCTATAATTTCTTAGCTAACCAAGATCAAGAAGATGAAAATTCGTTAATAGATTTCCCATGGAGAAAGATTTGGAAAATACAAACAATTCCAAGAATAAAGCTTTTTGTGTGGAAGCTAACTGGGAAAGCTTTGCCCACATCCTCGAGATTGGGTGCCCATAACCCGGAAATTGATCCAAATTGCCAAATGTGTAACGCTCATGTTCAGGAAACTGAGAAGCACCTATTTGGATCCTGCCATTTCGCCAGAGCCATTTGGTTCAGTTTCTCTCTAGGACATCTAATTCCTCCAGATAATTCGGATTCAATCATAACATGGTTAAAGGGTGGATTCTAAATCTTGATTTAGATAGTTTGAATGGGAAAATTGCGACCATATTATGGTTCATATGGAAATACAGATGCTCGGTGGTTTTCGAGAAGATAAACCCAAATCCAAGGCAATTAATGGACCAGATCAATAAATTCTTGCAGTCCATCCCTCAAAAGAATATAACAGAAGGACAGGATAATAATCAACCAATGATGATCAATTCCAAATGGTCGAACATAAATACTGATTTGATAATTTTTATAGATGCTTCTTTCAAGGAAAATGACCTCTCAATGGGTTATGCGCACATCGTGTATTCAGTAGATCACCAGTCATTTATGCACATCTCAGCGGGTTCGGAGACAGCCACTTCATCTTTCCATGCGGAAGCGAAAGCTTTACAAAAAGTGGTAACTTGGCTAAAAGAAAACGTCTTTTCCAGTGTTACAATTGTAACAGACTGTAAAGTCCTGGCAGACAGCATCAACAAGGATAACACAAGTCCATTTTGGGCCGGCGAAAACACCGTTCAAGCAGTAAAGACAATCTTAAAAGAACTTCCTCAGGCTCAAGTAAAGTTTACAAATCGAAAATACAATTCAACAACAGACATAATTGCCAAGGAGGCAAGGATAAAGTGTCTTCAACATCTATCCACGAAGTTACAACAAAGAATTAAGATTACTAGCTAGCATTATATCTAATGTTTTTGATAGAAACGAAATTGTAAATCTTCTGTACTATATTTGCTAGTGAATATATTTCGTCTTTCCATCAAAAAAAAAAAAAAAAAAAACTAATAATCAAATTGAGTTCATTTTATCGTATATTGTTTTCGGATGATGTCTAAAACATAAAATTAGCACCAGACAGCCCAAGAAAAAAGAAGAATCTGTTGGGACCTTAGTCCCACATTGGTAGATGGGGCTTAATTGGGTAGTTTATGAGTTAATGGGATCCATCATCTAGTTAACCGGTTTTCGAGTTGAGTTCTACGTACCCACGGGCTTATGACGAGTTTAGGGTCGGTACCCTAACATTTGGTATCAGATCCAACCACCACGACCCATGCCTCCTCCACGGAAGGGGTGACCTATAGGCTGAATTAAGGTGTAGGGGCACCTATGTATGGGCGTAGTTGTCATCGCACCGAATACTGGTAGTCGAGTGGAGCCGCCATAAAGGAAAGGGCTACCGCCGGGTCAGTGTCGATAGAGTGGGTCAACGAGGACGTTGGGTCTGGAAGCGTGGTGGGATGTTGGGACCTTAGTCCCACATTGGTAGATGAGGCTTAATTGGGTAGTTTATGAGCCAATGAGATCCCTCATCAAGTTAATCGGTTTTCGAGTTGAGTTCTACCCACGGGCTTATGACGAGTTTAGGGCCGGTACCCTAACAGAATAAGAAGAGGGGGATTGAAGATGGAACACGTAAACCATTTTTTTTTTTTTCATGTATCTCTCGCTCTTACCTCTTTTCTACAAATCCAAAATGGTCCTGATTTTCTCAATGCAACGCACTGAATGATATAATCAAGATATATGCTCATATTTACTTTTTTAGTTCAAATTATTGTTTAGACATAACGAGTTTCAAAATCGCTCATAAAATTCTTTACCATGCAACTTACACCACCTCCACGAAAAATGAAGTGCAACAACCAGTGTTCTGTTATGATATCGAAAACGTTGAGGTAGAAGTTGATGGGGGCTACAAATTCGGAGGAGAAGAAAGGAAAGGTTTCGGTGGAATCTCTAAGTCTTCAACTATTCCTTCCAACATTTCCAACACCACACTCATTGAAGGGGAAATTCAGTGGATTCGTTTGTATGCACCACAAACCCACTATGATCATCTTTTTTGTAGCATCCTCCCTTTCTTCTGTCAGTATCCCATCAAGACCAAGATCTTGGTCCTGAATAAGAAGGTAGTAAATCCAATCTGGAAAATACATTTGGGAAGAATTGTCCATCCCCACTTTCATATCAAAGTTTTTTCTACTCCCGACCATTTCTAGCACCATCATTCCGTAGCTGTACACATCTGACTTGTTAGAAATACCCCCAAAGTTTCTACTGAACACTTCTGGAGCTATGTAACCAGCAGTCCCTCTAACTCCCAACACAGACATCCAAGTGCTGTCCTTAAAAGGACAACGCTTGGCTAGTCCAAAATCCGATATCTTTGGACGAAACTCCTAATCCAAGAGAATGTTATGAGGTTTTATGTCGAAATGTAGAATTTTAGTGGTACAACCACGGTGTAAGTACTCGAGTCCACGAGCAATTCCAATTGCAACTTGGAATAATATTTCCCATCCTACAGTGAGACCTGATTCCGATGATGCATTTTTGCCATAAATGAATTTGTCAAGTGAACCATTAGGCATAAATTCATATATAAGAGCTCTTTTGTTAAGCTTATCAGAACAAAAACCAAGTAGAGTAACAATGTTAACATGAGTGTTAATGTTAAATGTAAGTGTAAATAGTTGACTCATTAGGTTGGCTTCTAGAATGACCATTTCTTTACTAAATTATTTGTTTGATTTATGCTAGGATTAGTCCAAGATTCTTTACTAAATTAGTTGCTTGATTTATGCTAGGATTAGTCAAAGTTTTATCACCACTTAATGTAATTGATGTACATCTCTACTACTATATATATTGAACCCTTGAAGGTATCAAGGAAGCTTAAAACCAAAACCTTTCATAACCTTAAGCTTTTGTCATGGTATCAGAGCCTAGTATCCAAAATCCTAGTATCCAAAAATCCTAGTATCCAAAATCCTTTATGTTATCGTTCAATATGTCACATGAAGATTATCAACCTATCACCGTAAAGTTTGACGGAACAATCTATAATCATTGGTCCTTCTTTATGAGAAATTTCCTCAAAGGAAAATCTATGTGGAAATATATTGATGGTAAAGCCAAGAAGCCCAGTGCTGTCTCTACTGGTGTTGTTATTAGAGATAAAGAAGTTGATCCTAGCAGCAAAGACAAAGTAACTGAAGGAGAAAGCGCTGAAGACTGGGAGATCAACAATCACAAGATAATGACATGGATAAGCAATACAGTAATCACCTCCATAAGTATGCAACTCACCGGTTTTGAGATTGCCAAAGACGTATGGGAGTTTCTTTCAAAAAGGTATACTAAATCAACTTTGCTCAACATTACAAACTAGAACAAGATATTCTTTCTATGAAGCAGCAGATGGATCAGTCAATCTCAGACTTTCATTCCGAGATGTCAATTATATGGAATCATCTAGCACTGATGGAACCAAATTGGACTATAGATATCGAGCTGTGGCAGAAATACAGAGAAGAGTCGCGACTGGTTCAACTCTTAATGGCGTTAAGAGATGATTTTGAGACTGTAAGAGCTTCAATCCTTCATCGATCTCCTCTCCCTAATGTAGAAGATGCATTGTCTGAGCTTATTACTGAAGAAACTCGAAAAAGGATCAAGCCAGAGATACATGCTGTGTTTTCCGTTCCTTCACGTGCAAGTTTTAATAATACTGTCAACTCTCAGAGAAACTATCGTGACATGTCACAGGTTCAGTGTTACAACTGCAAGAAACCTGGTCACTTGGCCAATAACTGCACTTTACCAACAACACAGAGCATGTCACAAACATCAGCATCTCAAACTCCAACTCACCAAGGATAAAACTCACAAATTCAATGCAATTATTGTAAAGAACCCGGTCATACAGTAGGAAATTGTACATCTCCATCTTCAAGAAACATGAGAGAAAGAACAAGGTTAAATGGAACTGCATACACACATATGCCATCCATTCTTGAAACACCTGTATTAGAAAGAAGCCATGAATCATCAGCATCTACATCAAATAATCTTGCTGATATTCAAGAGATGCTCAAACAAGCCCTTGCATTTGGTAATAATAATTCTACAATAGCATCTGCTTTCTCAGTTCCCACAGGTACCCTTTCAAATGGTTGGTTTCTTGACTCAGGTGCTTCTAATCATATGACATTCAATTTTAATGTATTTTAAAGCAAGCATCCTATTGTTACACCTAAAATCCAAACTGCAGATGGATCAGAAATAGCTGCTAGTCATATTGGACATGTTAAAGTCTCAGATAAAATACGTATATCTGATGTGTTACTTGTTCCAAAGATCAAGATGAATATTATATCAATTGGGCAACTGTGTAATCAGGGTTTTAACATTTATTTCTTCTCCTTTGGTTGTGTAATACAGGATCCCAGGACATAGAAGCTTGTTGGGATAGGCCGTAGAGTTGGCAGACTATATCTCCTTGAAACTCTTATTATTCCTCAACAATCAAAGAATAAACTTACTACTACAGTTGCAAACTCCTTTCCTTCTACTGTGTCTCCGTTTATGTCTTGGCATTCTAAGCTAGGCCATGTCTCTTTTTCACGTCTTACATATATGATCAATAAAGGACTGTTAGGAATAACTCAAGTTGATAAAGAACCTTATTGCATCTCCTGTAAGTTGGGTAAACAACCTGCGCTTCTTTTTAATAATAGTGTTACTCATTCGGTTGAACCTTTTGATCTTATTCATTCAGATGTGTGGGGAAAGTCTCCCATTGCCTCTAAGGGAGGGGCTTTATATTATGTTATCTTCATTGATGATTTCTCTCGTTTTACATGGCTATACCTTTTCAGTTCCAGATCAGAATTTTTGAAAATATACACAGATTTCTCTAGAATGGTCAAAACTCAATTTAGAAAATCTATTTAAACTTTTCGTGCTGATCAAGGAGGTGCATACATATCAACTCCTTTCAAAGAATTTCTCAAAACAGAAGGTACTCTTCTTCAGTTATCTTGTACAAAAACTCAAGAACAAAATGGTATAGCAGAAAGAAAACATCGTCACATCATAGAGACAGCTAGAACCCAACTTCTTTCAGCATCAGTTCCATTTAATTTTTGGGGAGAGTCAGTCCTTACTGCAGTTTACACAATAAACCGCATTCCATCTATAGTCACAGGAGGAATATCACCTTATAAACGTCTCTATGATAAGACACCTAATTATTCAAAGCTTCGTGTCTTTGGTTCAACTTGTTTTGTTCTTCTCACAGAACGAGAACGAAACAAACTCAGCAAAAAGAATGATATCTATGTGTTTTTAGGATATGGTATTGAACAAAAAGTTTATCGTTGTTATGATCCAGAGAGTCGACGCTTACGTGTTTCTCGCCATGTTATATTTTGGGAAAATATACCTTTTTGGTCTCTTCCTAGTAGCAAGTCTTCTACTCTAGAACAATTTACGTATGTAGATCCTTTTGAGGATGTATATCTATCCAGCTCTCAGCCTATAATTATTCCATCCACCACCACAGAAGTCACTCCTCTTGAAAATTTCGAAAATCCACATGACCACTCTATGGACAATCATGACATTGCTTCTCCAGAAGGGGATCTTGTACTTGAAAATGATGTTTTGCCTCCACGAGCTCGTCGACCACCAGCCAGGTTTGCAGATTATCATTGTTCTTTGTCATCCATTTTATCTGTACATGAACCAAAATCATACATGGAAGCATATTTAAGTCCAGTCTGGCAAACATCTATGGGGGAAGAACTCACATCACACAAGGACGCTGGTACATGAGATATGGTTGACTTACCACTGGGGAAAACAGTTATTGGAAGTAGATGGGTGTACAAGATCAAAACAAATTCAGAAGGCAAGATAGATCGTTACAAAACTCGTTTGGTTGCTCAAGGATATACCCAAGAATATGGTATAGACTATGGAGAAACATATGCTCCTGTTGCTCGTATGACTACGATACGTACTCTCCTTGCTGTTGCTGCTACTCATAATTGGAATATGCATCAAATGGATGTCAAAAATTCCTTCCTAAATGGAGAACTTCGAGAAGAAGTGTATATGAGACCACCACCAGGAATGGTTCATTCTCTAAATCAAGTATGTAAGCTTCGTAAAGCTTTGTATGGACTTAAACAAGAACCACGAGCTTGGTTTGAGAAGTTTTCTAATGCTATCCTTCAGTATGGATTCAATCAAAGTGCTTATGATTCTGCAATGTTTACTCGATCAACTAAGAAGGGTATGGTTATTCTCCTCTTGTATGTTGATGATATGGTTATCACAGGTGATGATCTATAAGGAATTACTGCTCTTAAACTTCATCTTAGTTCATGTTTTGAAATGAAAGACTTAGGTCTTTTAAGGTATTTTCTTGGTATCGAGGTCGATAAGTCATCTGATGGTTATTTTATTTCACAAGTAAAGTACGCCTCCGAAATTATTCAATGTGCTGGATTAACAGATAGTAAAACTGCAGATACACCTCTTGAACTAAATGTGAAGCTCAATCCCTTCGAAGGAAAAGTTTTATCCAATCCTACATTATATCGTCAGCTTGTGGGAAGTCTTAATTACTTGACTATCATAAGACCAGACATCAGCCACGCAGTTTATGTAATTAGTCAGTTTATGTCAGCTCCAAGGTCCACACATTATGCTGCAGTACTTCGGATATTACGTTATATCAAAGGCACCTTGTATCAAGGTATAAAGTTCTCATCTACTTCTGATATTTGTCTTCATGCATATTCAGATTGGGCTGGTGACATCACAGATAGACGCTCAACCACATGATATTGTGTATTTCTAGGCAACTCTTTGATCTCTTGGCGTAGTAAGAAACAAAGTGTAGTTTCTCGGTCTAGTGCTGAGGCCGAGTATCGAGCTCTTGCTCATACAACTTCTGAGATTGTTTGGTTACGATGGCTCCTTGAAGATATGGGAGTTCATTTATCAGAACCTACTCCATTGTGTTGTGACAATAAGGCTGCTATTCACATTGCCCATAATGACGTGTTTCATGAACGTACGAAACATATTGAGATCGATTGTCACTTTGTACGACATCACTTCAAGCAACAAACTATTGTTTTACCATTTGTTCGCTCGGAATTGCAACTCACTGATTTATTCACCAAAACAACGACTTCTAAATGTCGAGTTTTTGGTTTCCAAACTCAACATGTGTGTTGCACCATCTTGAGTTTGAGGGAGGGTGTTAATGTTAAATGTAAGTGTAAATAGTTGACTCATTAGGTTGGCTTCTATAATGGCCATTTCTTTACTAAATTAGCTGCTTGATTTATGCTAGGATTAGTCCAAGATTCTTTACTAAATTAGTTGCTTGATTTATGCTAGGATTAGTCAAAGTTTTATCACCACTTAATGTAATTGATGTACATCTCTACTACTATATATATAGATGTCCTGAACCCTTGAAGGTATCAAGGAAGCTTAAAACCAAAACCTTTCATAGCCTTAAGCTTTTGTCAATGAGAAGTCCTACTAATAATGCTTGCAACCTCATTGATGAGGTCTTCACCACTGTTATCCCTATTTGGTTTGCCAAGTGAAACCTTCACCGCAACCGGACGGCCATCCTGAAGCCTTCCTTTGAAGACAGAACCATACCCTCCTTCTCCAAGCTTTTCTTCGAAGTAGTTAGTCATATTCTCGACATCCATATAACTATATCTTTTTGGAGCTAAGGATCCATGAGTTTTTAAGAAAGCCTCAACATTTTGATCATTCTTATTTATGATGACATTCCAAAACCTTGGGGGTTTCCTTTTAAAGCAATGGATTAGCATGACAATGGATATAACCAATACCACCGTCGCGAATGCAGCCCCTGCACCTGTAAATGGAAGGTGATGTTAAATAAATGAGTTGTTCAGAGATACAACCAGTTTATCCATGAGATCAATACTATGAATACCTATTAAGATCTTTTTCCTTCTTCTATTAGACTTTGGAGCTGCACCTGCATAGCCATGGAAAACAAGATTAGTCCCAGGCACTGTTAAAGTTTTACAGTATTCACTACAATTGCTGTTTCCGCACAATGCACCTGTTACCAACTTACCATGATATATGCAGCTTTTCTGGCTAAACCCATCAAGACAAAAACATACAAATTTAATATTCTCAAAACCGCAACGTCCACCGCTTCGTTGGCATGCATTGCAGTCAGTACTTACTGATGAGTTCCATGTCAAAACAAAACCCACTTTTAGCAAGTCAGAGTACTGTGTTGTCATCGAAGAATTTAAACCCGTCTCAATAGGAACACCAACCAACTAGGGACTCACACTTCTCTGAACTAGAATTCAAAATTTTGAATTCCTCTTGTTTACGGATGATTGTTGCATAAGAAGCAAGACTCCCATTTGAATTTTTCGCACAAGTGATAGGATATACAAAATATTTGGTAGGAACCAAACTACAATATAGAAGAAATATAGATCAATAGGGTATGGGTTGAGTGAAGAAGGAGAACCAACATCGGTGAAGTTCCGACAAGGAATTGGACAACTTGGTTCATCATAAAATGCAGCAGCATTAGTCACTAAAAGCGACTGGTTTGCGTAAGAGATGTCGCGTATAAGGTAATCTTCACCGGATAGATGAAGAATAGGAATTTTCTGATCACTACAAGTCTTCTGAAAGACAGGGTGACCACAGTATGATTCATGTTGACCATTTATCCAAAATGGATAGCTTATGGTTAGATTGGCTCCACAGTTTTTAGGTTCACAAGCTCTGAATGTGGTGTTTTGGGTACTGTTTTCCCCTAAAATGATAATATCAAGTAAGACTGGAAAGAAGAATTCATTCGACATGTTTTGATCAAAATGGAAAGGAAGAACTAAAACAACGCCGGGAGAATATCTATTTTTATATATGATTATTATATATGGTGAGCAAAAGGAAAATGAAAATGGAAAATACGAGGAAGTGGTCATTGTTGAATTTTCTTATGCTACTTTTTGTTTGGTTGTTGGTATACTGTACATACAATCAAGTTACTGACAAAACCGTGCTGGAGTAAGGGGAATGAATACACTAAGGACTTCACAATCAAAGGGATTGCATGTTGGAACTTGGAAGGTATAGTGAAGGAAAATAAAGAGAGCATAATTCATAATGGTAACAAGAAAAGAGATGGCCTGCTGGTAGTAGTGAACATCTTCAACCGTGAGCCGGAACCTCCAGTGCTGTTCTTGTGCTTGTTTTCCTTAAGCATGACGGGACATAAAGAAAAAACTAGTCGTGGTTCACATTAATTTGCAAGTTCTACCGCTTTCTCTTTTTGAGCTATCCAACTTTGACTTCTGTTAGTTGTATTAGACTGACTGGGACATGATGACTAGATGAGTGAGAAATAAGTTGCAAGACTTGACATATTGTTGGGTAATATTTTTCCTCAGAAACCACAATTCTTTCATCAACGATGTATTCAGCGGCACATCGATCCATTCATTTTTTATTCTTCTAGAAGCACACAGTTAGGGTAGGGGTGCCAACGGGTCCCATCGGGTCCGGGTAGTGTGCTACCCGGAACCGGTAATTTTAATCGGTTCCGGGTCCGGTTCCTAAAATGATGGACCCGGAACCGGACCCGATAAAAACACTAATTACCCGTCGGGTCCGGGTATTTATCGGGTCCTTAAAAATCAACAAAACTTTTTGATATTTTACTTTTATATTTGCTATATTAGCTTGAATCTAATAATTTTTCATATATAATTATTATTATATCTATGTAAATGTTTTAATTAGGATTAAACATAAGAATATGAAGGATAAATGAAAAAAATTTGAACGAAATTATACTAAATCTTTCTATTTTATGTAAAATTAACAAGTAAAACATAGATATTCGGGTACCCGTTAGGACCCGAAACTTATCGGTTCCTAACGAGTCCTACCCGCCGGGTATTGATTTTGCTAACGGTTCCAATCTTGGGACCCGGAACCGGGTCCGGATCGTTTCGGGTAATCGGGTACCCGTTGGCAGCCCTAAGTTTGGGACGAAGCCACTAGCTCAGGATTTTTGTTTCAAAGGCGGAAGAATGTGCCCGACTTCAATACACAAGCTAGACATGCCTTTTTAAGTGAGTGAAGTTACTTTCAAACGGCACAGCTGGGGAAATTCACGAGAGTCATCTGATTCTAAGTGGTCCATAAGGCTTTTGGGCCTATCGATAAATTATCATCAGCTTACATACATACGCATTTGGGCCTATAGATAAATTATCATCAGCTTACATACATCATGGGACTCTCTCCTTCCCTATCATCCTTTAATCATCCTAAAGATATCTTTAGCAAGACTAGTATTAGTCATTTGTTTTACACTTTTACTAGATGTGTGCCCGTGCGTCGCACGGGCTCAGGTTGGTTGTACTAAATTTCGGCAACAGAAGGTGCCAAGATAATTTTGCAAAATTGACAATGTTTCTTATGCCTTCTCTTTTAAGAACAAAATTTTGTATGGCAAGTTTTAATTGCAGCCTATGACTTCCTGGGATACCATAACTTTGCAAGACTCGGATAATAGCTCTTGGAGCCTTAGGAACGGCCTAGCAAGGGGCTAAAGGAGGCTATAGCCCGTCCTTAATTTTTGGGTCAATTTTTTTTAGTATAGAAACTTAGGTTAAATTTTATATTTAGCCAACATATTAGTTGTATTTAGCTAATTGTATGTGATTTTTAGCCCATATTATGAGGTGATCAAAATTTAAATCATGTTTAAAGTAAATAATCTTCTTCCACTCACTACTTTTCTACTCCTACTTTCTTCTCTTTTGGTAATTATTTTGTTTTTCTGTTATTTGTGTTCGTTTTAACTTTTATTTCCCTAGCTATTTAGTATTGTACGAGTGGATCACTCTTTAGTCACTAATTATGTGATGTATTCCAAAAAAAATTGCCACGGCCTTCGACCGCATTATCGACTATTACAATCCAGCTCTACCCATCCCTGTGGAGCCTCACATTATTAAGTCATATAAGTTCTAAGCAAGATTGTCCAAAATACAAAACATGACACTAAACACCCATGTTATAAAAGAATTCACATTACTGTGTTTCATCCACATAATTTACATATCACCAACAGTTTTAAAAAATCTGAACAATTACAGATTACACATTATAATAAAGATTTAAAAGACTAAATCCAAGTAAAGGCTGATATCTAGCATCTACATTCAAAAATCTTTACTTCCATCCCATGTTTCCGCCTGCAATAGTTGATGGTACCACATTGGTAGGATTGCAAATAGGGACAATCACATCATATACAATTCTTAGCACAATTTCGAGCCACCACATGACAGCTTCTCCAATTAAGAGCGGCTTCATAATGAACATCAAGTGTTTGAGCTATAAAATGGCACCATACTATAAATGATGATGATACTTAACCAAGTGTTTGAGCTATAACTGTTCTACAATTACTTTTGTTAAAAAAAAAAAAAAGAGCAAAAAAGTTAATACACCTGCGTAAAATTCAAATTGTTGCTTTAATCACGTCACACAGGCAGTTTTCCATACAACAATTAAGAAGGGCATGCTCAAAGTATAAAGCAAGGTGCAACTGCCGGTTTTACCAATAATTTAAGTATTCAGGAAACGTATTATCTTGTTGTGATTGCGTTACATTGAGATAGGAGAAAATTATATTTTTGAGATAAAGATTTATGAACTATTAGATATGCATACCTCCTTACTGTTTTACTCCATGATTAATTTATTAAAGAGTTCACTTTAAGCCACTGAAGCTTCTTGATGCACCAAGAGAGTACCACCTGCCATTATAAACACTATACAATATTGTTATAAGGAAGTCATTAGGTGCAGTACGCACAACCATCCCCTTCATGCACATGGAGTTGGCCCTTCCCAAAAACTCTTATAAACAACAAATCTCATTTGACTACTCAATATACATTTAACTTCCATATTTTGTCTTCTCATTTGACTACTCAATATATATTTAACTCTTATAAATCTCTTATAAATTTATTGTGACCAAAGCATGCGGCTAGAATATCCAGTTATTCTGAAAGACTACCCCAAGCATACATGTGCCAGAAAAAATGAACCTTAAATCAAAATTAAGAAAATGGCATGCAAGAAAAATTAGAAGAAGGTACCAATATGTATATTGTATGTCGATGATGAGTTTAGTTGAATTTACTCTCCCGAGTATGATCTCCAGGTAGCGTAGACACATTAAAATGAGTTTGTGGATTAAAATTCGGTGGTAGACCACTTCTAACACTTCTGGTAAGCCCAACAGTTGACACATCAGTACCTAAATCAACAAAAGAACAAACCCAATCAAAATAAAGCAAACATGGAGAATTTTTATAAACTTGGAGTCAAAACCACATTAAAAAGACGATCAAAATCATGACCTGCAAATAGAGACAATTTTTTCAAAAACTAAAAATAAATTATGAAGAAAAGCGCTTGGATTTACCAAACGCAATATGGTTTGAGTTTTGTCTGAGCGTCTATTTTGCTATTCTAACTCTCCAGAGTGTATTTTCTAACTTTAAACCTGGTTAAGCCAAATGAATACCCAAAAACTGGGAAATCACTAACAAACAAATAACAATAAATCACAACACAATGAGAAATAAAGGAATAGTAAATCAGAACATCTAATCTTGAAGAATAAAACCGATCGAAAACAGGACAGAGATAAACGCTCACCTTTATATCTATGTTAATCTTGAAACCTTTATATTTCCTCTTTGATTCTCTCTCGCATGTCGCCACATCAATGTGATATCACCTATAAAATCAACAACAAAGAGGAAAAAATTAACATCAGTCAGAACATGATAATTAGGGTTTACAGGAAAAGGTAACATGGTGAAGAAAGGATGCTACAAAAAAAATAAAAAGTGAAATAAGAATTAGGGTTTCAGAGACATTTTATACTTAGACCCTGAGTATTCATCACGCATATTCTTTTGAGGGAAACAAAAAAAAAACGGCCCAAAAAAGAGGGGAACCAAAAATGCTATTGGTCTAAATTTTATAAATGGGGCCAAAAGCTCTAGAATTCAACCTTGATACAACTTTTAATCACAGCATAGTATTTTCTCCTGAAACTATATATATAATGTGCTTGTTAACCAAAAGTTTGTGGGTATCATAATTATATCGTTCTCCTTTCGGCCGAAGCCTTATAAGTTGTAACGCTGGATAGGTATAAATAAAATAAGGGGTTTTTAATAAAATGCCCAATTTTAAAAAAGATACTCTCACAAATCGGGGAATACTAAAAAAAAGACATTATGAAGTAATTTGAAAACCCCTTTTCCAAATAATCTCAGTCGGCATTGTATGGGTTTTCTATGGGATGCCGGTTGTTGGGTCAGCGGTGTTTTTTCTTCTTATTTTTATGAGAGTGAGGACTAGATGTGGGCAAAGTCAGCGGAGAAATTTAGGCGATCACACTTTAAACTAGAATCAAGAAAGACAATTGGATTTATTATATAACAAGATTCCATCAAATCAGGACTGAAACTAAGAACTCAAAATTTCATCTGATTAAGAGCACCATCAACATCCAATAACCTTCTCTTAACATATTCCTTACTTCACTGTCGCTTAATCCCTGTAAACCTAATCAGCTGAATTTATTTTCAAACTTTCAAAAGTAATTAAACCCTTATCCTGATCCATTAATGGTTTCCAGTAATTAAACCCTTATCCTGATCCATTAACAATTGAAATCTATTGTATAATTCTCCAATAAACCTTCTCCTCCTAATTTATCAGCCATGGTTGGAAAATAATCTTGGAAATCAATAGTATTTGTTCCTGCCATTTAAAGGAGAAGAAGAGGAGAAATCGGTAGGATTGAGATTGAAGGGATACATAAAATGATTTATGGTTTTTTTTATTAGGGTAAAAGGTGTATTAGCATTTCATCTAAAAAAGAATACCCCTTATCCAAAATCCATCCACATGTAACCTTGAGCATCCTCCAATTCGTGAAGATATCCCTTAAGTGTGGTTCTTTAAAAACCTCATTAATAAAAAGTCCATAATTTTTTTTGAATTTTAACAAAATGCTCAAAGTTTGACCTTTTTCGTCCTGCTTTTTTTAAAGAATGCCTAGCAGTCGTTAGTGTATATGTGGCCGGAATTCACCCCTGGTAAAAGACATTAAACCTTCTAATTAACATCGAGTTTACCCTTTGTTAAAATAGTGAGTCAATATTGTGTCAGCCCATGACTCTGAGAAGAACCCTAATTGGAATTGTTTATCTTCTTCCTAGAACTGAAACATGTTCTTCCAAACAGAAACTAACGAATCAACAACATCAAGAAATATAATCAACCAAATATATATAGAAACAAGAATAATGAAATCGTAATTACTTCATCTAGATAGTCAGAATTCACTTTAGTTTAAAGCTGATGCATTGAGCATCAGTTCTAGTCAATTGTCAAAGACATGAACAAACAACAAAAACTAATACAAATTGTTACCTGAAGAACAACTAAATAGAAAAAAAACAATCAACATTGCCATTATCACACACCCAAATAATCAAAGACTCTAAATATGAAACTAAAAATTAAACTGAAAATAAATAAAATTATTCCAATCTAAATAGAAACTAAACATAAATAATCAAATTTATCTCTCAATTTCAAATCCATGAAAAATAGAAAATGCTTCACGGGAAAGGATTAATTTTTCCTCTATAGTTCGAATGCAAGAATTACTAAAAAAAACTTTACATGGCAACACACTAAGACATGGAAAGAAAATTTTGACGCTCTCTGCATCGGATTGGGGAGACAAAGAGGAAAAAATTGTATAGGTTTTCTAGCAG
This sequence comes from Papaver bracteatum, assembly GCA_023529315.1. NCBI lineage: Eukaryota > Viridiplantae > Streptophyta > Magnoliopsida > Ranunculales > Papaveraceae > Papaver > Papaver bracteatum. The sequence goes on from JAJJWX010001630.1 coordinate 67,230, forward strand.
GTAAAAGGACTATTTACGAAAGCAAGTGTACCGGCCCCAATTTATTAACCCACACCATCCCACTTAGTATTGGGCGAAATTTCTCATCCATCCAATTGAAAACATCATCCGGAGTTTCCCGACCACAGGATAGGGGTCCTCGTTGAATGACATCCGTCTGATAGCTTTTGCTATCATGACACAAAGACCACCTTTTTTTATAACAGTGATTGGGAGAATGGATGCGCTAATCTTCATTATTTCAAACAGGTTGGTTTGACAGGAGATTCCTATATGTTTGTTTGCATTTGTCCTTATATGTTGCTATTGATGTTATATCGTTGATTGGGCTTCATGGTTATGAGTTATTGCATCAAGATGGATCCATATATCAACCAAGTATATTTTCTTGGCAGGCTTTTGCTTTGTAAAAATATGTGATTCTTTAACTAGTCGATTCTGGGATAGGTATAAACTTCACTTTTTTTTAATAGGGATCAGATTGGTAAAAAATGGGAGTGCCCATATTGTCGTAACCAATCTTAGGATGGACACCCAATTCTCATATTGGTATAAGCTTCATAGCTAACTAGATCAAACTTCCCTTTTCTTGTTTGATGCAGGTTACTAGTAATGACATGAAAGGTTTCCACTTTACCTTAGCAGGGTAGACTCAATGTGAATTGTTGCCTTTTTCATTCTAGTTTCCGTAACCTCTTGATATCATTCCATTTTGTTCTTAACCTTTTTTTTTTTTCGTAGGCACATATTGGCGTTGTGACAAAGTTTCCTCGTACTACAAGAAGCTCAAGATGGTGTTGAATGTATCTAGGAAAGAGCTTAAGAGGCTTATGAGGTATAGTTGTTTTATAAAGTTTATATCCAACTGTGAGGTATAAATGTTAGAGATGGACATGTTATAGCCACCATAGGCCACCATAAGCATTTTACTCCAGAACAACATTCTTTATTAGGTTTTGTGATTTTACTAAATGTCTATTTGGGTACAATTATATGGTTTGTTTCCACTAGAATGTTCTGAATTATAAACTTCAGCTCACGAATCGATATTTTAGTTGAAGAAGTTAGAGGGAAAGTTTGTAGCATAAAGAAATGTAAAATTTGGTGGTAAAAGATTAAAGTTAAATCTGGTATTATTAAGTGCTTTGTGATATTTTTCTCTGAAGCTTTGAAATGTTCTTCTTTTAGTATACAATTAATATCCGTAGTTTATTTTCTCTTTTGAAATGCTGGAAATTTGCACAGCGTTCACGGGTACGAAAACTTCAATACATTGCCGATATGGAAATAAATGTTCAAGCTTTACAGGCAAGTCCACCCTGAAGCTGGAGATTGTGTTCATATGAAGAAATTATTTTCATATCCGTAATGTTATCTTTACTTCAAATGTTGTTTTGCATGCAGAAGGATCAGAAGTTTCATCGGAGATTAAATTTTTGGACCAGCAACACCTTATATTGACAATGGAGAACAAAGCCTTGAAGCAACAGTTGGACAGTTTAGCCCAGGAGAAACTCATTAAGTATTGCAAGTCACCAAAATGTAACTGGTTGGACTTTTGATTTGAAAAGAATAGATCTAATGAAGTCTTATCATGCCATGTGCTATTTCCATCAGTTTCTTTACTTAGGCTTATTTCCTTCTTGTTTTTTGGCTATTCCATACGTTACCTTAAATTAAAAGACAGCTATAGTTGCATAGAAATTTATACATGTTAGCAACGGATAGTTACTAATACTCTGGCACACTTGTGTAGTTGTGCGATATCAATTAAATTCGAATATTATGGAAATCGATTAATATAGAATCATATTATTTAAGTTAGTTAGAATAAGTTGAACTTATTACATGTATCCAAGAGGACTAAATGCAAACAATTAGTTGAATTAGAATTTTAATGGCTTGTCGCTCTTTGTATGACTGAACAGTTTAGCCTAAAATACTGATGCAAAAAAATTTCAAAGTAGGATCTCCATGCTTACATAATAATACAATGTCTGGTCTTTACAACTTTCATTTTAAATCGGATATCAATAACCATGCATATTGAAATTTCATTCTGATATTTATGATTCTAGAATCTTTTTTTAGGCTAATGGTCCGGTTACCTCTATACCATGTTTTATAAATTCTATGTAAATAAATCTTAATGGTCCTGATACCCTACAACTCGCTGTTTTACCCACCTAGTGTCGTTTAACCAAATTGAACTGTTGAGGAATTGAATCCATTGGAAAAACACTGGGGAAAAAATATCAAGAGTTTGTTGGCCACACGCAACAGCTGGGACACTTGGAATTATATGAATTTATTATATAATTTTATGAGCGGGGCTCACAGAAGACTCTATATATCTCTCTGTTTTTTTTATTTTCAAGTGAGACTAAATATTTGGTGGTGGTATGTATAGTGGAGCAGGAGGTGTTAGAGAGAGAGATTGCGAGGCTTCGAGCATTAATGAGTTTCTAACATATTAATGGTTTTCTTATGTAACATTTTATCAAAATTATGTGTGTTAGAAGATCTGACTTACTATCTATATAGAGCATATATGGAATTTAATTTTGTAAACAGGCCTGATCCAACCATTATTTCAGCTGCACTAAACTTGTTTGCCTCAACCATGCTTAAATTGTATATGTTGGTTGATGCACTTGCACCATAATATGCTTCACCTAGCCAGTACATGTAAGCATCATTTATGTTTTTTTTTCTTCCAAAGTTTAATTGAATCCACTTGGTTTGTGTAACAGATATTCTTTTGACATCTTCACGGTTCTTAAAATTTGACCGCTGCTATAAGCCTTACTGGTAAGTTCTTCGCTTACAGTTACTGAAATTAGTTACAAGTGATTGCACCTTATAGATTATATTCCCAACACGCCCAGTAGTGCTTTCTTCAATGATTATTCTTTTCTATCCACTTGAATTAAAGTGTGATATTAATACATTTGAGCCATGAAACATTGACGAGATATTAGATTGCATCTGGATTATCCTTTTGGAAAACAAAACTTACTTCCGATTTCTCATCTTAATTAAATTCGATATAGAACTTGGTTTTAAAAATCTAAGTTTTTTTCGTGGCAGCTAACTGATGCTTAAAGTGGTATTTATTACCAGCAATGAAGTAGGAAAACTTTGATATGTGTCATATTTTGTACAAGGTATACTGATTTGGAGATTTTAACTTAGTTGTTCTGTATTTTTGTGTTGTGGAGTGTAAAACTGATATTATATGGCCATGTATTTAACTTAGTGAGAGAAAATAAGTGAGAGAAGTGTTGAAAGAGGATGCTTCGCAAGGAGAACTGTCTTGGCTTTCCATTTCATTCTTGCAGTGTGACCAAAATAAATTGTCTAAAATAGTTTTATGGGTTTAATGTTCTTCGTGATTCTGGTTTTATATTGATAATTTGATATGATGTATGTGTTGGTGGGAATTAGGTTCAATGACTTAATTCAACGTTATAGAAGAGTACATACAGAAAACATGGAAGCCTAAGTTCAACGTTGAGAAATAAAAGAAGAAGGTTGTTGAAGTAGGTACAGGCGCAATATCTCTGAATTCCAGGTGAATATTCCTGCATCTGATCTCTAAACTGTCCATTTACTTGGTGCTTGCTAGTTTTGACTTTCTGATTTTTTCCTTCTACCCTCTAACAACAAATTCCTGGACATGCAGAATAGGATATTTGAGGTCCTTTACAAGTTTGCGAACCTTCCTTTCTTGGATGATTACAAGTTCAAGGTATATGTAAGTTACTGCTCTGATTTATGAACAAATTTTTTTTGCTTTCAGTTACAACTTTAAACTTTGTGATTCTTCTCTATAGGAATTTAAGTTGATAAAAGTTTGTTTAACTGAGTTATATAAAATTATGCAGGATAATATTGAGAAGGGTGAGAAACAGCTAAATATCACCATTAGTATCCTTGTTTCTGTTGCACTGGTTATGTTAACCTCTATAGGATTCTTTTTTGTGGTAAGAAAGTAGTGGTAAGTTTTTAGCACTTTAAGATATTATCATTTGCCCGACTTTTTTCTCCTAAATTATTCAAGTTTTAGCCATATAATGTTTGCTAATTTACTTTGATAAGGTATACACTACATTATCATGGGATGGTTTTTGAATTCTCTTTAATCGAGATGTTAATGTAGGTTTGATGTAGGTCCACTGGTGCTACTTTTCTCTATTTTGTTGGTATTGGTACATGGTGGTTTGTGAGCCTGCTGGTACTTATTGTTTAAACACCTATTGTGATGTTTCTGGTAGTAATGGGTTCATCAGTTGGTATTTGTTTCCTCATGATTTTCTCAATCACTGCGCTAATAGCAACTGGTTTATCAGTAGGAAGAACAAAAATGTTGAGTTATTTTGGTTATTCATCTTGGGGCCTCTCTGCAATCTTACCTGCAATACCTGTTAACGTTCTTACATTAGGATTCCATGTATAACCATTATGTATCTTGTGCTCGAGATATGTCAAGGTCATGGATTAATGAACTAGTTATGTTTTCCATTGTGTCGATATTGGGTAAATATATTGACATCATATTGGTTAGGATACCCACCTTTATAGATCACTGTCCTCTCATGTGCATGGCATGGTTTTTATAAGGGTTTTCTTGAGTATTGTGACCTCCCCACATTAATTACCTGATGGCTTTTGCTGTGCAGGTACACCATTATGAAGTAGGAATAATTTCTTCATCATCATCAGAGTTTATAATTTTGTTGTTTAATCAATAGTTTTTTAGTTCATCGTTTTGTAATCGAATCCTAGAACTACAGATTACACTGGTCAGAACTACAAATTTTAATCCTTTATGTAATTTGAAACCAATGAATGAATGAATGTTAAACTGAATGATTATTTGGGTGCAAGTTTAATTTGATTCTCATTTTTATTTGATTTGAATTTGGTTTTCATTTGATTCTCATTTGAATTATAAATTGAGTTTCATTTCATTCTCACTTTAATTTGGTTTCATTTGTGTTTGTTTTCAGATTTAGTCGGATTCAGTTATGCTAGACATCCAATCTGATTCAATATTATTTTTTATATTAAGATTTATATCTATGACTGATTGAAGTCAGTCATAAAATATTGACTGTTAAAATTGGTCGTTGATATAAGATTTTCAACGACCCCCAGAAACACGTCATAGTTGAAAAGACGCTCAAACATCGACCCTTTCTTTGACTGACAAAGCAAGTCATAAGTACGAGTTAAATAACTTGCTTTGTCGGTCGCGAAACTGCTGATTTCCACTAGTGTAACAGATAAGCATGTTTGACTTCCCTTTATCTCGAATAGATCAGGGATTTAAAATTTATTTCCAATAGACAAATCTAGTATACCTCACAAACCCGGAACACTTATACTCAATTAGATGAGAAGCCTAGATTCTTAACCACCTCTCGAGAATAAGAAAACATAAAGTATGAGACGAAGAGAACTTTGTGATTTCTATTGGTCTCGTTCCTGGGAGAAATTACTAAACCTTGATAACTAACAATATCATGATACACAAACTATCAAGGTAAAGATAGTCGGACCTGGCTTCACGAATCCCTAAGTGAAGTTTTTCAGTCGTGGACCTAATTATGTTTCTTAGAGGAAACCTAGGTCAATATAGGACGACTCTAGCAAACAAATAAGACATAGAAGTGTCAAGGATTTAATTTCCTAGTTGATTGAGCCTCACTATTTATAGATTTTCAAGACTATGGTTGCTTAGAATTTTATATAAGATAAATTTAGATTCAAGCAAACACTTTCACTGTTTAAATGAAACTCTTTTAAGGATTCCATGTATGCATGTGAGAAATATGTCTTAAAATCACATAGAAGAATATACACTATGGTCCGGTTACCGATACCGTGTATAATGATAGTTCTCGGAAAATATGCCTTTTGAACTTATAAGCAATATCGTGTTCATTTAAGCACTTAAGATTTAAATCATGATGCACAACACAAGTGTTTTAGTGATCAGTGATGTCTTAGAGGTATTCATGAGAGTTGTAGTAATGCTAAACATATTTATAAAAATAGTCTATAAGCATCTGCAAATTCGTGTTGGGTAGGTATGCGAAACGGTACGCTTACCCATAAACAGATCGTGAATTCAGGGACCAACAATATGCGCGTACTAGGTACGTATACTTTCTGGTTGTTCATGAACTTAGATCAATGAAATACTTTTACTAGGTACATGTATTATCCCCCATTTGTCAATTCAAAACTCTTAAGGTATGCATACTAGCTAGGCACGTGTACCTATATATTCCGGAACCTCAAATATCTATGGTATATATGCGTACTAGGTACGTGTATCTTCCTTGAGTCCATATTTCAGTAACTCTCTTTTGATGTTTTGAGACATTCGCAAATGCCATGGATACTTTGGACATTTCCAAATAATCCATATGACACAAACATAGTTCTTGAACAATAAATTGTCCGAACTAAGATTGCTAAGGACCTATTAACATCCATTGCTTGAATCATATTTCGAGATGCTTAACAAAACAAGCTTGACTCAGGATTTCTTTTTTGTAATATTTAATTTACCAGAAGTCATGCATCATAGTCTCGTATAGATAGAATGTAATTTATGTCGGTAAATAGATTGGTTCACCTTTAACATACTTGTTGTTGATGAAGTTATCTAAATGTCTTCGTTGATCTTCAGTCCTCAATCTTCTAGGGTTATCCAGTAATGTTTGATACTCAACTACCAACCTCTAAACCTAGTCTGAGATTTGACTTTAGTAGACTATAAATCAAGATATAGTTTTGTACAACAAACATTGAAAACAAGCTTGAGATAGAAAAACTTGCGAGTTCGACTGAGCAGCGCGCTAACACCCACCACTGCTACTACCAGCAGTAACATCACTCGTTCTGATGTACCCACCATTGTTCTTAAGGAACTCACTTCTTCACTAAGTTCCTTATACTCCCAATTTAGTTGATTGTTTAGGTTATTTTATGCAGATAAAGAAAAATGAGAGAGAATAAATTTTTTTCCAAATATATCCCTTAATATTAATTTTTAAATATTTAAATTTCCTAGCTTTTTGTTCCTTGTATCTAGTGTATGATTTCAATACAGGGACAAATCAGGAAAAACTTGGGAATATATGAAAATCTTCATATATTTATAGATTTAAAACAAACTCAAAATCTTCAACCAAATCGGGATAAATGGAGTATAATTATTTGAACATGGACTTGATAGTACTAATTTGGATCTCCAGATAAGTATGTCTTCTAGTTGCATCTTGCATTGAAATATACTTATCAATAACATAGTTTTGCAATGCTTGAATAAGATTCATATCAATTGCACTAAAATTAGCATCATTCGGATGGGGTACCTCTTTGCCAACTCTATATTCCAAGTGTGATAATCGATTCATTGGCGTTTCCTCTGACTCTTCATGCTAGTCATTGTGAACCACCAGTTTAAGCGACCAAAATTGAGCAAAATAAGAGAAAATCTGCACTAAAAAAGATCAACATGTGATCTAATACCCAAATTGTCACACTCGTAAATGCACCTTGTAGTTTTTGGATCGAGTATGACCCGGAAGTATAGTGGTTCATTGAACACAATTCACCCTCTTGTACTTTAGCCTTATAAGTTTGCACCAATGCAAATAGCAATGCTCCTAACAGGTCTGCAACATAAGACTTACTTGATTTTCTCTTTTACCTTCAATTGTAGCCCATAATACAAACAAGGGTTTGTGCCATCATTAAAGCTTCACATAAATGGGAACAAGTACAAACGTTAAGAACACACACAAGCTTAAGACAATGAAATACTTTTCATTAAGTTAGAGGAAAATTACAAAAATCTTGCCCAACCAATAGACTCTTTGACTAAGCTTAAACTCACTCTAATGAAACAATAGTACGATTCTCTGACGTATTTATAGCGTCAAGAAAGAAGACAAACTCGTGTGCAACTGATTTCACAACCTATAGACAAAGACATATGTCCATAGGCAGTTGCCCTAACCGTCAATATGCTTTTGAACTGCTAACTATTAATTGTGTTATAACCCCAATTGACGATACACATACACTTGGTAATTAGGCTTCGCCAAATAAGGGTATAAATATATTTTATAACCGTTGCAATCCAACTTATTATGATGCTCTTGTTGCCCCATCATGGCGCTATATTTAGACTAGACTTGCACTTAGCTCACTTGGGCATTGTCATATTAGAAAGTCACGTCATTCCATGCCTTATTCGTCGCCTAGCTCCACTTTATATGGTATGTGCATAACTTGCATTCTCTTGGCGGAGTAATATGCAACAATGTCGCGTTTGGCATCGCCACTATTAAATTTGCACTGTCAAGGCCTTGGCCAAGCCTTGGACTAATGCCTAAATCATCGTGTGACTTATATGACATCCTTAATCCATTTCTTGAGCCGTGTTAACTCTGGATTACGGATATGCATAATTATCGCATCAATTATGCCAAACATAAGCGGGATAACAATTACAAGTCACATGCGAAGCGAAGATAACAAATGGGCTATATGCTTAAATCTATGTGAGCCCAGTAGCAGACTCATCATTTGTATTTGTAGTTGTCAATGTCGAAATGCCTTGATACAAAACTAACTGCTATCTCTGGTAAGGCAGGCACTTTATTAATGTATCTTCTTCAATAAAACGCAATCTGAAAATGTGGCCTGGTAAACCATAGATGCAAAGCCAGAAAGAGTCGCTCCACGTGCTGTAAGTAGGGGTGAGCATGGGCCGGTATGGACTGGTTTTTACCTCATCCGCATCCAATCCAATCTATTACGGATTTTAAATTTGGCATCCGCATCCAATCCAACATCCAACGGATTTGCATCCAGTGGATGCACGGATTGGGTGCGGATAATCCAATGAATTTATGTTAGTTAAAATTTATAATAAAAAAATAAAACCAATATAGATGACTTCTTATATAACCTACACATTTTATATATATATAAATATGGGAGTGTCATGGACAACACTCCAAGCAAACACCTTAAAAATTCAAAAACTATCTATATATTTTCAAGAAACTATATAAATGCCCTTAATCTAATAGATATCATATGGATGTCTAACGTATTTTCAAGGTTGCATCCGAGCCCAATCTGTAATCTGTTGGATTTCAAAAATGTCATCCGCGTCCAACCCATTAGCGAACGGTCCGGGCATCCATCCGCAAAAATACGATTGGTCCCGGTTAAATCCCGGATTACGGATAAAATGCTCACCCCTAAGTAGTAGTCCTTGCTTCAAAATATATGGGAGTTGTGGTTGTCATTTGGAGTTGCATGGGCAAGCATATACATGCGCAACAAACGAAAACATATCCATTCATTTAGATCCAACCAATATACATCTCATACTTTATGGCAGTGACTGAACTGTTTTGTTTTCTTATGTGCGCGTATGCAAGTAGCAGCATTTGTGAAGCTGACGTTCGACCACGGTGTGCATTTCAGGCACCATCACGTAATAATAACCCAATAATTCATCATCATCTAGGTACGATCTGGCCAAGTCCAACTCCTAATTAACCAGATTCTATTGAAAGGTCCTACTCTCATGGCCGGCCTTGCCTGCCTGCTTGCCTGATAGGAACAAAAGCAAAAGATAATCTGACAAGTCAACGCAGGGCCCTATGTTGACTTTCCAAAACCCTCCCCACCTCCCGAATAAGTGTACTTGAAAAACATTATTGAAAGTCAACCCATGTACAATATTCGGTCCCCCACAATTTGTCCTCAAAGACCTTATTACTAAAAAAGACTATCACAAATCCGAACTTATGTGACGAATGACCATAGCAATATCCATCGAAATCAACTGGGGCTAGTCCAGTTAAGTTGGCTAGGATTCTTGCTTTCATCTTTGAGCCCAGTGCTCAGTAGATTGAGTTTCCACTTTAGAATTTGTATAAGATACTGGGGTGTTGGAGTAAAAGTTCACCAATAATATTATTTTATCCTCATTATGTTTATTTTTATTTTTTTATGAGTCCAGCCAAGAAAAATAAAGTTTCATATGGTCCAACCAAGCCGACCATAAAATCTATAACTAAAAGGCACATGATATAAAATATGGCCACGAGGAGATATATTACAGAAGAAACTAGAGAGTATGAGTTTTCATAATTATATTCAAGAGAGTTTCCAAGTAAAACATTACCAGATATTTATTAATGTGGCTCAAAAACAGAATAGTAGTGTGATGCTTATCAGAGAGATGTGTAACGAACCACATTGGCATTCCCAAATTTACAAATAATCTATGTATCTATATATATTAGCTCTGTTTGTGTTTTTTGTTAAGTTATTATCATAAATAGCTAGAGAACCTATCAAAATACATTAAAAAAAAAATCCAGTAGATGAAATGATGAATATACTATTTTTAAACTTCTATCAATTCGATCTATCTTCTGGTAGACTGCTAGCTAGCGGCCGGATCTAGCTACTTGCATGGATGAAGTTGAATATCTGCTGAATTGATCCCGCAATATCCTCAGCTGTAAACCTAGTTTCACTCACAACCTTAAAAGAAAAAAATACATCCGATTAGTTTTCGTCTGATCTCCATAAAAAAAATTATGTCGAAAATTATAAGATCATGTCATCGGTATGTATTACCTTAACGTTGAAAGAATATAGAACAGTCTGCTCAATGGTAGTGACATTGGTATGAAGAATATCGAGCTCCAAATCCTCAAGTGCAGCTATAGTCTTTAAGAGTTGACCAGGTCTTCTCCTTGACAAAATCTTAACCATAGCATCCATACCTAGAAGTTTAACTTCAACGTCAGCCAAGCAAGATTTATTTTCTGCTGTATCTTCATGGAGTTGTCCACCACCCATTTGTTCAACATCAATCGCGGCAGTCGCCAGCTTATTGATTTGGTCGTTTGACGAAAGAGGTAACTGAGGAAACATTGGTGGTGGTAATTGTTGTGCAGTAGTAGTACTAGGAGCCATAGCTGTTGCATTATCACCATAGAGTCTTCGGCGTTTTTGTGATTCTAAACACTGAAGAAGTTGCTCTAGTTCTCTTACAAATTCAATGGCTCCACCAATAATGGATGCTTGATCACCCTGTCATTTAATCAAATTTTGTTAGCAAATACAAACAATTAATGGTGGGGGTGCACAAAAAATAGGCGCCACAAATCGTTTTTGATATAAATGCGAGGTTTAAATCATGCCATGCATTTTCAAATTTCAAATGACTAAGATACGTACCCTCTGCACATAAGAACCAGGCATGAGAGATCTTAAAACTCTTAGATGTTCATTCATCTGCTTTCTTCTGTTACGTTCGACTGCGATATGCGTCATTCTTTGGCTCTCAACTTCTTCACTTGTCTTTACAGATCTCGGCCTCTTACGTCTGTTTAATTTAGTGGTCACACCACCCATTTCAGTACCACTTGAATTCATCATGATATTTTCATGATTATGAGTATTATTCTCTTCGAGAAAGCCAAGTCGGTCATTCAACGAACTATTCTCGGAAAAAATAATCCGAGCTTCTTCATCTTCCTCTTCGGGATCATGAGCTACATGATCATCTCTTACTGGTAGTGGTGGTGTAGCCAACAAAAGATTATTCTGAACATCATCACCACCGTCATGAGTCTGTTGATCAAAGGATCTTTCACTCAAAACTGGGAACTTCAGGAAGTAAACAGGGTCAATACCCATGTCTTTTCCTGCTCGATCTTCTGCTTCTGAGATACCGTCATTAGCATTAGCCGCTGCTGGTTCCATCATTTTTTTTTGATTTAAAGCCAACTTAGGTCCAAAATCAGCGAATTGCATGACTTCAGAAAAGCTCAATCTATCAAGAGAATATCTAGAAGATATCTGTTGTGGTAGTGGTACTAAAGGTTGAGTAATATCAGCATTATTATTGTTGTTGTTAAACATGTAATCCACAACTTTTCCTTCACCCGTATTTTCTCCGTCTACCCGAACATAAGATTGCTTCATGAGAGTCTGATGATGGTTTTCTTGTTGCTGTTTGTGGCGGTGTAGGTGGTTTTGGTCTAGAGAGTAATCTATCCCTGCGTAGTTGTTACCATTTAAGCCCACCACGCTCGTCTGACAAAAAAAAAAAAAAAAAACGAAAAGAAGAAGAAGAAAACTTAAAACAGTTCTCAAATTAGCTAGTGATGATTTCTCAAATTAGCTAGTGATGATTTAATGAACTATGTAATTGGCTACTATAGAAAGAATTAAGAAAACTTACAGAGTAGTTATCTTCTTCCCTTTCCATTCTTATGTATATTGTGATGTGATGACAAAACTGGTGAATGGCGATGATGCTCTCTACCCGAGGCGCAGAGAATAAAATGGAACAAGAGCTATAGAAAAGACCTGCAGCATCAATCATGCATGCTGGATTATTATGATTTTCTTGATTAAAACTGTAAGAGTGATATGTTGGGGTTATCTTGTTATCTATCAATATATATATGTACGTGAGAGAGAGGGAGGAGGAGCCTTTAGTATTAAATGAGAGGTTATAAGAGAGATTAAATTCCACCTCACCTCAAATGCACCTCTTTTTATTAATATTTTCACAGGTGATCCACAACGCTCCTTCTTTCCTTTGATTTTTTTTTGTAATTCCCAGTATTTCTTCCTACCTTTTGTAGTCACATGTGTAAACTATCTAGATCTCTCTTTATAAAAGTCAATCCTCGCATTCTCGGGGTGTAATTTGAAACAAGAACCAGATTTTTTTACCGGGGAAATAAGGTTTTGGCATGTACCAACTATACATTTTGGTGTGTGCTTTGCAGAAATAAACTTACAGTATTTTTGTTACCCATATACTGGGGAAGTGCACGGTTTAAACAAAATACAAAGCATATACACATATTTGTCTATTAATGATTTACAAACTGAACGCAAACTATAGAAAAAACAAAATTGTGCCTAGCAGCCTTGTAAAAATCTTAGTCGCTTTTTATGGTTTTGTTTGTCGAATCCATGGTTTCCAACCGCTAATTTGGAAATGAAGGCACAGTGACACTGATCTGTGTCACGCGGCGGGGGACAACCTACTGTATGACTAGAATTACTAGACTTAAATTACCACATTCACATTCAACAGTAAGTGAGTGATTGAATTGATCTTTATTAGTAGAAGTAAAATCGAGCCCCCGCTATTAAAACTTGGTCAAGTTATTTGATCTCATCCATGATGTTGTTTGATAAAATATTTAGTGAGAAGTGTCAATCCTATTGTAGAAGGTATTTGGATATTAGAATCAAAAGCTAGAAGCTAAAAAATTATCTAATAAAATATTAAGTGGGAAAGTGTCAATTCTACCGTAGAAGGTATTTGTATACTAAAAACAAAAGCTAAAAGTTAAAACATTAGAAGTAAAAACAATTTGCTTGACAGAAAACTAAATCTTTTACTTCTAGAATTTATAGTGAAATTGTATTTTCATATTAATTTTTGACTTTTCAACTTACTTAAGTCTGAAAAATAACTTGTGATGGTACCCAAAGTTCAAATACTTATAGAATGTTTGGATATTAGTTAAGAAGTTACCTATAGATTTTTAACAAAAAAAAAAAAATAGAGGAACAACTAAAAAAAGTGAATTTAGTTAACAACTTGAATTATAACCAAAAACAAAGCTACCAAAGTTTTGATTTGTGGCTTTACCAAGCCTACAAACTCTATTCTTCTAACTAAACCCAAAAAGTTTCAACTTCTTAACATCAACAACAACAAATTCCATTTCAAAACACTTATAGAAACATCAAGTTCAAACCCAAGTTAACATCAAACCATCTCCAATTACCTAATAGATTTTTTGTTATAATTATCTTTATTTTGAACTACGAGAAGCGCATGTCCATTACACCCAAGAATTATAATTATCTTTTTTTGTTAAAACATTAAGTTAAAACAATTTGGCAAGCTAGAATTTTTTTGTCGCAAGTATTGAGCTCTCCTTGGTAGGTTTTACTATTCACGATCTTATTGTGGTAGGGCGAGCCTTCTTGGAGAGTTTTGTTTCTAAAATAACTTGTATGCCTATTTTGTCGTCGTTGTTTTTGTCCCTGGTTCCAAAATTGATTTGTTAGGCTAATGATTTTGGTCAACTATATTTCTTCCTTCGGTTTCCACAACCATTCTCCCCATAATGATATGACGTTTTAACACCAATTCGATATAAAACTCCCCCTATGATCAGTTATTATTACCTGCAAGACAATAGAATGAAAAACAAGACAACATTTACCAAACAAAGGTCGACAAAGTCTTAACAATTGTAATAATACCCAAAAGGTCAGTTGGAGTACACCATTGGCCATTAAGAGTTAGTTTCACTTTCATTTCTAAATTAGTATTTAGCAACTCATTAGTACCGAAAAATTCAATTAGGGGAGTATCTGTTAGAACACTGCTCGGTTGAACCCACAAGTTTTGCTATCTCAAGTTTTTTTGTCAATGTTAGGTGATCAAAAATTTATCTTGATTTCTAGTCTACTAAGTCAAGTCTCGAACTAGGTTAGAATTTGTAGTTGAGTATCAGACATCACCCTTGAAGATGGAAGATCGACGAACACATTTGGAGAACTTCTGTATCATTTTCTTCTTAATACATTGAAGTTGAGTTGCATGATGCGACCACTCTTAGAAGCACATGTACAAGCTCCTTAAAACATGAAATTATTCACTGCACAACTTATCCTATCATCTAGATGTAACAAGTTAGCTAGGACATAACCACATACATAGAGATCGGTTACTTGTAATTGCATTGTTTCGTGAAAATTTATTTATACTTTATCCAGTGTAAACTCATTTGTTTGAGCATTGCTCGGTTGAACCCACTAAGTGTTTGGTATGTCAAGTTTGGTTGTCATAATTTTAGTATTAAAACTCAATTAGAGTCGCTTGATTAAATGTACTAGAGTCAACTTCGTTTAGGTTAGACTAGAAAGCCTAGGAATGTTGAGACATACAAGTATTACCTTGAAGACTTGAAGATCGTGAAGACGTAAAGACTACAATGAAGACATCATCCTTCCACTTGAGGTTAGTGATACTGACTTGACTTGTTTCCATTCTTATCGTTGCTTTCAAGTCGTTTAAGATTGAAAACATAACATGTGAGGTTATATTTAATACTCTAGTATTAGACTTGGTCATTTTATTATGATCAAAGTGTCAAGGAAGAATATTTGATTACGAAGTATAACGTTTATCTTTTGAACTTCGAAAATACGATATCGACATAATTTATGCAACCCGTTACTTGATTATGTATTGGATATATATGTGATTTCATCCTAGGAAACTATGTTTAACTACATTTATATGTTTAAAGGAAGTGCATATACTAAACTTTTTTCGTAATCGAAAAGAAATCAATGGGCGTTTTGATCCGGTTTTCAATGAAGATCTATTGGATGACGAATTCGAACCTAGGTAAGAACTTTGGTATATGTTTAGAGTTATGGTAGAACCGATCTTTACCTATTTTAGAATACATGGTAGAACTGATCTTAACTTATGTTGAGAGTCTTGGTAGAACAGATCCTTATCTATATTCGGATACATGGTAGAACCGATCTTAACTTATGTTGAGAGTCTTGGTAGAATTGATCTATATTGGGATTCATGGTAGAACCGATCCTAGCTATTATTGAAATTCATGAACTGATCCCTACCTATATTTGGAGACTTGGTAAAACCGATCTTAACCTATGTTAGGAGTCATGGTTGAACCGGTCCCAAGAGTAAAACCGATCTTCTACATTCACATATTACTTACGGTTTTGTGCTAGTTTGGAATTAGGGTTTGATAAATTGGAAAGTTCTAGATGTCGACAAAATTTGAACATGAATATTTAGATTTTCGATTATATGTTTTTTTTTTCCAGCAATCAAAACATGTTTCTCAGAAAGTTATATTAGTTAAGTTGTAAACTAATATTAGATATTTTCTAATGAGAGATTTCAGAATTACATGTTGGATATTAGTTGGAAATATGAAAACCGAAATTATGTACTTATTGTATATCTTGAGAATATTTTCGATTTTGGAATTTCGTTGTTTTCCAAACAACCTTGATATATAAATAGTAGAGTCTGCATTTCTTGGAAAACATCTTATGATCCAGGCAAACTTTATTCGGGTTATTTCTTGTGGAGCCGTCTATCCCGAGAGGAAAATACCCTAATTAGGTGAAATATCTTACGACTGCTCGTTTGAAGACTTATGTGGGATTAAGAAACTCTACGAGTACCGTTGGTGGGAAACTAGATAATTCCATTGTTATTTTAGTTTTAGATTGTTGATTTGATTGATTAACGGTTGTTGAAAATTTTATTGCACCTAGTTTGATTATTCTTGAGAGCATCCTCTTCTGACATAAGATCACTCAAACTAGAACACAGTATTGACGAGATCTTCAAAAATGTTTTTAGATTTGAAGAAAACTTGTGATCATCCATTGTTAACATAATCCATTTTGTGTGTGATTGATCATAAGTGGATTCAAGTTGTGTTGTACAGGTACAATAGAAGGCAATTGAAGATTTGAAGACAAGAAGATTTTTCTTATTCATTTTCGTATCTCAATATTTGTGCACACATGTTTATCGGCTGGGATCCGACTTAGATCTAATTTATCTTTGATGAATTTGATCATATAGAAGTTTCGATCGGAAACTATCATTTGGTGATATTTTTCAGTATCTGAATCTGATAGTTGTGAATCTGAATTTAAGTTACTGATTTGGATTAATCTTACCCGACAAGGAGTTTACTAGTTTAAATGGAAGAGCCTTTGTCAAAACTCAACGAATCTTTTATAAAATATTATTGGAGTAGTTACCAAACAGATTTGTTCCTTTACTGTTTGGAAGACAATCAAATGGAGATGAGTGTTAAATACTTTACATCGGTAAAGAAACTCAAGATAGTGATTTATGTCTTGGGATTCACGTGCATGACCAAACGGCCGTAGACGCAGGAATATTTAGGGAACTAAGTAACTAGGGGTAGATTACTTGGTCTCAACTATACGAAGTTGGCTTTGTACTTTGTATAACGACTTAATTCTGAGAGTATTCAAAACTGGACTAGGTCCCGATATTTTTTTACATTTGTGGTTTCATCGTTAACAAAATCTTGTTGTGTCATTTACTTTACTTCCGCATTATAATTGTTTTATTATAATAAAGTAAATAACACTTGTTTGTTAATTCCTAATCACTTGATGTTGATCATATGTTTAATCGGTCTTCTACCGTAACTATTGTCAAGTGAATATCTTGAAGTTGCATTGTCTCGACTTTGTCCATATATGATCTTAAAATATCAGACTTATAGGTTGAAACGAAAAGATTGTGGTCTACTTGGGTACTCTCGTCATTTCACCATTATTGAGTTTTGTGATGAGGTTCTAAAAATCCATTGTTTGAAAGGGGGACATCTAACACTTTCTACATATTTTAATTGTTTGACACTTCTATTTCGACTTTTTTTTACACCTATGACATTCCTTATATTTCTCATTGGAAATTATTTAAAGATTAATAATCTAAAAAACTAATACTCTACGTAGGCGACTTAATGCTAAATATTAAAGAGGCGCAAGAAAAGTACTCAATTTAAATATTTCAAATTTGTAAATTTTATTTGCACAGATTTATATGAAATAATTTGTTATCTTTGTTTTCGGTTTTTTCCTCCCCTCCTTTCCTTTTCTCTCTAAGGAAAAAAAAAAACCCTAGCCTTCATTAACCTTTTGCTCAGATTTGAGCAAAATTCTCTTTTCTTTTTTAGTTTTAATTGAATAAAGTTAGTTTTTTTGTTTTTGATGTCTTTTGAGATATTTCTTTGCTATTTTGAGTGATTTTTCTTCGCCATTTGAGGCGAGTTTCTACTTTGAAAGGGATTTATTCAAACCTTGATCGCTGATTCATGACTTGAAATTCTAGATTCAAGAACATCATTTATTCAACACGTATTTGCTTCGGATTCATATTCAATCAAAGAGATTTAGGGCATCCGGGTTTGTTTGGAGTTACAAGATTTTGGGAAGAATACTCCTTTCTTCTAAGAGCATCTCTTATTGAAGAAGAGCAAATCCAGATTAAATGGTCGGAATCGTTTCTAGACTATACCATTATCTTTCCCTACTACGTTCATAAAAATTGGATATTTTGATGTTCATGGCTCTTTCTCTTCGCGATTTACTTGTAATTGATATCTTCATTTATGTTAGGTTATTGATTATCTTGTACTTTGATGTTTTTTTTTATTCTTGTAAGTGATATGTAATCACAATTTTGAATTGAATAAACTGAAATTTGTTGACTGACCCATAAAACAAAAGTTATCTTTGTTTTTATAGCTTTGATTAAAGGAATTTTGCGCACACTTATGGTGTAGCGATATCATCCACCCTTGGTAAGCTATTGTCATGTTGTCATCAAATCTTATTTGTAATCATTTTAAAATAGCATGTCTGTAAGTGAAATTCGCATTCATTTGCACCTAATTAAACTAAAAGACATACCCAACGACACCCACAACACATTGTCTCTTTGAGACATTCCTTCTGAAAGATACAAGTTTAAAGTTCGAGACACAATTTCAATTATAATGAGTATCTTTTTATTTTGGTTGGAAGGAACAAATCAATTATTTATCAAGAAAAATTTCAAGGATATAGCTAAACTTAGTTACTGAGTACTTTCAATTTTTAAAAGCTAACATTACATATCTTAAATGTGAACCCTGAATTATGGATATGTGACCTTGTTTAGACTATATTTGTATCTCTCCATGCAAAATATTATCCAAATGGATATCTTTTCGATTTGAATAATAAATCTAATACAACATGGTCCTGGTGCAGTATTAGCAGTTCATTAAAAGGCATATTTGTTGGAATTTGGGCGATGGAGAGCATATCCTCATATGAAAACGTCGTTGGATACCTGAGTTGCAATTAACCCCACATCCAAAACAACGGTGTCTTTCCTATCAAAATTTTACTCATGTTCACCAGTTATTCACTTCGGATTATTCAGATTGGAATATTACTCTACTTAACGACTTATTTGATCCGGATATGGTAAATCTTATAACTCATATTTCCATCAACCCATACCACACTGATAGGTTAATCTGGTTACTGGAGAAGAATGGAAAATTCTCGTGCAAGTCATGTTATCAAAAAATGTATGAAGAGACTAACCTTACTCAACTAGTTGATGACAGGATTAGGAAAATCTACACAAAACTGTGGAAGTTACCTACTTTATCAAGGATTCACCAATTCTTATGGAAAGTCATCTCTGATCTGTTATCCACTAAATAAGCATTTGTCCTACAATTGTTGGAGAAGATGACTCTTGTCCTCTCTATATAATCATATTACATAGTCAGCTTCTCACCTTATTATGAACTACAACTTCTAGAGAGCAGTCTGGTTTTCATGTATTGGATGAACAATGAATAATCGTGGATCATTATCTGATTGGATATGTAGCTAGTTCGATAGTTTATTTAATGGCACAATCATTGAATTTAAAGTAGTAAAAGGAGAAATAATTACTTGGTGCTTATGGACATAACGATGTGAAATGGTGTTTCAACAAAGTAACTCAGATCCTGAAATAATCAACCAGAAATTCAATATGCATATCAAATAACATGAAGCTAGGAATATTCTTATCCAACCCCTCAGTAATAGAGTGAATCGCCAAAATGTCCACTGGATCCCTCCCCCTTTAGAATATATTACTTTAAATTGTAATGGCTCTTTTGATTTAACTAATATTTCAGGAGGTATATGACTAATCATTAGAAATTTTACAGGTACACATCAAGCAGCAAGGTGCATCCATTTAAGAGAAATCAGAAGCGCGGAGCAGGCTGAGTGTATGGCGTTGTGGAGAGTTGTGCATTGGGCTAAGGAGTTACGACTAGAGAAATTACACTTTGAAATGGATGCCAAAGTAATTGTGGATGCTTTCAACAAAGACAATGGTTCCATTTATTGAAGGTTGCACCATTTTATCATGGATATTAATTTATTAATTTTTTTTAGTTTTTAACTCTTGGAAACTATAATATGTTCCAAAAGAGAGAAATAACGTAGCTGGTATCCTATCTAAGTTAGATAGAATAGAAAGAGTATTTAATAATTGGGATAGTTCTTCCCGACAGAAATCACTTATCAGTTGTATGTTGACTTTTCCTTTGTATTAGCTTAAACTTATTTATCAATAAAAAAAAAAGGTTTCAAAAAAAAAAAAAAAGGTTTTCTTTCTTTCGATATATAAATATAAATGATCAAATCTTATTTTACTAATGAGCATCGCTAATAACATTTCTCCATGATAAATTTTCAATTTGTATGTATATTGTTTTAAATTTCTATTACACAATTGGTTTATTACAACAAAATACACTTAATTCTTCGGCCTAACACAATATTCCATGGCATGCCATGCCTTTTCAAATGTGTGTTAACATGCATTGCTAACACACTTTGCTTCCCTATCGATTTTGGATACCCAAATTTTTCATCCAAAAAATATAGCTTATTCCTTTGTTTTATAAATAGTGGGTTATTCACTTTTCAGATTTTACATATTTTAAGCAAATTGAAAAAGTGAAGGACCATTTTTTGTGAGATGAAAGTAATATGGGTTATGGATTCTGACATAAGGTTTTTATATCAAATTAATATACTATGTTACTAATTCATATATTAAATTCAATTTTCCATCTACATCCAATAATCCAAGTTTACTTATGATATTTCTTGCATTCTTCTTATTGTGATACGAGATAAAATATTTGAGATCTATTTTTCTTCAGAAAAATAAAAAAATATGCACTTTGGATTAGGTATCCTCTAATAAACTTCGGTATTAATTCGAAATGAGAATAACCTGGCATTCATTATATTCCAAATAAAACTCTAATTGGTCTTTATATTATCTTCTATATTTTTATGAATTTTGATTACTAATTGTATAATTTTTATTTTCTTCAACGATCGTCGCATTGATTATTTTGGTACGTACACACCGGGTTTTGGGGATCATTTTTCAATATATTAACTATTTTATTGACTAGGTTGAAACACAAGTCTATAAACGGACATAT
Source organism: Papaver bracteatum (assembly GCA_023529315.1). Taxonomy (NCBI): domain Eukaryota; kingdom Viridiplantae; phylum Streptophyta; class Magnoliopsida; order Ranunculales; family Papaveraceae; genus Papaver; species Papaver bracteatum. Next base: position 88,451 of record JAJJWX010001630.1, read on the forward strand.
AGTTGAGTAGACTTGTTAACAAAAATTGTTACCATATACGTTTACAAGCGGTTATAAATATACCAATTTCTACGCAAATGTAAAATATGTCAATCCCCATTCACGACTGGCATTCGATAATACAAACTTTGATAATTTGTGGAATTTGGTATCCTTATAACAGTTATGCATGTTTAGGATTGCTTGTTGAAATCCTTTCCCATCACCCATTCTCCCCCCACCCCCCCCATGCCAGAAGTCTTAGCCCTCATTGAGTAGTAAATCAGGTCAATGACCAGTGATTCCAGTATTCCACATTTCCTTTATTATTAAGTTATGTAAAAGACTAACTTGATAAAGTAATTAATAGACAAATTAATTTTAATTAAAAAAAGGTAATAAATCAACTTAATTAGACATGCATAACTGAAATTCAAAGATAAAAATAATGTCATGTGTGTGACCAAATACACAGTCAAAACAACTTTTGATGTTTCAATTCCAATTTAAGGTTTTCAATTAATTATCTTCCTAATAAGAAACAAAATTTGGGTTATAATTAATACTAAATATTGCTTAAGTTAGATATCATTAATTATCATGTCCAAAAATCTTGAGAAAAATATATATAAACCCATTTCAAGATTCTCTGGCATGATCAGTTTCTTTCAAATCTTGTCTAAAAAATTTGGGATTTTTTTCCCCTAGATAGAACAAACTTGAGGAAATCAATCATGGGTAGAGATAGAGAAAAAGAAGAAGAAACATGCGATGTAGGGTTAAGCCTCCGTCTCGGTTCCGGTGGGTTCACTTCAAGGTCCACTAATGAAATCAAATATAAGGCGTCCAGAGTTCAACTGGGTCTATTGTTTCCATTGAATCCAAAGGAAGAAATTGTAGATGATAGTCATGTGAAAAACGATGGGGATCGATGGAGTTCGAAGACTATAAACCAAAGTAATCAAGAAGAACATACAAGGATAGTTAAGAGAGATAATACTAGTGTCAGTAATAATATTGACAAATATGATCATACTAGTACAAGAAAGAAACTTAGACTCACCAAAGAACAAGCAAATTTGCTTGAAACTAGCTTCAAACAACACAATACCCTTAATATGGTAATATATCTATCTTTTTGGTGTCATTGCTTAGTTTCATGTTGATCATTGTTTAGAGAGTAAAAAATAATTAGGAAAAAAATTATACATGAAAGTCTCATTGGATTATGACACATACTTTTTTTTTAATTAATTATGACACATTTTCTAACCTTATTTTGAATTTTGGGGACAATGATTATCTAATTTATTAATGAATTATAATACATTTTTCTGTTTAATAAAAAATTTACGTTTTGGATGCTATATTTGAATTCATATTTCAATAATCTTTTTGTTCGAATTGAACAGATGCAGAAGCAAGAATTAGCAGAAAGGTTGGATTTACGGCCTCGACAAGTTGAAGTTTGGTTCCAAAATCGAAGAGCAAGGTATAGGATATTTTTTTCGATGAAAATAAATAAAGCCATAGTAGTTATTTTAGTCTTTTTTCCTTTCTAAAAGTTACTTTAGTCGTATTGAAAAAAAAAATACATTGTGTTTATGTTTGGAGTTTTTGTAGGACAAAATTGAAGAAAACAGAAGTTGATTGTGAAATGTTGAAGAAATGTGTTGAAAGACTAAATGAAGAGAACATAAGGATGAAAAAAGAGTTGCATGAATTAAGATCATCTAAACTTGGACCACCACCACCATCATCTTTTTATCCTCATCATATGCCAAAGAATGCTATTGCATTAACTATGTGCCGAAACTGTAACAAGGTTTCCAGCAAGAGTAGCAGTGAAGACAACAAACATAGTACTCTTACTCTTTTCAATGACATAGGAGGTAATGCTAATGATAAAATCTGATGTATGTACTAATTTTTAGCATTGTATAGTATAATTATAGGGATAAGAAAAATGACAAACAAATGCGAGGCAAGAAAAGAACGTTGTTACATTTGAAATAGGTGTGTCAAGATTAATGGCCTCTTCCACGCCATTTATATTTTACACTAATTGTTTAAGTGTTTTTGTTAAAGACTTCGATGACTAAATAAAAAGTTATATTTTGACTTCAGGTCCTTGACCTTTAGAAAATTGTGATCTTGAGATGCATTACCATTACCATATTTATAGTGGAAATTGAAACAAAATCATTCTTTTGAAATCCAATGTGCCTTGTTAATATTGTTTAGCTTGAGAGAGAAATCAAATGCATGCGCTTTTATTGCAACATTTTGTGCGGAACTTTGGCACTCCACTAGCATACAAAACAATTGGGGATTTGGATACTAGAAAGAAAGAAAAAAAAGTGAGAAGCAAAAAAGAGTCAATATTTTTATTTCTAGAAGTCATTTTCGAATTTTATTCCTAATTTAATTTTAACTTATTTATTTCTAAAGGTAAATCATCATTCTTACTTCTGATTCTGCTATGGTATCCAAACGTCCCACCAACCATGTTTGGACGATATAAATAAAAATACTTATGTTTCTAAATGTTATTCTGGAATTGTGCCGCTAAATCAACTTGTTGTTTTGTTGACTTCTAAAAGTCGAAAAACAATTACTCCCACCCCCTTCCTTCCAGGATACCCAGACAGAAAAGAGGTGAAATTGTTTGCTCAGGTCGGTGGGCAAACATTTTCCTACCCAGTCCCCGGGTATTAAAGATGCCGATGACCCAACGACCCTTCAGTGAGTTTAGAAAATAGGATTGGCTTAAGATTAAAACGATCCTTGTTTTAAAGGTCGTTTTTGTGTCTGCATCTTTCTCTCAAGAAATAAATCCCTGGGCGTTCTGGTTTTCTTCCCTTACGTTTCTGGTTTCACTATGGAGGACAAAACACAGCTAAAACCAGTAAATGATTCTCGTTCGCTGCACGAAGTCCAAACCCTAGGTGATTCTTCTGATGAAGGCGAGGAAATCAATGAATCCTTTGTTTGTTGCATTTGTCTGTAAGTCCTCAAAAATCTTAATTTTAAAATTCCAATTCTCCTTATTTAAAACACTGTTTGATTGGGAGTATTTATATTTAAATTATATGTCCAAATTCTGATTTTGGTTCTTGTGATTATGTGGGTTTAAAAGAAAAACTGGGTAGAAAGGTCTAACTTTTATTGGATGTGTGGAAATTTAATGTTAGATGTTACTTTGTGGTGTTTTGGGGGTTTAGTTATTTGCTTAATTGGGGGGTTCAGCATTGCAATTAATTGAAAGGACTGAACTGAATTGGTGGGTAGCTATTGGGTGATCTTGAAGACTCATCTTTGTTGTGAATTTTAAAAGGGAGAGATTGAGATGTGATGGGAGTTCAGCTACTCAGTAGCTTAGAACAAAAGCAGTCTTTATCAAACATAGAAGAATGTATGAGCTACTTGTTTGTATAGAATCACTAGTAAACGATTGCCTGCTGCACGATTTTACTAATTGTGATTTTCCATTTCTTTTGCAGAGAGCTGCTCCACAAGCCGATTGTACTTGGTAAGAAGGCAATTCAATTTTCAAATCCTTGATATGGAGTTGTTTCCTGCTCTGATCTGTTAACTTTCTAACCATGCAGCTTGCGGCCATGTTTCTTGTTTCTGGTGTGTTCATCGTGCAATGGATTTTGGGCGAGAGTCTCATTGTCCGATTTGTCGACGTGAATATAACCATTTTCCCAGTATCTGTGAGCTACTGCACTTCTTGTTGCTGAAGATGTACCCGGAAACCTACAGGAGAAGGGAGAAGCAATTGTTAGGTGAGTTTGAACATATTAAGTGTTTTTTATTTGGTAGCATTTGATGGATATATGCTTCTTCTTGATATAACCTTGTGGGTAGCACAGATTAGGAATCTTCCTATCACTTATACCCTTATGGTTGTATAGCTTTATGCCTAGCACATCGGCAGAACCTGGCGGTTCATTTGTTTATATTTTTAACCATGTGTAACCGCTGTCAAAATAAGAACCTTTCAAGAATTTTTTTTCTAATATATTGTTTGAGCTTTCAATTTATTAGAGTTGTATATGATGCATATTGTTTTTCCTAGTTCCCACATGGTACCCATACCCTGCCTAGTGCAAGAAACAATTTCTCAGTTTCGTAGTTCTTAGCATTTTTCTTGATAGGAAAGCGCTCAAAATATAATAACAAAACTGTTTCATACTAGGTCATGTAACTCAAACATGACTTAACAAAAAGTCATCAAATACCAGTTAAGAATGATCCCGTTGGATCACTAGCAATTCTCCACGGTTTTCATTTAATATCAGTTTATTATGATCATTATGAAACAAAGATGTCGATTGTCGAAAAAGTAGTTTGAGGGCTTCAGTCTCACAAAATTCTCATGTTTTAATGTTTCAAACATCACTAAAACTTTTTAAAATTCAATAGAAGTAAGTTTCATTGCTGATTTTGAACCCATATAGCATGGAATTGGTGAGCTTTTAACCTCACGATGCTTTGAGATGCAATGCGACTTATCATGTTTGGAGGTAATATACTAATTTATGATCCTTGCGATATTAGTCTTAGTATTTTGGCAGCTAGACAAGAGGATTATATCTCAATGAAAATAAGGCCCTGTGCAGCTATTAAAACATCGCACGTGACGGTTAAAGTGTTTTCTTTTTTCCTTATTGCTTGCACGCTATTGACAACATTATTTGAGAAAAGGTGTTGTGATATATTTATCTGATCAATTGTTGCTGCAGAGTAATGTGGGATCTCATAAACCTTCGGTCAATAATTCATGTTAATGCTGCATTGCTACTGCTAAGCTCATTTTATGTCATGTCTTTTAGACCGTAAGTATTTTATCACTTATAAATTGGTTAACTCGGTTGTCATTCTCTTATACAGAGGTAGAAAAGACGTGGGGTGTATTCTCGCCGCAGCTGGATTTAAGTAGCTCATGTGTTAATTCTGATCCCAAAGCTCCAAGTCCTCCTACTAACTTCATCTCATGGCATGAAACCAATTCCTCAGTTAAAACCAGCCCTACTCCCATAGAAAACTCTAAAAAAATTGTCGAGTTGTCTCATGGCGGATCTGCAAATTCCCATGTAAAGGGTGCAGAAAATTCTATGATCACAAAGAATGCAGATATCGAAGAGAATACTTGTCTGAATTATAAAGCATGCAAGCCAGTTTCCATCAATGACGCACTTTGTATTACATGCAAGCAAATGCTCTTCCAACCTGTAATTCTTAATTGTGGCCATGGTAAGCTATTGGACTTTCAATTATTAGCACATTGCACATAATTTGGTTTGGCATGATTTAAATGAGCACACGAAGTTTTTAATTGCCTTTTACTTTTTCCAGCATATTGTGAATCTTGTTTAGAAGTACCAGAGAATGAGGCTCTTAGTTGTCAACTTTGTCAATTTCCGCATCCAAATGGTTTCCCGAAAGTGTGTTTAGTGCTCGATAATTTCTTGGAGAGAGAATTCCCCCAAGAGTATGCGCGGAGAAGAGAGGATGTTCAGCACAAACCAGTCCCTTCCCAGCAGGGGACTGCGTCATCAGCCTGTATGTTTCTATCTTGTTTATTTTATCATTTGAAATAACTGCTTTATTTGTTTTAGTTTTGGTGTTGGTTCCACATAAAACAGCATGGAATTGTTCAGAAGGATTATGGGATTACTACTGTTCAACATTAATTATAAGTTATAACCATGAAACAAATCTATCATTAGGTTTTAGATGGTCTTCGTCACCATTAGACTGAATTTAGGATTCTGAAAGTTGGTCTAGAGAAATGATCGTAAAGTTACTGCAAAGTTCTTCTGTAAAAGGCCTAGGCATTTTGATCAATTAGGTCGTTAGATTCTTTTCTTCCTACCAATAAAAACAACTCAAGTATCAGAGTGTATGGAATGAACCGTCCTCCACTAATTTGTTTTTTTGTCCCTTGTTCATTAGTGGCAATCAATCTTACCAAGTTACCATGTCATTGCAGCCAATAGCTTGACTTTGTAACTTTATGTTAGCATTTACTATATCTTGTTTGTCTTTCAGGCACAGCATCCTCTAAGAAAGACGGGCCCCTTTCATCTAAAATTAGTCAATATTACTCGGAATGGATGAGTGGCGCTGGACCAGATATTCATTTTGGAGCTGGTTGTGATTATTGTGGGGTGCGTTTTATCTTTTCTGGAACTTGTTTTATAAAAATTCTACTAAAAGGTGGTTAGTGATGCTAGTCGCAGTATCGAAGTCCCAGATGGAGAGTACTTTAATATAATAGCAACATCTTCTGGTGCATGCTTAACACTAAACTATTATCTAAAAAAACAGTTACCATTCAGAGTGGGAGCTGGATGCGAAGTTCCTAGCTTGAAACCTATGCTTATGCTTCATTTGAGAATCAAAATGCTGTAAATAATGTCAATTGGTGGCCAACCACTTCTTTGTGATTTATTCTATTTTTCGTTCTCTGACACAGTAGTTGACCTCTGCAGATGTGTCCAATTGTTGGCGAAAGATATCAATGTAAGGATTGTGTGGAATCCATTGGCTTTGATCTTTGTGGTTCATGTTATAATACTGGCTCTAAGCGTCCAGGACGATTCAATCAGCAACACACGGAAGGTCACAGCTTTCAACAAAGAAAAGCATTGCGGTTATCCGATGTTACTGTGAGACTGCTTCCTGTGATATCAGGCGATGACTTGGATTCCTCCGATATCCTCGATGAAGCTCCAGAAGATGACTCTGCTGCCTTGGGTCTCCTTGATGAATCCCCAGACGACCCCGAAATCTTTTAATTCAACCATTTAATGTTATTATGTACCCCATTAGAAAATCTGGATGTGATAATAAAAGAAGCAATGTGAGGGTACCCTTCAATTTGGCAAATGTTCAATTCCATTCCTTCTCTTTTTATTTATGTAAAATATGTAATTTTATTTACCAACTTATCATTCAATAACATTCATTTAAAATAGGTTGTACTGACTGTTGGCAATAATATGTAACTGAAAATATCAGTGTTTATAAACTTGGTTATAGGTCGGGCTTGGAATTCACCTTGCTGATCTTAATACTTGTGGAGGCGAACTTTTTCAAGTCCTGGAATCACCAAGTAAGACCATATGAAGTGCCTTTTACTCATGCCAAAAAACATTGATTCACATATACAGAAACAAACCCATATCAAGGAAGCTGCGATTTCTGTTTTTCTGCCTTGGTTACAAGCTGCCCACTCACCAATGCACTTCTCTTTGCCCATTTGTGGACATTGTATCTGAGGAACAACTTTCAATCTGGGGAAATATGAAATGAAGCATGATGATGCCTTGTTCTTGCTTTCTAATATTCGACATTGCAAAAATATTAAGAGGTATATTTGAACTCCATCAACATGTAAATTAATTTATCCAATGGGAAATCATATCAAATTAATAGCTTAATAATCTGTTGTTAAAACAAAACAATCTTATGCCACAGGTATAATCCTTTTCTTTACTGCTGCTACTACAAACTCAATGACATCATTAGTAAACAATAATGCAAACACACAAAATAGTACTATTACAGGCGAGCAGGCAAGCAGACTCTAGTCTTTTTAATTACCACCACCCGCTCCAAATCCTCCTCCAAAGCCTGCACCTCCACCAGCTCCACCACCACCACCACCACCGCCTCCTCCACCACCGCCGCCTCCTCCTCCAAGACCTACACCAGCTCCAGCACCAAAGCCTCCACCAGCGCCAAAACCTGCACCGCCTCCAACACCTCCTCCACCCCCACCACCAAATCCACCTCCACCACCAGCCCCACCACCAATTCCTCCACCGGCGCCAATGCCACCTCCTGCTCCAAACCCTCCACCTGCTCCACCACCTACTCCTCCGCCTCCACCAGCACCGCCTCCTCCTCCTAGTCCTCCACCACCTCCCAGTCCCCCTCCACCGCCAGCTCCAGCTCCACCACCGACTCCACCTCCTGCTCCAATACCACCTCCTAGTCCACCACCTCCTCCGATACCGCCGCCAGCACCTGCACCACCACCTACACCTCCACCAGCTCCAGCACCCCCACCAACCCCACCTCCAGCACCACCCCCAACTCCACCCCCACCCCCTAGTCCACCACCAGCACCTCCACCTACACCGCCACCAGCTCCGGCACCCCCACCAACCCCACCTCCAACACCACCCCTAATCCACCGCCTCCTCCAATTCCACCACCGGCGCCTGCACCACCACCTATGCCTCCACCAGCTCCACCCCCACCTCCTAATCCACCGCCTGCACCACCACCTATACCTCCACCTGCTCCAGCACCCCCACCAACACCACCTCCTGCACCGCCTCCAACTCCACCCCCACCGCCTGCACCTCCACCTATACCTCCACCAGCTCCAGCACCCCCACCAACACCACCTCCTGCACCGCCTCCAACCCCACCGCCACCTCCTAGTCCACCACCTCCACCAGCTCCAATGCCACCACCAGCACCACCTCCAACTCCACCCCCACCGCCTGCACCTCCACCTATACCTCCACCAGCTCCAGCACCCCCACCAACACCACCTCCTGCACCACCTCCAACTCCAACCCCACCTCCACCAGCTCCAATGCCACCACCAGCACCACCTCCAACTCCACCACCTCCGCCAACTCCACCACCTCCACCTAATCCTCCGCCACCACCAATTCCACCTCCACCACCCAAACCACCTCCAGCTCCAAATCCACCACCAGCACCACCTCCAAATCCACCGCCAGCACCTCCCCCTAAACCACCGCCAGCACCTCCCCCAAGACCACCCCCACCATGTCTAAACCCCTTGCTATAAATCCCATGTCCTAAACCTCCACCACCACCCAGTCCACCGCGACGTCCCAAGAAGTGCTTATCATCATCAGCAGCAAAACGATCAGCATTAACAATAGTAATCAGCAACAAAACACCAAAAACAGCAACTGAAAACCACAATGATGCATTACCACCATTACCCCTACTCTTCAAAATCCCACCAAATGAACTAGTACCCATCTTAATCTCACTCAACCTAGCAATTCCAGCAGCAACTGCTTACAAAATCAATCCTCTAATGTTCTTCAATACTACCTAGTACTTGAAAGAATAAGTGAAGTGACCACCAACTGAAAAGAAGGAAGAAAATTAAGGTTTGAGACAACCTCTCACTTTGAACTGCAATGGTGTTGGGTCATTGGAGTATTTATACTGAAAGTCAATAACACGTAGATGGATATTTATTACACAAGATCAAATTTCGCACATAGGATTACACTGTTACTTCCCCTTCCCCCACCATCCAACCACCTCACGATGAGTATATTGAATACCAGCAGTGTAGCTGCAGCATGTTAAAAAAATGGAAAGAAAAGAAAAAGTCTTTGCTCAGATATATCAGTACTCTCTCTGGCCTGAGTAGAAGTGCAGTAATTTCCCTCCTATAGTGATCATCCATACTTGGAAATGCGAACTGTATACGCGTATTTCAGTAGGTAGAGTTAAATAAATTGCTAGTGGACTTAACTTCCCAACTGCATTCGTAGCTCAGGCATCAGAGTCTATTAATTACCTCAGCTGTAGCCCGTAAGGTAAAGGAGATAGTGGACACAGTTGAAGTTCTAAATGCATGTTAGGGTTGGTGTCTGTTTCTCTTTCTGTGTGGGAAAAAATGAAAGAAAAGAAAAAGGAACAACTACCATCCATCCCAATGTTAGAAAGAATTGATGGCTTAGTTGCTCTAGATGGATGTTTCATGGGTTTTTCTCTTGGGAATATTTGAGCTTAAATTGAGAGTAGTGATATGGGGCCAAAAGGGCTATCCGTGCATGGGAGCTAGTTAGTATTAAATTCTAGGTTTAAGTGGGATTTGAATTTGGTTTCTGAAGTCCTACTGCCTGCCTACTCAAAGTTCTATCATGACGGAATTCAATGCAACATCTTTTTTTTCATTTTTTCTTTTCTCTCACTTTTCGTTTTCCTTTTATGCCAGATTACTGCTTTCTTAGCACATTGGTTTGGAGATGTCCTGCTAGATGGTTGAAGTAATATGTCACGTTCATTCAATGCAGCTTATTGACTGTTAAGAAGTGCTCTACAACTGTGACAGTTACGATTACATTACCATTGCATGTGTGCATCAAGGGGATCTATTTATGTATACTATGTTCACCATGGTCCATGGAGCTAGACATCCACCCGAAACATCTTCTTTAACAACTCCGAGCAAAAATTATTTCAGCACACTTGCCATTAAATTAGGGTAAAGATTTCGCTATCGTGATTATTTTTTTTCTGGAAGAGCAATGTTTCCCCAGACCCAAGGTTGAGTTGCCATTTCAATAAGGTTTTGAGACCTCGGAATCATATTCCCTCTGTTTCAAATAATAGGCTGGTTTCATGTGTAATTTGTACATGAAACTAGACTATTTTTTTGAAACGGAGGTAGTATGATTCTTTTTTATCTTGGTTTTGGTTTTCTCTTATGTGTAGTGTGGGTGACTCATGTGTCTGTGAGAGTCGAGTGTAATTCAAGTGTAAGAGTGTAGATTTTTTTTAATAAAAAAGGTAATATATATTAATTAAGTAATGAAGTACAGAAGGTCTACAATTTCATTTTTATGAAAAATATTAGAATTAATGTTTTCTTTTTGCACTCGCTGATGTAAGTGCGTTGATCTGCGTTGTAGTCTTCTGATCCTTGCTTCTTTAGCTACTGAGTCCGTTGTTGCGTTGTGGTCTATGCTTATAAATTTTACCTTTGCTTGTGAAAGTTTACCTAGAATAGAGATAGTTTCCTCTATAATGTCCTCTGTTGTCCAAGAAGAGTCTGCTCTTTTTTTCTTGATGTAGTCCGCTGGCACTTTACAATCTGTAGCAATAAAGACACTAGAAAGAATATTGACTTCTAGGCATTTTACCGCTAATAATAGATCTTTTGCTTATGCGTTCACCGCTGAAGAGGCCCAATCTGAACCTCCAGAAATATGCATGAAGCCTCTTGATTAAGGGAGCACACGGTACGGTTCGTCTTGGTTCTTTCCAAGACCGAGTACATGTACCTCACTAGCTTCGGTTCCTATTTTTTGGACCGGTACCTGTACCATGTACCTCGGTTCCGGTACTATTCGGGACCAGTACGGAACCAGTCTCGGTTCCAGTGAGACCGGAGCAGCACGTGAACTTCAATCCGCGAACCCAGTCCGCGAACTGGCGTAGTTCTCGAACCCGAGAATTTCTGTTGGAGTTTGTGAACTCCGTCCGGGAACTTAAGTCCGCGAACTTGAGTAGGTTATGTCTAAAAACGATGTTTGTGAACTTATCTTAATAAACTAAGGAATACTATTGCAAACCGTGGATTTATAGTTCATGAATCGATTCGAGTGAATCACATCCTTTTTGCTTCAATTGTGTCTTGTGTAGTACATAAAGATCTAAGCAATTGAACAACTCTCGAACTAGTTCATTTGAGTCATTTAGACTAGTTATGGTGAAGAAGAATATGGTTGATATGAAAGTTATCATATGGCTAACCATTTTGTTAACTATTGTTGAACCAACTAATGTACAAGTTTGGGTACGGTTTTCACAAGCCTACAAACGTGCATTTCATGTGTGTAACAAGCTATGTTTTCGATCTAACGGTTGATAAATATTAGCTTGAATCTAATCAGGTTTTCATCTAACGGTGAATATTGAATGCTTTATTAGTAAGCTAACAGTGATTGCAAACCCTGATTTGAGAGACTATACAAGGGAGAACTCTAGCAACTGGGAAAACTAATCCCCACATATTCTGTATGATACTAGTTTGCTAAGCTAGAGTCGATTCTACTTTAACCTTTGATTTTCTTCTTCTAAAACCAGGTTAACAACTTAAAGAATTCATTGGGATTGTGAAGCCAGACCGATACTACTTTTCTTGTAATTGTATGATGTGATCTTGCTGTTTCTATCGTACGAGTACAATTGTAATAATTGGCTTGAGATTTCTATATTTGATAGGCAAGATATAAAAGTAGTCACAAAAACTTCATCTCATCATTTGTGATTCCACAATATCTTTTTTCGCTGCGTCGATTAAGACTATTGTGAGGTGATTGATTAAGCTGAGCTTTTCTTCGGGAATATAAGTCTGGTTTTATCAATTGGTTCACCTTGATTTATCAAAAGACGAAACAAAAACTTGTAGGTTTATTCGTTGGAGACGGATTTATCTATTACTGTATACTTTTCTGTGTGATGCGGATTTGTTTATTAAAGTCTTCGACTTTGGGTCGTAGCAACTCTTGGGGTTCAACTGCGCAGTATCCTGCTGGGATCATAGGCGTAAGAGCATAACTGTACCTTGGATCAGTGTGAGATTGATTGGGGTTCAACTGCAGTCCAGACCGAAGTTAGCTTGGAGTAGGATAATGTCTGTACCGGCTTAATACAGTGTATGTTTAATCTGGACTAGGTCCCGGGGTTTTTTCTTCATTTGCGGTATCCTCGTTAACAAAATTCTGGTGTCTGTGTTATTTCTTTTCCGCATTATATTTTGTTATATAATTGAAATAATACAGGTTGTGTGTTGTTCAATCAATTAGAATATCTGATCTTTAGGTTGTTGATTTAAATTGATTGAGACTTGGATATTGGTCTTTGGTACCATCCAAGTTATCTCTCTTTGATAAAGACTCGCATATTTTATTTGCTTGAGTAAAGATCAAATTGAGAGATTGAGATAATAACTCCTTGAGATATTTTCTATTGATTGAGTCTGACTGTCTAGTTGATTCTCTAGAAAGTAACTCGGAGTTTGTCCATACAGATTGCTAATCAAAATATTGGGTGTTGTTGTTAGACCCCCACTTTTTCAATTGGTATCATAGCAGGCAAACACGTTCAAGACCTTACAAGTCTGTGTATGTGGCGATCTGACTCTATGGACAGAGATGTTATCTCAATAAATGTACCACCAGTTTTCGATGGCTCTAATTACTTATGGTGGAAAATTGATATACGATCTTTTCTTCAAGCACGTGATTTTCAATCATGGGTATATGTTCTTAATGGCTATGATGCTCCCGTTGAGGCAGTTGGTGGTGTAAGCGTTCCAAAGAATATTGGTGAATACACCCCTGCTGAGATTCTTTCCGCCAAGCAAAACTCCGATGGTTTGAATGCCATCATACATAACATTACCCAAAATCTTCAGCACCATGTGTCTAATTGCACTAAGTCGCAAGAAGCTTGGGATATCTTAGCAACTGTATTTGAAGGTAATACTAGTGAGAAGGAAGCTAGGCTTCAAAACCTTAATTTCGATTGGGAAAACCTTTATATGGCAGATGAAGAAACATTTGATGAGTTTAATCACAAAGTATCTGAAATTGTTAATGCATCTTTTGCATTGGGTAAGACTATTCCTGAAAAGGACATTGTGATAAAAATTCTCAGATCGCTGCCATCTAGATACGATTCTAAGAAGCATGCCATTGTTGAGGGAAATAACCTTGATACTCTCTCCAGAAATACGTTGGTTGGAAAGCTTAAGATCTTTGATCATGACCATTCGTCCAAATCTAAGGATGTTGCGTTCAAAGCACTAAAGGACACTAAATTACTTGATAAAAGTAAAAAAGTGTATATCTCTGAAGATGATTACTCTGAGACAGATTCATCAGATGAAGATCTTGACAAATTAGTCTCGATGATCACAAGACAGTTTAGGGATCTTCTACTGAAGAGAAGTAAACGGTTCTCCAGAGATAATCCTAAGGCATCAGTCAAACCTCATAATCGTGTTCCTTCTAAAAATAGGGATATTGATGAAACTGATGATGAGGATATGCCTCAGTGCTTTAAGTGTAAGGGATTTGGTTATTTTGCAAATGAGTGTCCAAATCGGAGAAAATACACTGGGAACAAAGGTCTTGTTGTAACTCATGATGAAATGTCTGACAATTATGATTCTAATGAAGATAAAAAATCAAGTGTTGCACTTCTTGGTGAAAATTTTGATTTTGATAATTGTAGCAATACATATATCAATCTTGATATTCTTTCAGAAGATAATCCAACTATTTTGGAAGACAAAGTTGACCCATTCTTTGGAAACTCGGTTTATAATGTTTCAGGTTCCACTATGTCCCTAGCTGCTTGCATATCTCAGAAGCCTGATTTTTATCCAAGTTTGACGTGTTCATATTGTTTATTAAAGGGTCATGAACTTTCAAAGTGTTACAAGTTCAAACACCAACAAAGTCACGTCAACAAACTTCAACGAAAAGCAAATCATTTAGAAAGAAAGCTTAAACTGGCTCAGAAGACCGCTGAGGTATGTAAGATTTTATCTTCTTCTAAGAAGTTAGTTTCCAAGGATAAACTACGACTATTATAAAATAAAATATGGTCAAATGGTCTTGATAGACAAAAGTCTGTGGATTCCTCTCAAGAGGAAAATGATGGACAAATTGTTTTTCACCACAACGCAACTTGATTGTGTTGTTTTGAAATCTTGTCTCGTGTGCCTGATCAAAAGATACAATGATTTTGTATTCTTCAGGCTTTAGGAAAAGTTCTTTTCTTTTTGTCTATCAAATAAAAGGGTGGTATTATCGACAATTATACTATTCATAGGGTTAAGAGTTGGTCGTGCACGAACCTTTTTAAAGGTTTCGAACCTTACATTCTTTTTTCCTCTTATAAAACCTCTTTTTATCTCAAGCCTAATTGTTGAGTTAATTGTGATTTCCTCTCACAAACCCATTCAGTCATGGAAACTCCAAGTACAGTGTCTTCTGATGGAAAAGATGGTAATGTGATTGTTAAGTCATCAATCATGAAGGAAAAAGAAAAATCTCCATTGCCTCCAACTTTGAAAAGAAAAAGAAGGAATGTGAGGGAGCCAAGAGCCGTTTCTTCAAATTCTCAGAAGTTTTCTGGCGTTCTTGATGGGTTGAAGGAGATGCGAAAGGATTTTTAACAAATAAAGGATTATGTGTATAAGACTCATGAGATTCAGAAGGCCCTGGTTCGACAACAGTAACCTAGAAGGTTTATCGATATAAACTCATACCTTAATGAACCTTATGTTCCAATGGGTGTTGACGACAAGGAGTTCGGGGACGATAAAGAATTCTTCAAAGGTCTTATTGCCTAGTAAATCTTCTATTTTTCTTGTTTTGTTTAGAAGAATAACTAGTGTTTGGAATAGCCATTATTATGATTACACATAGCTATGTCCAAAGTTTTCATCTTCTTGTTTTTAGATTTATTGGTTTAAATTCTAAACATGTTTGGAAGATGATTTTTGCAGTATTAATCTTTATGTTTTTATATATTGCAATATTGTTATGGGATATGTGTGTTTACGTCCGTGAACTTGATTGTCCCATTCTTAGTCAAAAGTAAAGTCGTTCGTGAATTGATATGCAAGTATTGATAAAAGAATGAATAGACTTTTGGCAAACACGAAAGTTAAGCATATATTGTCAGTTATTGATGTAAGATAGGTTAAAATCTTTTGTGATTCAAGGATTATGTCTATTTTATGTCAGTGTGCAAATGGTGATAGATACATAGAATGAATCCTTGTGTATTCCGCAGTAATTGATCTTCCCTGATCCATATTTTGTGTATTATTGTGAGACTCCGTATTGTGTCTTATGTCGAGCACTAGAAAACCGAGTTGATTATTTTGTGATTAGCTTAGTTGTTTTCTATAAGGTACTTTACGTCGAGTATATTGAACTAAATTAATCATCTTGTGTGATTATTTAGTTATGACTCCACAAGTTTGTCTTATGTTTGAGCATTTTCGACTGGGTTGGTTGTTTTTATGATTAACTTAGTCATCGCTCCATAGATTTTCTTATGTGAGTATAAACGATTAAATTGATTACTTTTGTGATTAGTTTAGTTATGTATTCCGGTTAGATTAATTATGGGTTCTCTTGTGATTAATCTGATCGAGTTATTAAGTCTCCATAAGTTAACTTGTGTTGAGCATATTTAGTTAAAATAATCTTAGGTTCACTTACGGTTAGTCAGATTGAATATTCTTTTTGGATTCCAAATTCATACTTGTATGATATTTGTTGAGTCCAAAGAAATCCTTATTTTCTTTTGAAAATAAGATCGCTCTTGTTGTTCCCCTGGGAATGACATTTAATGGGGGAGAGTTCTTTTGAACTTGCGCTTAATTGCCAAATCTTTGTGTGGAGTGCGGCTGTGGAATATTATAGGGGTTATCTTGTATCTTTATGAACTCCTTGATGAATGAATTTAGCTTCGGATTTATGATTGCATTTAAACAAGATGATATACATTTACCTTTGGTCATAAACTGTCTCTCACGGAAATTTCATTAGGATCCCATTCGTGTACCTTTGCCAATTTTAATGACAAAAAGGGGGAGAATTAATATGCAGTTCACACTACAAATACATATGGTTTTCGGATCATTATGTAAGGGGGAGTGTTTTCCATGTGATATGGAGTATTGACTAAGGGGGAGTGACGTATCACCATAGTATTATTGTTAAAGTTGTGATGCAATTGAAATTTGATGATGTGTAATGATACTATGACACTGTATAACAATGATTGAGAACTCTTGTTTTCTCGTTGTTATAGCTATGGATTTTCAACAATGATGATGCTAAACTTATAACCTTTGGGATCATTGGAGTACTTAGAAGTGACAAAGATTTCGAATAATGTTGAAGATTAGACATGTGGAATAGGATCTACAAAGTTTATTTATATATTTTTTGTATTCCATATGTATTAATAGTTTTGCCACTAAAATTGACAAAGGGGGAGATTGTTAGAGCACTGCTCGGTGGAACTCGCATGCGTTGCTATCTCAAGCATGTTTGTCAATGTTTGTGATCAAAACTATAAAGTCTTGATTTCTAGTCTACTATAGCTAAGGTCTCGGACTAGGATAGAAAGTGTAGTTAGTCTCAAGAACTCCATGGTAATCATCATACAAGACGAAGGAATACTCAAGGAACTAGTGGATCTTCATCGACTAAAAGGTATGTGGAGACTTGAACTTATCTATCACTCAAAAGTCTATCTACTCTATCTCATATCTTGAGACAAAAGTTGTATTAGTATATAGACTAAGATTATACCACATGAGGTATTTCGAGTTGAGTATATCTCGCTTATCTATTTCTCTAAATATGTGTTAGTAAAGCTTTCGCTTTAGCCAAGTTCATATTTACCTAGTGATGAAAGTCATGTTATGTTTCAATCATTTTGGAAATCGCTCTGACGAAAAATTGTTTGTGAGTAACAACTATATAACGCCCTCTGACAATGTTTCAATGATTGAAATAATAGTTTAGATGTTATAACCATTGGAGGATATAAGCATTGTTGTGAAAACAGATATATGTATAAGTCCTTATTGCTTGAACCAAAGTTTGCGAAATTTGTTGATCAAGTGAGACCGGAGCAGCACGTGAACTTCAGTCCGTGAACTGGCATAGTTCTCAAACCCGAGAATTTCTGCTGGAGTTTGTGAACTCCGTCCTGGAACTTAAGTCCGCGAACTTGAGTAGGTTATGTCTAAAAACTATTTTTGTGAACTTATCTTAATAAACTAAGGAATGCTATTGCAAACCGTGGATTTATAGTTCATGAATCGATTTGAGTGAATCACATCGTTTTTCCTTAAATTGTGTCTTGTGTAGTACATAAATATCTAAGCAATTGATCAACTCTCTAACTAGTTCATTTGAGTCATTTGAACTAGTTATGGTGAAGAAGAATATTGTTGATATGAAAGTTATCGTATGGCTAACCATTTGATTAACTATTGTTGAACCAACTAATGTACAAGTTTGGGTACGGTTTTCAAAACCTACAAACTTGCATTTCATGTGTGTAACAAGCTATGTTTTCAGTCTAAGAGTTGATAAATATTAGCTTGAATCTAATAAGGTTTTCATCTAACGGTGAATATTGAATGCTTTGTTAGTAAGCTAACATTGATTGCAAACACTGATTTGAGAGACTATATAAGGGAGATCTCTAGAAACTGGAAAACCTAATCCCCACACATTCTGTGTGATACTATTTTTCTAAGCTAGAGTCAATTCTCCTTTAACCTTTGGTTTTCTTCTTCCAAAACCAGGTTAACGACTTAAAGACTTCATTGGGATTGTGAAGCCAGACCGATACTACTTTTTTTGTAGTTGTGTGATCTGATCTTGATGTTTGTATCATACTAGTATAACTGTAATAATTGCCTTGAGATTTATATCTCCGATAGGCAAGATATAAAAGTAGTCACAAAATCTTCGTCTCATCGTTTATGATTCCACAATATCTTTTTTCGCTGCATCGATTAAGACTATTGTGAGGTGATTGATAAAGCTGAGCTGTTCTTCGGGAATATAAGTCTGGTTTTATCAATTGGTTCCTATTTACCTTGTGCAGTATCTTGGTGGGATTAGAGGCTTAGGAGCATAACTGTACCTTGGATCAGTGTGAGATTGACTGGGGTTCAACCACAATCTAGATCGAAGTTAGCTTGGATAAGGCTAGTGTATGTAGCGGCTTAATACAGTGTATGTTTAATCTGGGCTTGGTCCCGGGGTTTTTCTGCATTTTCGGTTTCCTCGTTAACAAAATTCTGGTGTCTGTGTTATTTCTTTTCTGTATTATATTTTGTTATATAATTAAAATAATACAGGTTGTGCGTTGTTCAATCAATTAGAATATTCGACCTTTCAGTTGTTGATTTAAATTGATTGAGACTTGGATATTGGTCTTTGGTACCATCCAAGTTATCTCCCTTTGATAAAGACTCGTAGATTCTATTTGCTTGAGTAAAGTTCAAATTGAGAGATTGAGATAATAACTCCTTGAGATATTTTTTATTGATTGAGTCTGACTATCTAGTTGATTCTCTAGAAAGTAACTCAGAGTTTTTCCATACATATTGCTAATCGAAATATTGGGTGTGGCTGTTAGACCCCCGCTTTTTCAATTGGTATCAGAGCAGGCAAACACGTTTAAGACCTTACAAGTCTATGTTTATAACGATCTGACTCTATGGACAAGAGTAGTATCTCTGATAAACGCGTCACCAGAGATAAAAATTATGTCACGTCTATTTCTATTAAAGAGAAATATCCTTCAATCTCAAACATAGATGAACTTCGTGTTCAAACTAGACAGGCAGATTCTGACATGTGTTGTTCTGATTACATTTCAAAAGAGTCTATTTCTCAAAATAAATGGAAAATAGCTGAATAGAGTGAGTTGATTCTAAATCTTGTTAGAATCCAAGCTGATAGACTCAATTAGATGAAACAACACGTCAGTGTTCTTCTTGGTATGATAAGAGACTGCAAATCCAAAGAAAATACTGGAGATCATCCTTTATGTATGACTCTTGAGGAAAGAATTAAAAAGGATGCGTTGGAAGTAGAACATCACTTGAGTAAGCTCTCTATTCAAGGATTATCTAAGGAGTCCAATATACCAATCTCTTCTGTGACAGCTGAAACGCTCCAGCACCAGAAGTAAAAACAGAGTCCCTACCAACTAAGAAAGGTGTGTTAGTCTCCTCTGATCAAGGAAATTCCACATCACATGGAAGGAAGAAATCTTCTGAAGAGAGTCTCTTTTGCGAATCAAAAGGTTCTGTTAATCAAAAGGGAAACTCTAAGTTGAATAAAAATTCTCTTGTTCAACTTCATCACACCTTAGACTTAATCTTCAAAGGTGTAACTGACATTCGTATGTCGAAACCCACTGGTTTTCATACATACCCTGTGTATATTACTAGGAAAGTGAGTTCAATGAGTTCCTCAAATGCTCGAAAGCAGAACAGAAGTCTTAATAAGAATCGTGTGAGGAAAAATCAAGTCGTGTTCTCTGAAAACGTTTCCCTTGATTTAAAAGAAATTCCAGGAGAAAGAAGAAAAATTGATGTTGTGAGAAATAACCTGATAAAGATAATTCAATGGTACAAAGAGATTGTCAACAGGTTGTCATCCTCCTCAAGTCAAGACTCTTCTGGTAAGAACTCAAACTATGTCTCTTATTTTGATGATAGTAAGTTTTATGATAATTTCTCAAATCAAATGGGATCCCTCTCAATATTCAGGAGGAAAAAGAGACTTGATCATGAACACAATTCCTTTAATGAGATCAAAGTTCATACTTGTGCTAATTAATCACAAGGGTTAGGAACTTTCTCATAAAAATCTCGTTTGGCAAGATGTGTAAAATTCAGGTGTACTTTGGCAATTTGCGTTTTGTCTAGTTGAGTTATTCTCTTATCGTTTATAGTTAAACTAGTGCCAGCAGACAATATTGCCTAAAAGTATTTGCAATGTTTTTTAATTCCCTGATTCAATTTATCTTGTGTTTTTTTCCTGGGGGTGTACTGTGATCGGATGTGTACACGGTTTACCATCTCGAGTTTACAGCTTGGAAACCCTAAAAATCTTCATTTCTAAACAAAACCTTTAAATAGTCGACCTATTGAGTTATATAAGTCACGTACGCATACTCTAGTTTATTCTGGGTTATCAAGGGTGTCCTCTTCTTTATCTCTCTATGGTGGTTTTGCAAAGGGATTTCTTGAGAAAGGTTTTGGTTTCGAGTCAAAAGGAAGAAAAAAAAGAACTCTTGTGGAAGATGGAGCACATAATGCCTCATGCTACTATGCCTACTCACATCAAGATGTTGAGAATGAGGATATGGTGTCTGCAGAAGTGGTTCATGACTTTCTAAAATACTTTTAGAAAGCGAAACTGCAACTTGTTGATACAATGAAGGATCTTGATGTGGTTAGAAGTGAGTTCAAAAAGGTTACTACTGACCTTGGTCTCATGAAGTCACATGTTAGAGAACTTGTCAATAAGTATATCTTCTCTGAAGAAGCAGTTGATAACATGGATCACAAGCTTAAAAATCTCGAAACCTGTGAAGCTATCAAACGTGAACTTTAGCCCATGAATGGTTTCTAGTAACTTGAGTTCCTATTGCCTAGTAAATCTTCTATTTTTTCTTGCATTTATATATTGCAATATTGTTATGAGATATGTGTGTTTACGTCCGTGAAATGATTGTGCCATACTTTGTCAAATGTAAAGTCGTTCGTGAATTGATATGCAAGTATTGATAAAAGAATGAATAGACTTTTGACAAACACAAAAGTTAAGCCTATATTGTCAATTATTGATGTAAGATATGTTAAAATCTATTATGATTCAAGGATTATGTCTATTGTATGTCATTGTGCAAATGGTGATAGAAACATAGAATAAATCCTTGTGTATTCTGCAGTAATTGATCTTCCCTGATCCATTTTTTGTGTATTACTGTGGGACTCCGTATTTCGTCTTATATCGTGCACTAGACAACCAAGTTGATTATTTTTGTGATTATCTTAGCTGTGTTCCGTAAGGTACTCTACGTCGAGTAGATTGAACTAAATTAATCATCTTGTGTGATTATTTAGTTATGACTCCGTAATTTTGTCTTGTGTTTGAGCATTTTCGACTGGGTTGGTTGTTTTTATGATTAACCTAGTCATCGCTCCATAGATTTTCTTATGTGAGTATAAACGATTAAATTGATTACTTTTGTGGTTAGTTTAATTGTGTATTCCGGTTAGATTAATTATGGGTTCTCGTGTGATTAATATAATCGAGTTATTAAGTCTCCATAAGTTTACTTGTGTTGAGAAAATTTTGTTAAATTAATCTTAGGTTCGCTTACGGTTAGTTTTGAATATTCTTTTTGGATTCCAAATTCATACTTGTATGATATTTGTTGAGTCCAAAGAAATCCTTCTTTTCTTTTGAAAATAAGGTCGCTCTTGTTGTTCCCTTGGGAATGACATTTTATGGGGGAGAGTTCTTTTGAACTTGCGCTTAATTACCAAATCTTTGTGTGGAGTGCGGATGTGGAATATTATAGGGGTTATCTTGTATCTTTATGAAATCCTTGATGAATGCATTTAGCTTCGGCTTTATGATTGCATCTAAACAAGATGATATACATTTACCTTTGGTCATAAACCGTCTCTTAAGGAACTTTCATTAGGAACCCGTTCTTGTACCTTTGCCAATTTTATTGACAAAAAGGGGGAGCATTAATATGTAGTTCACACTACAAATACATATGGTTTTCGGATCATTATGTAAGGGGGAGTGGTTTCCATGTGATATGGAGTATTGACAAAGGGGGAGTGAAGTATCACCATAGTACTGTCGTTAAAGTTGTGATGCAATTGGACTTTGACGCTGTGTAATGATACTATGACACTGTATAACAATGATTGAGAACTCTTGTTTTATCATTGTTATAGCTATGGATTTTCAATAATGATGATGCTAAACTTACAACCTTTGGGATCATTGGAGTACTTGGAATTGACGAAGATTTCGAGTAATGTTGAATATCAGACATGTGGAATAGGAGCTATAAAGTTTATTTATATATTTTTTATATTCCATATGTATTAATAGTGATGCCACTAAAATTGACAAAGGGGGAAATTGTTAGAGCACTGCTCGGTCGAACTCGTATGCGTTGCTATCTCAAGCATGTTTTTCAATGTTAGCGATCAAAACTATAAAGTCTTGATTTCAAGTCTACTATAGCTAAGGTCTCAGACTAGGATAAAAAGTGTAGTTGAGCTTAAGAACTCCATGGCAACCATCATACAAGACGAAGGACTGCTCAAGGAACCAGTGGATCTTCATCGACTAAAAGGTATGTGGAGACTTGAACTTATCTATCACTCAAAAGTTTATCTACTCTATCTCCTATCTTGAAACAAATGTCGTATTATTATATAGATTAAGATTACACCACATGAGGTATTTCGAGCTGAGTATGTCTCTCTTATCTATTTCTCTAAATATGTGTTGGTAAATCTTTCGATTTAGCCAAGTTTATCTTTACCTAGTGACGAAAGTCATGTTATGTTTCCATCATTTTGGAAATCACTTTGACGAAAAATAGTTTGTGAGTAATAACTATATAACGCCCTCTGATAATGTTTCAATGATTGAAATGAGATTTTAGACGGTATAACCATTGGAGGATATAAGCATTGTTGTGGAAACATATATATGTATAAGTCTTTATTGCTTGAACCAAATTTTGCGAACTTTTTTGATCAAGTGAGACCGGAGCAGCACGTGAACTTCAGCCCGCGAACTGGCATAGTTCTCGAACCCGAGAATTTCTGCTGGAGTTTGTGTA
The DNA here is from genome assembly GCA_023529315.1 of Papaver bracteatum. Taxonomy (NCBI): domain Eukaryota; kingdom Viridiplantae; phylum Streptophyta; class Magnoliopsida; order Ranunculales; family Papaveraceae; genus Papaver; species Papaver bracteatum. The sequence continues at coordinate 111,689 of JAJJWX010001630.1, forward strand.
CTCCGTCCGGGAACTTAAGTCTGCGAACTTGAGCAAGTTATGTCTAAAATAATGTTTGTGAACTTATCTTAATAAAATAAGGCATGTTATTGCAAACCGTGGATTTATAGTTCATGAATCGATTCGAATGAATCACATCGTTTTTGCTTTGATTGTTTCTTGTGTAGTACATAAAGATCTAAGCAATTTAACAACTCTCTAACTAGTTCATTTGAGTAATTTGGACTAGTCATTTGGACTAGTTATGATTAAGATTATTGTAAGGTGATTGATAAATATGAGATGTTCTTCGGGAATATAAGTCTGGTTTTATCAGTTGGTTCCTGTTCACCTTGATTTATCAAAAGACAGAAAAAAAACTGGTAGGTTTATTCGTGGGAGATGGATTTATCTATTACTGTAGACTTTTATGTGTGATACAGATTGGTTTATTAAAGTCTTCGACTTTGGGTCGTAGCAACTCTTGGTTGTGGGTGAGATCAGCTAAGGGAATCAAGTGCGCAGTATCCTTATGGGATCAGAGGCGTAGGAGCATAACTGTACCTTGGATCAGTGTGAGATTAATTGGGGTTCAACTACAGTCAAGACCGAAGTTAGCTTGGAGTAGGCTAGTGTCTGTAGCGGCTTAATACAATGTATTTTAATCTGGACTAGGTCCCGGGGTTTTTCTGCATTTGCGGTTTCCTCGTTAACAAAATTCTGGCGTCCGTGTTATTTCTTTTTCGCATTATATTTTGTTATATAATTGAAATAATGCAGGTTGTGTGTTGTTCAATCAATTTGAATATCCGACCTTTCGATTGCTGATTTAAATTGATTGAGACTTGGATATTTGTATTTGGTACCATCCAAGTTATCTCTCTTTGATAAAGACTCGCAGATTCTATTTGCTTGAGTAAAGATCAAATTGAGAGATTGAGATAATAACTCCTTGAGATATTTTTTATTGATTGAGTATGACTGTCTAGTTGATTTTCTAGAAAGTAACTCGGAGTTTGTCCATACAGATTGCTAATCGAAATATTGGGTGTGGTTGTTAGACCCCTTCTTTTTCATAGTTGTCATTTTTGACTCATGCTAATATTAGTTTGATTACTGAAACTTCTGATGGTCCCAAGCGAATCAAAACCACTATTATAAGTGCTAAATTTGAGGAGTTATGCTCAGACCTTTTTGACCGGTATGTATGTAATCTCTTGTGTATATACCAAACTATAATCTAATGGCTATTATTAGTTTATTACTCCTAAATCTAATGGCTATTACTACTCGGAACATTCGGTCCGGGACGGTACGGGACTTGGATAGGACCGTGTACCTGTACCTCCCTAGCCTCGGTTCCTATTTTTTGGACCGATACATGTACCCCCTTCCTCGGTTCGGTACAAAAACAGGTATGGTTCCACCAGTTCCGGGCCGGTCCAACTCGGTTCCTATGCGCCCTTAGTCTTGATCGACCGAGTATAGTATGAAGGCATATCCCATGGATAAGTTTTCTTTATCGTACGACGCATCTGTAAAAATTATCCAGTCCGCCTTGAAGTTGTTCCAAGAAGGTTTAGACGACTTCTTTTTCTGGACATCTTTATTTTTGTTTTCTTTGATGAAAGATGAAGACTGGATGAAATTCTTGATTTGTTGGATCATAGATGTTGGTTCAGGAGTGATTTCCCTAAACACTACTTCACATCTATATTTCCAGATAAACCAAAGTATGGTAGCGATCTGTTCACCAAGATGTGAAAATTTTGGATATGTTATCCATATTTTCACCCGCTTAATAATAGAGACTATGTTAATATTTGTATTGATCGCGTCCATGAGCAACCAAACCAAATCGATCTAGCGAAAGGACATTTTCTAAACATATGATCTTTTGTTTCTACAGATTGGTTATTGCACATAGGGTACTCGAGAGAGATCTCCGGGTTGTGAGATGCTAGTCTGCTATTGGTTGGAAGCGCTTTTTGGACAAATTTTCAAATAAATAGCCTAATCCGAGGAATTCCTTGTAGCTTCCAAAGTTTTTCAAAGGAAATTATGTATTTTCCACATTGTCATCATTTTGGTTGATGAGATAGTTGTAGATGTTTTTTTTGCCGTGAAATCCCCAAATTGACGATGTTTCCATCTGATCCTGTTTCCCTCTTCTTTATTTGGAGTAATAGCTAATATTTTTTCTTTTATTTATGGCGAGACGAGAAGAATTCATCTAATTTTCCATTGTCCCAGGATCCTTCATTATTTATTAGCTCTTGAACTTTTTGTGGCAATAGATCTACTATATCTCTTGGTTTATTAATTTTTTTTCCGAATTATCTACACAATCGTCTTCCCATATCTTCGTCTTAGCTCCATTTTTCACTTGCCATAAAATTTCCTTTTATAATATTGAGTCATTTTTGGATGCTTGTCCAAATCTAGGAGAGCTCATAGTTTCTCGATGGTTCGAAATGATTTGAGTCATGGTAATATTTTCCTTTCAGAAGTTTTACCCATAATTGCTCTTTTTCGACATAACTCTACTAGCTAGCTTCGTTAGCAGCGTTATATTGAAATTGTGAGGGTTCTTTATTCCCGATCCCCCTTGCAATTAGGTTTACACATGCCTCTCCACGCTTTTATATAACCACCTTTTCCTTTATCCTTATCCTTATTCCACCAAAATCTCTTTGTATCTTATCTAATTTATCTAAAGTATCTTTGGGGAGAGCAAGCATCTTCATTTGATACGTTGGGTAAGATTGGAGGATTTATTGAATTAAGACTGTCCTGCCCGCTTGAGATAGCAACTTAAATTTTCACCCTTGTAGAGTATTATAATACCTTTGAAGAAGCGGCTTGAAATTCTTTTTCATGTTTTTATCGAAAAAGAGTGGGGTTCCTAGGTATCTGTCTTATTTAGTCATCAGCATCACCTTTAGGATTTTTGCTATAATTTTTCCATGTTTGGGATGGTTTTGGGGGCTTAAATAGATTTTTTATTTTTGCAAATTTACCATTTTCCCCGTAATTTCTCCAAATTTAGATAGTGGTAATTGAATATTTGTCCATACTTTTGATGTACTTTACAAATATCCTTATCATACAATAAATATGTCTCTCTCTATCTATAAGTCCATCATGGGTTCAATAAGGATTTTATTTCTTCCAAATTTGCCATATATCTATCGCTACTTACTTCTTCTTATTCTTCTTCATTTAGCAGTGAACCATCATCTCCATTGCTCCACCACCACAACCAGCATCTCCATCATCACCACCTCTGCAAATTCTCCTACCTTCGTCGCCGACAATCGAGATGTATCAGCGACATATGAAACCTTGTTCTTCTTCTATAATCTATTTTTAAAATCATATCCAAAGAAAACGAGATCTGATTTTTTTGATTTTGAAATCAAGTTTTGAGCAACGTCTGCGAACGATTTGGTGGTTTGATTCGATTAAGAAAAGGGGGATCTGAGATCTGCTACGATAAAATTGATTTCGAGATGGTTATGGTGTGTGAATCAATAGGATATGTTGAAGATAATGAACTTGTTGTTGCTGAGAAGTAATGGGTGTGTTAGAATCTGAAGCTGCTGATGCTTCTAATGGATTGCGATTAAAATGAATAGATGAATGTGTAGGAATTACAGGGAATATATAATTATGAAGAGAGAAGTAATGATGATAATGGTAGTGGCGGTGGTAGTTCTGGTGGCAACGGTGGTGGTGGTTCGAATTGGTGTTGAAGCTTCATAGAAGACAGCGACGATTGCTTCTATGGATTATAAATGGTGGTTGATGGTTCTGTTGGTGGTTACTACAATGAAGGAGATAAAGTTGTTGTTGTTTATGAAGCTTCAGGTGATGATCAATTGGTGTTGTTTATATGTTTTTATGGGATCAATTGTTGTTGTTGACCCAATTTTTTATGGGATCAACTACGGTTGTTGATCCATTAATGGGATCAACTCTTGTTGTTGACCCAATTTTTTATGGGATCAACTACGGTTGTTGATCCATTTATTGGATCAACTCTTGTTGTTGACTTATTTTTTTATTGGATCAACTACTGTTGTTGATCCTTTCAACTCTTATTGTTGACAATATTTCCTTGGATAAGTATAATCATGCTTGTATCTTAAATCATGCTTGTAGTTTAAATCATGTAAATTTCTTCCAATGTTGAACTTGTGGTGCAATGGTAGCATGACTGACTCCATGTCAGATGATGCGTGTTCGATTCACGCCAAGTTCAATCCATTTGCATGAATCAACTTTCATTATTGATCTAATTTAGGGGATCAACTACCATTGTTGATCCCCTTTTTTTTTTTTTGGATCAACTACCATTGTTGATCCCCTAAATTGGATCAGCTTCTACTGTTGGTTCTATTTTTATTTGGATCAACTACTATTGTTGATACAAAAAATCTGAACCAGTGGTGACGGTGGTGGCGGCGGCGGACTAGTGGTGGTGGCGATGACGAACTAGTGGTGGTGGAGGACTGGTGGTGTAATGGTGGTGGTGAAGGAGTGGTGATAGTATATTAGTGGTGGTGTCGGTTGTTGAATGGTGGTTGTGGAATGGTAGTAGAATGTTGGTGGTGGTGGTGCTAGTGGTGGTGGTGAAGTGGTAGAGGAAGAAATTTGTTGCATTTTGAAATAAAGAAAAATATTATATGGGTGAGGGTATTAAGGGAATCTAATTTTAAATGGATAAGGTTATTAAAAAGTAGGGACATATTTATTGTTGTATAAGGATATATTTATTGGGTGTCAAAAGTATGGACATATAAATAATATACCCATTTAGATAAAAATATCTAGTAAGTTTTTTGTTTCCCCAAGGTCCGCTTTAGTGAACAAAAAACAGTCATCAGCGAAGAAAAGGTGAGAGATAGTAGGGGCTTGTTTGTTAATTTCAGCCCTGAGATTTTATTTCCTTTTGTAGATTTTTCAAGGAGTCTTGAGAGGGCCTCCATGCAAATTAGAAAAAGATATGGAGATAGAGGGTCACCCTGTCTTAAACCCCTTGAATTAGTGAAAGTTGGGCCCAGGGATACATTTAGAAGAATGGAAAAGGATGTGGTGGAAATGCAATGAAAAATGAGGTTTACCCGATTATCACTAAAACCAAAGGAATATAAAGTTTTTTTAATAAAGGGCCACTTGACTCTATCAAAAGCTTTAGAAAGATCAATCTTGAGAGCTAAAAAACCTTTATTTTTTTTGGATGTTTTCCTCAAGTGTATAAGCTCGTGAGCTATGATAATATTATCTGTAATTTATCATCCCAGTAAAAAAATAGATTGGTTTGGTGATATTATCATGTTTAAAATGGGTTTTAATCAATTGGTTAGGATATTGGATATGAGCTTATAAATTGTGTTACTGAGGCTGATAGGTCTAAAATCCGCCGGAGACTGGGGAGTTGAGGTTTTTGGTATAAGAGTAATGAAAGAGTGGTTGAAATATTTTTCCATAATCCCTATTCTAAAAAAATTCTTGCGTGGAATTTATTATATCTGGACCCAATATATCCCAATTATCTTTGAAAAAACCCAGTTGAAAACCGCCCGGGCCTGGAGCACCCTAAGGATATGGATAAAGTTGACCAAAATTTTTCTTTTGATGGAATCTGGGTTCAAGTTGCAATTTCTAAGTCTGAAATACAAGGTTTGATTATTTCTGAAAGGTCAACATTATAACTGGATGATTGAGAAGTTCCAATTTGGGTGAAATGGTTGATTAACTGGGAATTGATTTGGTCTCTATCGGAAATACAGAGACCTGGTGGTTCTCTAAGAAAATGAATATCATTGATTTTTTTTCCTATTTGAGGTAGAGGCATGGAAATATTCAGTGTTTTGATCATATTCTTTAAATAATTTATCCCTTGAAAGTTGATGATAATAGTTTGGAGGCATATTTTTGATACAAAATCAAAAATTAGTTCCAAAAATTAGACAATACTAGATTTGTGCCCGTGCTACGCACCGGGTATTTTTTTCTTTTGACTTGGTGTGGGAGGGGTTTCTCCCCACCCGTGGCAATGCATTTTTAATTTGGTATACGTGTTTTCGCACCCTCCCCCATGGTGGTTTATTTTTAACTCGGTATGCGCAACAGGGCTTCCCCCGCTCCGTGTTGGCGCATTGTTGATTTGGCGGTAATTTACGTTTAATAAGCTAACTTTAGCCACATCCAAGAATGATGGGACTATTCCTTATTTTCTTTCATTGTAATGGTTAATATTATAAAATGTGGTGATGAAGGTTTTTGGGGATATCTATCTTGGACGAGATATTTCCAGATTTGTAAAATATTCTCTATTTTGTTATTATGGGTTTTAATATTTTTATGGATATTACCGAAGACATCTAAATTCCACTGGGCTAAATCTGAGGAAAGGGATTTCAGGTTTGAAGCAAAGTTCCTCGTTGAAGAATTAGAGGAGTGTAGTTTCCAAGACGCCTCCACTATTATTGATAAAGTAGGATGAGAAAGCCAAGACCTAAGGCATCTAAAAGGTTTATGAAGTCTTTTTGTTTCCGGATTGGAATCTAAAAGTATAGGAGTATGGTCAGATCCAAATCTTGATAGGTGAATTACATTTGGTAAGAGTGTAGATTGAGTCTTAACAATTGTTGACAAATGTTATGACTGCCCACTCCTATTGTATTTGGATATTTCTGATATTACTTTCCTTTCGAAACTTTCTCTTTTTCTATAATTTATAAAAAAAATACTCAATAACTCAGATTTTCATTCCAAAAATCTATTATGGTATCAAATCTCGTAGGAAGATTCTGGTTCTTTCATCAATTTTGATCCTGAAACATACTTAAAATTTCCTTGCAGCTACTATTTCTTAAGGTTTCTATTATCAGTCACTAGATTCTATCATAATTATTACGATTATTCTTCAAATATTAAGGTTTTTTATTTCTTCATCTCTGTCTGCTTCTTAAAATCTTGAATTTCATCTTTTTTTTTCAATCCTTGGGGATTTTGATTTTAGATCGAGATTTTCAATTTTATTTTATTTTTGAAATATTTTTTTCCAAATACAAGAATGTCTACTTCTTACCATTTCAGAATATCACAACTTTTATTTTAGTCAAATAAAATTGAGAACCAAGCTTTCGATAGGGATCAACATGAACTACGTCTTAAGGGATTATCAGGTTTGGAGATTATTTGGATTGGAAAATTCAATTTGAGTCCATTATAATCACTATATATCTCGATGAGTATGTTGATGGAACTAGTCAATATTTGATGGAGTTTGTGGATCTTGACGGTGAACAAGTACCAAATCCTTAGTTCTCTTGGTGCAAAATAAATAGATTTGTAATGTCATGTCTCAATGCAACATTTGATAACACTATTTCTAGAGGTGGAATTGGTTTTACAACAACGAGGGAGATTTGATCTTACTTAGAAAGGAAATTTGTTCGACAATTTTCTGCAAAGTAGTCTCTTCTAAGGAGTCAACTTCATTCTATTAAAAGAGGTAACAAACATATTTTTGTTAGAGAATCACTCAGTCTCACAAGTTTTCGTATATCAAGCTTGTTGTCATATTTAGTTGATCAAAACTATATCTTGATTTATAGTATATTGTAGTCAATCTCAGACTTGGAATATATCATGGTATGTGAGTATCAAAATTCACCAATCGATCTTGAAGATTGAAGATTGAATAACAACGACATCAACGGAAACTTCATCAACAAAGATATGTGAAGACTGACTATCTAATTTAATCATATTATCTATCATTCTATCTACTGACACATGTTTTATGATTTTAGTATTATGATGAACATTGCAAAGAAGAAATTCAAGCAATATAGAACTTGTTGCATAATAGATTAAACAATTCATTGTTCGTTATATCGCAATTGCATATTAAGTTCATAAGGAGTTGTCAAGTTAATTTTTATGTTCACAAACTGATTTACTCAGTTCGCAGACTTGAACTTATAAACTAAAAGACTTGATGTATTAAATATCCATTAAATCGCATACATGAACTGTTCATGTCAGTTTCCCAACTGGTCGATTTTGAGATATTCTTGGATAACCCTTCTTTCAATAGTATATGAACTGATTTATGCAGTTTGAGAACTGGTTGATTTTGAAAGTTTCTTGGGTAGTTTTTATATTTGAGTACAAAATCTGTTTTTTACAATTAGCGAACTTATGAAATACAAAATGGTTATTAGTGACGAGACGACTAATTATTCACGAACTATTTTGGTCTTGTAATATTAAACTTCAATTTATGCTTTTCAGTTCCGGAACTACTTAACCATTGTTCCTTGGCAAACTACTTAGTGCATAACATGTATTTCGACTAATAAACGGTTGCACATTTCTTCTCTGTGATTCTAATTAAATTTCTCACATGGTTACGTGAACAATCTATATGGAGAAGTTAAGCTTACTTGATTACAAAGCTATTAACAAACATAAAAACTATTTCATGAGCCTAGCTTTTTTTGTAACTAACAAACTATGTTCATCAATATAAATAGAGAACTTCCTGCAAACTAGAAACTCAATCCTGGCACTTATGTATCCTAGTTACAGTTAGAGTCATCCTCTAAAACCTAGGTTTACTTTTGGTGAAATTATATTAGGTTAGACTTTGAAAGACTTCACTAAGGGATTCATGAAGCCCAGTCAAACTGACTGTTGCATTTTTTGAACTATAGATCGGGAATAAGATAAATAAAAATCACAAAATACTCTTCGTCTCAGACTTTGTGATTCCACAAAACCAAAATTTAAAACACTTCGGTTTTGATTGTTTGCGATTGTTCTTGTGAGGTTAAATCGATTAAGATCACTATGACTTTTGAAGAGAGTAAGTTGTCTTAGTCGTTGAGTTTGATTGATATCTTTTTTTCTTTGAAGATCCTCATAAGCATATATATTTTCATTACCTTTATTGGATATTTTTCTGAAGGAAATCGAATAAGCTTTCTGTTAGAGGCAAAATAGTATAAAGTCTTCAAGACTCCTACGCATGTATATAAAGAACGACATCTAGGGGAATCAAGTTGCGTAGGGTCTTGCGAGATCCAAGAGACATAAGGATCACGACTGAAGATAAATTGGTTCTAGGGTCGATTCGGTCTCACATGCATTCCAATCTTAAGTTTGATAGTAGGATAGTGTATGTAGCAGCTTAATACAGTGTGGTATCCAAATCTAGCAAAAAGAGATAACTATATACTATGGGGGAGAACATATCACCATGGTATTTCTTTAAAGTTTTGGTACAATGGATTTTGGAGAAGGTAACAATATGATACACTGGCATAACAACCATTGAGTAGATTGATTTTTCATTCTAAATACTCAAACTTGAGTATTTTCGTAAGTTGTTATAATCTACGGATCTTCAACAACAAGGCATTGAAAGAAACATGTAGAACCATGGAAGAAATTGAAGTACGAAGAGTTCAAAAATGTTGAAGATTCAATAAATCATGGTGCATTATGGGATAGAGATGCAAATTTATTTTTTGTTTAATCCACATGTAATTAATTATTTTCTCACTAAATTGACAAAAGGGGAGATTGTTAAAGCGTTGCTCGGCCAAACTCACAAGTTTGGTATGTTAAGCTTGTTATCAATGTTAGTTGATCAAAATTATATCTTGATTTATAGTTTACCAAAGTCAGTCTCGGATTAGGATTAGAGAATGATAATTGAGTATCAGAAATCACCAATCGACCTTCAATTGAAGACTGAAGATGGCGTCAATGAAAACTTCAGCAACGAAGGTATGTGAAGACAGACTATCCAATTTACTCATGTTATCTACCATTCGATCTACTGATACATGTAATATGATTATAATATAACAATAAACTATGCAAATAAGATTCCAAGCTATAAGGATTTGAAATGATGAGGGTACCAAGTACGCCACAATATTTTCAATATCAACATATATGTAACACACCTTGTGTGATGTAATATAGACAGAGACTGTCAAGAAGGTAGCAACCACAAGATGTTCACTTGGTATATAATATAAGTTTGGACCGAATCAACTATGAGATCAAACCAAGTTTTTGACTAATGTACATCGTAATGACTTTATTATAACTAAACAATAATTACAATACGGAAAGTTAAGTGAAAAGGTGAGGGTACCCCAAATATACCTCAAGCTATTACTTTTCCTTCCTATAAGTTCTTTCCCCGAAAGTGATTGTCTATGGACTGAGTCGAGACAATACAACAAATTGGTTCACACTTTGTGTGATCGTCTATGGATGTGAGATCGAGACAATACAACAACAAAGTGTGTTTAGTTGATACAAAGGTTCGGACTTAACCACACTCAATAGGATTCACGTATCAAGTAAATAGGAATTAACATTTGTAAAATTTACTTTAATTATAATAAAACAATTATAATGCGGAAATATAAAGTAAATGATACAGCAAGATTTTGTTAACGAGGAAACCACAAATGCAGAAAAATCCTGGGACCTAGTCCAGAATTGAATACTCTCAGGATTAAGCTGTTATACAAAATAAACCAACTTCGTATAGTTGAGACCAAGAAACTAAACCTATAGTTCACCTAGTTCCGTATGTATTCCCACGCCTCCAACCTGTAAACAAGTCATTTACTTGGACCAATTCCTTTGGTTCGTATTCCAAACAGTAAAGGAACAACAAATTTGTTTGGTATCAACTCTCTTCAACCAAGTGATATGAGTTGCGCAAAGGTTCCCTTGTTTATCTTAACATAAACTCATTTGCCAGGTTCCAAGATCTATCTTATGTTCAATCACCCAAAAGGAAATAGTTAAGATTAAGCCAATCAATACCTTTAATCACAAGGAATCGTATTGATGCCGATCTTCCTCAACTATTCTATCAAAATACCCAAAAGGATAAATAAATTATAGTCGGATCCTATTTTTCCCAAACAAGTACCGTGCACACCAAATATTGTAAAAACCAATTCAGAAATCTTCAATATCTTCTTTGTCTTCAAATCTTCTTAGATCTTCAGTAAACACCTGCACACAACTACTTGAATGTTTTTTGATCAATCACACACAGAACGGAGTCTGTTAACAATGGATTATCACAAGATCGTCTTTGGATCTAATAATAGTCTAAAGATCCATGTCGAAACCTTGAACTAGTTTGAGTGAATCTTATATCAGAAGAGAAGATTCTCAAGCATAAACAAACTAGGTGCAATCAAAGTTCAAACACCGTTAGTCAATCAAATCAATACGAAAACTAAAGATAAACCGCAATATCTAGTTTCCCACCAACGGGTCGCGCTAGAGCTTCTCAATCCCAAAGAAGACTTTAAATTGAGCGACCGTAAGAGATTTCACCTAATTAGATTACTCTCCTAGGCGGCTTCACCGGTAACAAAGACAAAAGAGGAAGTCTATGTCACGCAGGATTAATTTGCTAGAAATGCAAACTCAAAGTATTTATAGACAAGGAAGTTTGGACACCAAGGAATTTCCAAAACCTAAAATATTCTCAAGATATTTTTCATTACTCCACCAAATTCGGTTTTCATAATTCATGTGAATGCACTGTCCAAAAATAACGATCGAAATCTCCTTGGAAAATCTTTAATTAGCAAATGCACATTACTAATTCTTATTTTCCATATATAATTAAAAACCCTTAATTAAAAATATTCTTAACTTATTTAAATTCGATCTTGGGATTTACTTCCTTCTTAGCCATTAAGAAATATCTTTGAACAATATAGAATAAGCATTAATAGACCATGTTCAAAGTGTGTATACATCTTACTCTTGCAAGTCTTTTCCATGCTTGCTCACTTGAAACCGATTTACCACACTTCCAAACAAGTTTAGAATTGGTTCATCTAACTTTCAAGAACTATGTGATTGATCAAGTACCACTCAATAACGACTCATGGGTTTACAGTTCTACCAAAACAAGTTTCGGTTCTACCTCCATGTGAGTATTGTGCATAGTTACACTAGATTACCAAAGATACGGCTGACTAGGTACTAGGACCGGTTCCCCATATATATTTGGTATCTAACTTGTATGCACTGCACATGTCCATAGGATCGGTTTCCCCTTCCCAAAAATGTGTTGCACATGTTCATAGGATCGGTTCCCCTTGTGATGCACGGTACCTCTTACTAGGATCGGTTCCCCTTCTCTCAGTAATAAGTTCAGACACTCACAACCCAATCATACCCCAGGTGATTACTTAAGATCGATTTCACTAATAAAAGTCATACTAATACATAAGTCAGGCCTCATTTGAATAGTTTTACCAAGAACACAAACAAGTCATGAGCGGTTATACTAATCACACATATTGGTCGTTCATAGGATATGCAATAAAGATAGCCCCAATAACGCCTGGAGATTTCCTTTTCGGTTCACAATACATATCATGAACTTACTTCCTTAGAACACATGTAAACATTGTTCCCTAGGATAAAATCCTCACCTCATACCCATACATAATCACAATAGCATTCATACGATTATGTCGATGTCTTATATATAAAGTTTAATGGTTAAGCAAGAAACTTCATATTGTATTCCTTAATACTATGTCTATCTAGAGTGTTCATGCTTCGCAGTTTTATGTTTTCAATATGCACGACTTGAAAGATACGTTAGGTAATGAAACAGTTCAAGTCAAATATCACTAACCTCAAGTGGAAGGATGATGTTGTCGTTGTAGATCCGTACTTCTTCACTTCTTCAAGTCTTCGCAATACTTGTAATGTCTCACCCTAATACTTTCAAGCTAACCTATACGAAGTTGACTCTAGTACATTTAAATCAAGCGACTTTTAAATGAGTTTTGGCTCACTAAAATATGACAACCAAACTTGACATACCAACTCTTGGTGGGTTCAACCGAGCAATGCTCTAACAATCTCCCCCTTTGTCAATTTTAGTGACAAAACTCTTACAATCATATGGATAAACAAATTACAATAATTCATTACACATACGCATGATTCCCGAATCCAACATCACATAACCTGCATTCATTCAATCCTTAAAATGCAGCAGCTGCTCTATAATAACAAAGCTCATACTCCCCTTAAATGTGAGATAGGTAGATTTTCAATCCGCACGTCTTTGTTATCCCAATCATATGATATGTTACTCCCCCTTACTCTATGCTTTTCCTCATTCGTTAGATAAATGTTCAAGCACCATTGTCCTCTTCCCTAGTGACACCAATCAACCATAAATTAATACCAGCATCACTTGTTTACTCCATATATTTCTCCCCCTTTTTGTCACAAAAATGACAAAGAAGCGAACAAATAAAGGACAAAACGAAAAGGATATTACAAATCTCAAAAATAGACTTGCAACCTGTTGAGTCAAGCACGAGGTTTCCACATACCATTTTTGATAACCAATATCAAAACTGAAACTACAAGTAATTACGTTTTGATATGTTATCATGGAAATAATTGCCCGAAGCAATTTTCCCAACTAGTTTAGCATCCAAAAACCAACTAAGCAACTTAGTTCCTTTACTAAACCGATTGTATAAATAGAACCGCTTCATTCGATAATACCAAACACAAATATAAACTCCATTTTTCTCATCAGGTTCTAATTATCCATATAACTTAGATCTTTAGATTTCAAACAAGCCAAATACTAGGTTTGTTAACTAGCATTTCCTTGCTTAGGCTTTCGGATAGACTTGAATAACCAAAACCTCCATTTTGATAAGTCTAACTAAGATCAGAATTAGCTTAGCTTATCCGGAATCGAATTGGACTAAACAACTCGTCCCGTCATCATATCCATCCGTTAAGCCATAAATAATTCATACAAACCAATAAATCAACTTGCATAATTATTCACCTCAACCGGATACAATAGAAACAACACACATATATCAAGGTTTCACTATTGCACCGAAATTTTGTAAGCTTAAACAATTGATACTACACAATAAATTAAAATAACAATTGTTTTACTTAACTGGAAGCAATTAAATTAACATAGACATTAAAGCACCGCAATTGCACCAAATTTTGTAAGCCTAAACTAATGATATCACACAACAAAGCAAGATAACAAAAGTTTTACTTAACCGTAAACAATTGAATCACACAAACATCCATACATACGTATATTGGAATAAACACATCAATTGTACCAACTATTTCGTTTAAGCAAAAGAAATATATATATATATATATCAAATAAAAATAGGTTCTTCTTAAAACAAGAAAACAACTAACTAACAAGATTGTTACCTGAATTTCGCATCCAACTTCTCCAAATATGATCCCATCGCTTTCTTCTTCCGGGAGAATTGATATCAAAATACCATTATGTTGTCATTCTCATGCCAAAAACAAAAGAATAACAACCACAAACCTTTACCAGAGAAAGGTTGAAAATCGGTTTTAACAATTGCAACTTGCAAGCAAAAGTTGAAAACCGTCGAAACACATATGCTTTTATGCTAAAGCAAAACCGATTCAACATATTGTGACTTTTTCACATACTATTTCTACAAGAATCCCTCATGATCCTTTGATAAAGACTACCAACTTGGGATAGAACTTAATCCTGCTAAATCAAAAAGTCAACCAAACCATAAGGGTACACAACATATTATGAGATCGAATATCAAGGTAATAAAACCGAAATCAAATATCTCATACACATACATATCAAATAAATAAAGCATTGAAGTAACGGCTATGTAAATCAAAAACTATCACAAGAAAAATTATAAATCAAATAACTTTATTCATAATAGTTGATAGACACATTTTTGTGTCTAAATTGTCCTCGGTGTCTCTATTGTTAGTCTCGATTTTTGTACTTATTGTGGTGTTTTTATGTTTGTGTAGGTGTTTTTGGATAAATACACTTGTGTGGAAAAAGTTGCTCGAAAAGTGCTTTTTGGGCCCCCCGGAGAAATTACTAAAGGCACCCTCAATTTGGATAAGGGGAACCTCAGGGCACCCCAGCTGTTAAAGGCACCCATGTTTTGGATCGGGCACACCATCTTCAACAGTTTGAATTTTGGTTTTGGCGGGAAAACATTCACACTTCTGGCAGATTTTCAATTCGTCATTTGGAGGGGTTATAGTGCGATTCGATGGCTCAAATTTCATGGGAAGACTTGATTCATCGTAAAAGCCCTGGTATGGTCGTTGGTTTCGGTTAGATTTGGCTAGATAATCCATGAGTTCAAAACAAGGCAGTCCGTGCATGGGAGAGATATTCACGAGATTGTATGAGATTTGAACGTGATTTGTACGTGTATGATGACTCCAGCAAACAACCAGGAGCATGTAGGAGTTATACAAGGAATGTTTGACAGCTGAGAACGCGTGGAAGATCAAATATATGGAAAATATTGCCGTGAGAATAAAGGAGTAATGAGAAGATATTTTGGAGTTATGAGGAGTAATATTTGGTTCTTTCGAGTATATATAAGTTGCGGGGGTCGAGTAGAAGGGGGGCGGAGATATTGGGAGATTTTGGGAGACAATAGAGCAATCGAAATCAAGTTGCGAAAAAATACTCTCTGCTGCTGCAAACTGAAGATCGTGAAGAACAGACTCCCGAAAATCGTCGTTTACGCTACAGTGTAAACGACTCACATCTTTGGGTCGTAGAAAAGGAGACAGTCGCAAACAAACAGTATTAGTGACAGAAAGATTGTATCGTTATTTGTAACAGCTCGGTTTTCAACACTTATAACTGTTACAAACCTGATTTTCACCACTTTTTCACTCTTTTCATCATTTGTAAACCATTTCTGAGCAATAATAATGAATTTTGAGTGTGTTACCAACATGATGAGCGGCTAATTCTCCCACAACCAAGGCAATGAGGAAGCTATTTATGTATGAATAATTGGTAATTAATTTATTTTCTCTAATTTATATTTTATAATTCACTCAATCACTGCTTTTGCGGAGTTTTTAATTATTCACATAATTTTTGTCATTAGTTGTGATTCAATTAGATAGGTTATGCTTTGTATTAAGATAATCTATGATTAAGGGATACAATTAATTGTTGAGAATTTGCCTGATTATTTTTGAATTAAGAAACAAGGGATTTAAAAGATAATTAGAGTTTTGGGTTGTTTACTATATTTCATTCATGTGTAATAGTGGAATCAACGTCTTGGTTATTTTCTCATATCTTGAAATCAATTTTCATCTAAGTTTTTTTTACTTTTAAGTTTTAGTAAATCTAAAATCCTTTGCCTTCACAAGTCCCACGAACCTTTTACTACTACAACATCATTGATAAATACCATCAATAGTTTTATTCAATAGACTTATACAATCAATGAAAGCAATCAAAAATTGATGTCTATTTTTCTAATCAATAAAATAAGAATCTAGTCTTATTGCAATTTTTTATACAAGTGTTTTCTCAATTTACTTGTAATCTCGTTTAAGAAGAGATTTCATCCAGTAGAGACTGAAACTTCCACATAACATCCTCATAATGTTTAAGGATGTTGGCAAGATGCTCAATATAGTTTGACGAATTTTCATGAGCAGCTTTCAATAGCTCTTTGTAGTAGAGTACTCGCTTCCATTCACTATCAACTCTTTTTTTGAGTAAAGCTCTTCTTCCAATCATGTCTAGAACACCATCAACAAGGCTAGATACATGTACTTTTGAAGAAGATATAAGTAGAATTGAATGGTAGCATGTATTGTTGCACACGGTTAATTTTGTCAGCATCTAAGAAGTCAAGATATTTTTCAATCTTGTGAAGACAATAATCACTAAAAATCTCCCTACAAACTCCTCCATCCACTTCATAAAAGATGTGGTAGCACTTCCCATCAAACATGCGAGAAAGCTTCTTGGTGAAAATTATTGTTGTTAGTTTTTTTATTAAATCTTCATTCTGTATCATCTTTGAACATATACTTATGATACCTTCAAGGTGAATACTTTGTGTGATCAAAGTATTTATTTTCTCCGAAAATATTATATAAACTTGCAAGTAACTCCAAGTTTTTATTTCTGATGTTAAAACATCTATATTAAGGAAAACATATCTTCGGAAATATGCTCTTTTGGTAATGATGATACAGATCCATTCATGGATTTTTAGGAACTGGATAGACTTAAAAGTCCAATCCAGTTGTAAGTTATGTTTGACTTTCGAAACATAAGATGTTTTGAACCATTAAGGTTACTGAATCCCTTTATCCTATCAATGGTTTCAAGGAAACCATTGTGTGGAGAATGCATATGACAACTCTTCATAGAGAATATGAAAGTATACTTCATTTTCTTAAGACGGAAACATCAAAGTATTTTCTTACCTTGAATTATATTGTAATCGGGTTTCATAACAATACATATTTTTAACAGAGTAAGAGGTCTTACTTTAACAATAACTTCTCGAGTTATTCAATTCTCTATTTTAAAGTGTTTCTTAACACGATCGCTTCTAAAATCTAATATGACTGGATTTTTTATGGATATCATTGATACAGGATCAAGTGAATGATTCACAAATCTTAAGATTTGTATACGATCGTTTCTTTTAGAGAAGGGTTCTTCACAAGAAACAGAAGCAATCGAGGAGATATCTTGAAAATCTCTCAGTTCAATATTATTGAACCTAGTTGATCTATCTTGATTTCCTTGTATGAAAGATTCACTAACAGAAGAAATTAAAGAATCGTCTCTTAGATCTAAGATAGATTTTATTAAGAAATCACAACTTCCAGACAGACTTCTAGATGATTCCTAAAAATAGAATATAACATTCTTTATTTGAGTTCTCCACCATGGAACTCTGAATATGTCAAATCATGCCATTATGTTAACTGAATCATTAACCAAACTCAATTCTTATAGGATGGATCTCACCAAACACAGATTGTTAGATCTTTTCGTGTTTGCCTGCTCTGATACCAATTGAAAATGCGAGCGTACCCCAAATATACCTCAAGCTATTACTTTTCCTTTCTATAAGTCCTTTCCCCGAAAGTGATTGTCTATGGACTGAGTCGAGACAATACAACAAATCGGTTCACACTTTGTGTGATCGTTTATGGATACGAGATCGAGTCAATACAACAGCAAAGTGTGTTTACTTGATACAAATGTTTGGACTTAACCAAACTCAATAGGATTCACGTATCAAGTAAATAGGAATTAATGTTTGTGCAATTTAATTTAATTATAATGTGGAAATATAAAGTAAATGACACAACAAGATTTTGTTAATGAGGAAATCGCAAATGCAGAAAAACCCAGGAACCTAGTCCAGAATTGAATACTCTCAGGATTAAGCCTCTATACAAAATAAACCAACTTCGTATAGTTAAGACCAAGCAACTAAACCTATAGTTCACCTAGTTACGTATGTATTCCCACACCTCCAACCTGTAAAAAAGTCACGTACTTGGACCAATTCCTTAGGTTCGTATTCCAAATAGTAAAGGAACAACAAATCTGTTTGGTATCAACTCTCTCCAACCAAGTGATATGAGTTGCGTAAAGGTTCCCTTGTTTATCTTAACATAAAATCCTTTGCCAGGTTCCAAGATCTATCTTATGTTCAATCACCCAAAAGGAAATCGTTAAGATAAAGCCAATCAATACCTTTAATCACAAGGAATCTTATTGATGCCGATCTTCCTCAACTATTCTATCTAAATACCCAAAAGGATAAATAAATTATAGTCAGATCCACTATTTTCCAAACAAGTATTGTGCACACCAAAGATTGTAAAAACCAAGTCAGAAATCTTCAATATCGTCTTTGTCTTCAAATCTTCTTAGATCTTCAATAAACACCTGCACACAACTACTTGAATCTCTTGTGATCAATCGCACAGAACGAAGTCTATTAACAATGGATTATCACAAGATCATCTTTAGATCTAACAACAGTCTAAAGATCCATGTTGAAACCTTGAACTAGTTTGAGTGAATCTTATATCAGAAGAGAAGAATCTCAAGTATAAACAAACTAGGTGCAATCAAAGTTCAACCACCGTTAGTCAATCAAATCAATACGAAAACTAAAGATAACCCGCAATATCTAGTTTCCCACTAACGGGTCGCGCTAGAGCTTCTCAATACCAAAGAAGACTTTAAATTGAGAGGTCGTAAGATATTTCACCTAATTAGATTACTCTCCTAGGCGGCTTCACCGGTAACAAAGACAAAAGAGGAAGTCTATGTCACGCAGGATTAGTTTGTTAGAAATGCAAACTCAAAGTATTTATAGACAAGGAAGTTTGGACACCAAGGAATTTCTAAAACCGAAAATATTCTCAAAATATTTTTCATTACTCCACCAAATTCGATTTTCATAATTCATGTGAATGCACTGTCCAAAAATAACGATCGAAATCTCCTTGGAAAATCTTTAATTAGCAAATGCACATTACTAATTCTTATTTTCCATATATAATTCAAAACCCTTAATTTAAAAGATTCTTAACTTATTTAAATTCGATCTTGGGATTTACTTCCTTCTTAACCGTTAAAGAATATCTTTGAACAATATAGAATAAGCATTAATGCACCATGTTCAAAGTGTGTAGACATCTTACTCTTGCTAGTCTTTTCCATGCTTGCTCACTTGAAACCGATTTACCACACTTCCAAACAAGTTTATAATTGGTTCATCTAACTTTCAAGAACTATGTGATTGATCAAGTACCATTCAATCACAACTCATGGGTTTACGGTTCTACCAAAACAAGTTTTGGTTCTACCTCCATGTGAGTATTGTGCATAGTTACACTATTTTACCAAAGATACGGCTGACTAGGCACTAGGATCGGTTCCCCACATATATTTGGTATCTAAATTGTATGCACTGCACATGTCCATAGGATCGGTTTCCTCTTCCAAAAAATGTGTTGCACATGTTCATAGGATCGGTTCCCCTTTCTTCCATAAACCTTGATGCACCTCATACAAGGATAGGTTCCCCTTGTGATGCACTGTACCTCTTACTAGGATCGGTTCCCCTTGTCCCAGTAATAAGTTCAGATACTCAAAACCCAATCATACCCCCGGTGATTACTTAAGATCTGCTTCACTAATAAAAGTCATACCAATACATAAGTTAGGCCTCATGTGAATAGTTTTACCAAGAACACAAACAAGTCATGAGCGGTTATACTAATCACACATATTGATCGTTCATAAGATATGCAATGAAGAACATCTCAAATAACGCCTGGCGATTTCCTTTTCGGTTCACAACACATATCATGAACTTACTTCCTTAAAACACATGTAAACATTGTTCCCTAGGATGAAATCCTCACCTCATACCCATACATAATCACAGTAGCATTCATACGATTATGTCGATGTCTTATATACAAAGTTTAATGGTTAAGCAAGAAACTTCATATTGTATTCCTTAATACTATGTCTATCTAGAGTATTCATGCTTCGCAGTTTTATGTTTTCAATATGCATGACTTGAAAGATACGTTAGGGAATGAAACAGTTCAATTCAATTATCACTAACCTCAAGTGGAAGGATGATGTTGTCGTTGTAGATCCATACTTCTTGACTTCTTCAAGTCTTCGCAATACTTGTAATGTCTCACCCTAATACTTTCAAGCTAACCTATATGAAGTTGACTCTAGTACATTTAAATCAAGTGACTCTTAAATGAGTTTTGGCTCACTAAAATATGACAACCAAACTTGACATACCAACGCTTGGTGGGTTCAACCGAGCAATGCTCTAACATAAAGTAAAGAACACAACAAGATTTTGTTAACAAGGAAACCACAAATGCAGAAAAACTCGGGGACCTAGTCCACAAATGCACTACACATGTCCATAGGATCGTTTCCCCTTTTTTCCATAAACCTTGATGCACCTCATACAAGGATCGTTTCCCCTTGTGATGCACTGCACCCATTACTCGGATCGGTTCCCCTTGTCCCCATAATAAGTTCAGACACTCAAAACCCAATCATACCCCAGGTGATTACTTAAGATCGGTTTCACTAATAAAAGTCATACCAATACATAAGTTAGGCCTCATGTGAATAGTTTTACCAAGAACACAAACAAGTCATGAGAGGTTATACTAATCACACATATTGGTCGTTCATAAGATATGTAATGAAGAACAACCCCAATAACGCTTGGCGATTTCCTTTTCGGTTCACAACACATATCATGAACTTACTTCCTTAGAACACATGTAAACATTGTTCCCTAGGATGAAATCCTCACCTCATACCCATACATAATCACAGTATCATTCATACGATTATGTCGATGTCTTATATACAAAGTTTAATGGTTAAGCAAGAAACTTCATATTGTATTCCTTAATACTATGTCTATCTAGAGTGTTCATGCTTCGCAGTTTTATGTTTTTAATATGCACAACTTGAAAGATACGTTAGGGAATGAAACAGTTCAAGTCAATTATCACTAACCTCAAGTGAAAGGATGATGTTGTCGTTGTAGCTCCATACTTCTTGACTTCTTCAAGTCTTCGCAATACTTGTAATGTCTCACCCTAATACTTTCAAGCTAACCTATATGAAGTTGACTCTAGTACATTTAAACCAAGTGACTCTTAAATGAGTTTTGGCTCACTAAAATATGACAACCAAACTTGACATACCAACGCTTGGTGGGTTCAACCGAGCAATGTTCTAACATAAAGTAAAGAACACAACAAGATTTTGTTAATAAGGAAACCACAAATGCAGAAAAACCCGGGGACCTAGTACAGTTTTGAATGCTCTCATATTTAAGCCGTTGTACAAAGACTACTACCAACTTCATATAGTTGTGACCAAGTAAACTAACTCCAAGTTACCTAGTACCTTCAATATCCGTACTACCAATCGGGTCAAATCACGTGAATCATAAGATAAAGTCCATTATATTAAGTTGCTTCACCCACTATGAAGAATTCTTGCACTCAACTTCTTTGGACTGCATTCCGAAATAGTAAAGGACTCATCTTATTCGGTAACCGCTCTATCAATCTCAGGAACTGAATTAGGGACATTGTTGAGTTAGACAAAACTATCATGTTTAATCTAATAAACTCCTTTGTATCGGTTCAGGTCAACTAATATATAAATTATCGAAATAATCAAATCTTAGTTTAAAATCTATCAAATTTGGATCTTAATGAGAACCACCAAATAATATATCGTCGATCTCTATGATTAGCTATAAGATTTATATCAAAATAAACAAGTTAAGTCGGGATCCAACTAATCAAGTTTTGCACGAAGTATAGCACAATGATCAGAAACCAATAAAAAATATTATTGTCTTTAAATCTTCATTCTTCAATGTAATTGCACAAATAATTTGATTCCCTTATGATCAATCACGCAGAAAATTGGATATGTTAAGAACGGATAATCACAAATTTATCTTCAGATCTAAAAACATATATGAACTTTGTTAATCCTTGATATAGTTCGAGTGACCTTATATCAGAAGAAAAGGATCACAGAATAAACATACTAGTGATTATCAAGGTTCAACTACCTTTAGTCAATCAATCAATAATCGAAAACTAAAATAACAATACGATTCAAGTTTCCAACTAACGATACTACTAGAATCTTCTTGATTCCAAATAAGTCTTTAAAGAGATGACGTAAGAGATATCGCCTAATTAGGTTACACTCTTTCCCAGAATAGTATTATGAATAATACTATTAGTCATTTATCACACTGAATATAAAATGAAGTAGGTGTGCCAGGAGACCAAGGTAGTTTACGAAAAAGCGGGGGTCTAACAACACCACCCAATATTTCGATTAGAAATCTGTATGGACAACTCCGATTTGTTTTTCTAGAGAATCAACTAGACTCAATCAATAGAAAATACTCAAGGAGTTATTATCTCAATCTCTCGATTTGATTTACTCAAACAAATATGATTCGCGAGTCCAATCAAAGAGAGATAACTTGGATGGTACCAAAGACCAATATCCAAGTGTTAATCGATTTAAATCAACAACTAATATGTCGGATATTCTAATCGATTGAACAACGCACAACATGTATTATTTTAACTATCTAAAAATATAATGCGGAAAAGAAATAACACAGACACCAGAAATTTTGTTAACGAGGAAACCGCAAATGCAGAAAAACCCAGGGACCTAGTCCAGATTAAACATACACTGTATTAAGCCGCTACAGACACTAGCCTACTTCAAATTAACTTCAGTCTGGACTGTAGTTGAACCCCAACTAATCTCATACTGATCCAAGGTACAGTTATGCTCATACGCTTCTGATCCCAGCAGGATACTGCGCACTTGATTCCCTTAGCTGATCTCACCCACAACCAAGAGTTGCTACGACCCAAAGTCGAAGACTTTAATAAACAAATCTGTCTTACACTGAAAAGTCTACAGGTAATAGATAAATTCGTCTCCCATGAATAAACTTACAAGTTTTGTTCCGCCTTTTGATAAATCAAGGTGAACAAGAACCAATCGATAAAACCAGACTTATATTCCCGAAGAACATCTCAGTTTCATCAATCACCCCACAATAAACTTAATCGACGCATCGAAGAAGATTATTGAGGAATCACAAACAATGAGACGAAGATGTTTGTGACTACTTTTATCTTGCCTATCAGAGATAGAAATCTCAATCCAATTATTATAATTATACGCGTACGATAGAAACAACAAGATCAGATCACATAACTACAAGAAAAGTAGTATCGGCTTGGCTTCACAATCCCAATGAAGTCTTTAAGTCGTTAACCTGGTTTTATAAGAAGAAAACCAAAGGTTAAAGGAGAATCGACTCTAGATTTAGCAAACTAGTATCCACATAATGTGTGGGGGTTAGGTTTCCTAGTTGCTAGAGTTCTCCCTTATATATTCTTTCAAATCAGGGTTTGCAATCAATGTTAGCTTGCTAACAAAGCATTCAATATTCACCGTTAGATGAAAACCTGATTAGATACAAGCTAATATCTCTCAACCGTTAGATCGAAAACTTAGCTTGTCATACACACATGTACTTGACGTTTTGGGTTTGTGTAACAGTACCCAAACGTGTACAATGGTTGGTTCAATATTAGTCAACCAAATGGTTAGCCAAATGATAACTTTCATATCAACCATATTCTTCTTCACCATAACTAGTCCAAATGAACTAGTTAGAGAGTTGTTCAATTGCTAAGAGATCTCATGTACTACACAAGACACAATTGAATAAAAAACGATGTGATTCACTCGAATCATTTCATGAACTATAAAGCCACGGTTTGCAAAATCATTCCTTAGTAATTTAAGATAAGTTCACGCACAACGTATTCAGACATAACCTCATGAGTTCGCGGACTCAAGCTAACCAGTTGAAGTTAATAAACTTCAGCAGAAATTCTCGATTCGAGAACTTCCGTCAGTTCGCGAACTGCACCTGAGCTTCAACTCCAGCAGATATTCTCGGGTTAGAGAACTTACGCCAGTTTGCGAACTGAGTTGACTGCTCACGTTCTGGTTCCACTTGATCAACAAAGTTCGCAAACTTCGGTTCAAGTGCCAAAGACTTATATATATATATGTGTTGCTACAATAATGTTTATATCCCACAATGGTTATATAGTCTAAACTCTCATTTCAATCATTGAAACATTCTCAGAGGGCGTTATATAGTTGTTATTCACAAACTATTTTTCTTCAGAGCGATTTCCAAAGTGATTGAAACATAACATGACTTTCGTCACTAGGAAAATATGAACTTAGCTTAAACGAAAGCTTTACCAACACCCATTTCGAGAAAAAGATAAGCAAGATATACTCAGCTCGAAATGTCACATGTGCATATCTTGAGTGATAGATAAGTTCAAGTCTCCACATACCTTTTAGTCGATGAAGATCCACTGGTTCCTTGAGTAGTCATTCGTCTTGTATGATGATCGCCATGGAGTTCTTGAGCTCAACTACACTTTCTATCCTAGTCTGAGACCTTTGCTATAATAGACTAGAAATCAAGACTTTATAGTTTTGATCACTAATATTGACAAACATGCTTGAGATAGCAACGGATGCGAGTTCCACCGAGTAGTGCTCTAACAATCTCCCCCTTTGTCAATTTTAGTGGCAAAACTATTAATACATATGTAATACAAAAATTATATAAATAAACTTTGTAGATCATATTCAACATGTCTAATCTTCAACAATACTCGAAATTTTCATTACTTCCAAGTAGTCCAATGATCCCAAAGGTTGTAAGTTTAGCATCATCGCTGTTGAAAATCCGTAGCTATAACAATGAGAAAAGCATCGGTTCTCAATCATTGTTATACAATGTCATAGTATTATTACACAACGTCAAAGTCCAATTACATCACAACTTCAAGAACAATACTATGGTGATACTTCACTTCACCTTAGTTAATACTCCATCTCACATGGAAACCACTCCCCCCTTACATAATGATCCGAAAACCATATGTATTTATAGTGTGAACTACAATTATTTCTCCCCCTTTTTGTCAATAAAACTGGCAAAGGTACAAGAACGGGATCCTAATGAAATTTCCGTAAGAGACATTTCATGACCAAAGGTAAATGTTCTATCATCTTGTTTAGATGCAATCATAAATCCGAGGCTACCTGCATTAATCAAGGAGTTTATAAAGATACAAGATAACCCCTAAAAATTCCACAGCCGTACTCCCCACAAAGATTTGGAAATTAAGCGCAAGTTCAAAAGAACACTCCCCCATAAGATGTCATTCCTAAGGGAACAACAAAAGCGACCTTATTTTGAAGAGAAAAGAAGGATTTCTTTAGACTCAACAAATTACATACAAGTATGAATTTGGAATCCATAATATTCAATCATATTAACCAAAGCGAACCAAGATTAATTTGACTGAATATACTCAACACAAGTAAACTTATGGAGACTTAATACATCGATTAGATTATTCACAAGAGAACCCATAAATACTCTAACCATATTGCACAATTAAACTAATCACAAGGTAATCAATTCAATTATCCACATTTTACATGAGAAAAATATATGGAGTGCTAACTAAATAATCACACTAGATGATTGATTTAGTTCATTTGGGCTCTACATAATAGATTATGAAACCCTGACTAAGATTATCATAGAAAATGACAACCTTAACCGTCCATGTACTCAACATGAGAGAACTCGCGGAATACAAACTAAATATCCACACAAGTTGATTAATTTAGTTTTTAATGCTTAACATATTGTATCTTTATGGAACAACCAACCATGCCAATAAGAAATTGACTTAGTCGTATAGTGCTTAACACAAGATACAAGATGGAACCTTCACGGTAATACATAATAATATGGAATAATTAAGCTTTAAACCGTGGATTACAAAATAAGGACCTATTTTATTTTTCCATCTCAAAGTGACATAATAAAATTTATCCTTGAATCACAAAAGATTTTAACCTATCTTACATCAAAGATTGACAATATAGGCTTAACTTTTTTGTTTTGCCAAAAGTCCATTCATTCCTCTATCAATATTTGCATACCAATATGTGAATGACTTTACTTTTGACAAAATATGGGACAATCAAGTTCACGGATGTAAACACACATATTCCATCAAAATATTGCAATATATAAAACCATAAAGATTAATACTGCAACCATCATCTTCCAAACAAGTTTAGAATTAAAACCAATAAATCTAAAAACAAGAAGATGAAATCATTGGATATAGCTATGTGTAATCACAATCATGGCTATTCCAAAACACTAGTTATTCTTCTAAATAAAACAGAAAACATAGAAGATTTACTAGATTTACAAAAACAAAAACAAGTTAAACAAAACCTCCATGCCACAGAGAACTAAAGTCAAATAGACAGTTCAAGACCTACTTGAGTCTTAAGGTCCTGGAGCTTATGAATCGAAGCATCCTATGCACCTTTGAAGAGGATATCCTTATTGGGAAGATCTCTAACATGGGTTTTCATGAGAACATGGTCAGACTTAACCTTTTTCAGTTCAGTTCTTACCACATCAAAACTTTTCATTGTATCAACAAGTTGCTGCTTTGCTTTCTCAAATTCTTTTAGGAAGTCAAGAACTACATCTGATGAAATCTCTTCAATCTCCTATATATCAGAAAGTGACTCAGAGGAATGAGGAAGGAAACCTTCATTATCAACAAGAGTTTCCTTCCCTTTATCGAGTTTCCAATATACCTCCTTATCAATGACATCTTTAGGCAAATTCAATGAGCAAGAAGAGGAAGCCATTGATAAAAAGAAACATAGAGTAATAAGAATAACTTAATAGGACAGGTATATAAAGAAAAACTCAAGAGATTTAGGGTTTACGATTTTAAAGGATAACCCGAAACCGTACGTGTACCCGTAAGATGGTTTTTCACAAAACTCTGCATGGAAAGAGAAAATACTTTTACTTTTCATAGTTAAGTTTAGACAAGGAACATCAAAAAAGAAAAATACTCACGAACCAGTGTTTGACCAATTATCCTTCTAAAAACAATAAGAGATTAGCTAGATAATTAGAGTCACTTAGTTACGGAGTATACCTATTCAAGTCTCTCACAACTAGGCTTTTTGCATGTGAGATATTCAACCTTGTGATTACTTTACACAAGTATGAGCATTTAGCTCATCAAATTAATGTTGTTTCTTTTTATTCTTGTGGTAATTGAATTTTTGTCCCTATTTTTGATGGTCTATACAAACATCCTTATGACATAATAATTTTGTCCCTATTTATCTATAAGCCCATTAGGGACCCATCAACAATTTAGGGACTTCCAAATATACCCCATTTTTTAATCTTTATACCTTATTGACTTTTGATTCTTCTTATCTCCTTCATTTCTCATCCGGAGAAAAATGATCAAGCTCACCATCTTCATCTCCGTCGCCACCACCATCTTCATCTCCGTCGCCACCATAACGAACGTAACCAACACCACAATCATCTCAATAGTCATTATCACCATCTTTAACCTTTCTCACTTCCTGTAACTTGGAAAATGGGATCTGGATTTTATTAGTTGATATCAAGATCCAGATCGAATCATGATTCAGTACGCGGGATGAGTAAACTTCATCAGATACTAAACTTTATCCTACATCGATTATGCGATGTGGAAAAACAAATCACGGCAGAGGATAAAGACGGATCGATAAAAGACTTGTTGAGATGCCTTATGGAAGTAGCTCGTGACGCTGAAGATTTTTTTTTCACAAACTCGAAGCTCGAAGATGTGATATTCTTGATCCAAACAAGGTAAAAAATATTTTCCATTCTATTGTTAGTCAGTTTGGTTCAGATATTAAAAAAATTAACTGAGGATTTTGTCAAATTATAATGGATCTGAACAAGAATGAGAATATTATTGTGATAGAGTTGATGAATCCGAGACTATGAAGAAGGTGCCGCTGCTATGAGTTTTAAGAATGAAAATGGTGGTGAACTGAGATGGGAGTTGCCTATGATGAGTTTGATATGAGTTTTGGTGATTAATGGAAGAAACATCAAGGGTTTTCAGTGGGTTGATTCGAAATGGAGAATGAAGATAGTGGTGCTACTATTGACAGGAGGTACAAGGGAGAGATGATGTTATTCAAATATGAGAAGAAAGTGTTTGCAAATCCCTTGGTTTTGGGTTTGGTTGTTTAGTGGTGGTGGTGGTTCTAGGGATGTGTGATTTTGTTGGTGGCAGTGTTGGTATGAGTTGTTGTTATAGAGATTGAAGCTTGTTGCTGAATGAAATATGGTGATTATGCGGGTTGAAGCAGGCAGTGGTATTGGATCAACTATGGTTGTTGATCCATATATTTTGGATCAACTCCTATTGTTGACCCAATTTTTTATTGGATCAACTATGGTGGTTTTGGTTGGAATAATGAAGTTGGTGTTGGATTTTGGTTCTGGTTATTTTGGTGGTGGTGGTGGTGCTGGAGATGTGTGATTTGTTGGTGGAGGTAATGGTGGAGAGGTACTAATGAGAAATTAGTCATGGAAATAGTAGTAGAATGGTGGTTCCGGTTGTTGTAGTTGTCGAGATTGGTTTTTGAAGCTGGTCTTAGAGCTGTTGGTGTGTATGAATCTACAGGTAATGAAATATGGTGGTTATTTGGGTTGAAGAAGGCAGTGATATTGGATCAACTATGGTTTTTGATCCATATATTTTGGATGAACTATGGTTGTTGATGCATCAATATGGGATCAACTACTGTTTTTGATCCTTTGAACTCATGCTTTTGTAGTTTAAAACATGTAAATTTGTTCCAATGTTGAACTTGTGGTGCAATGGTAGCATGACTGACTCCATGTCAGATGATGCGTGTTCGACTCATGCCAAGTTCACTCCATTTTACATGGATCAACTATCATTATTGATCCAATTTTACATGGATCAACTTCTACTATTGATCCTTTTTTCTTGGATAAACTAGATAAACTTCTATTGTTGATGGTTTTGTTGGTGGATCTGAAACTGCAGTTGATGAAGTGGTAGCATTTTTTCATCAGCATGGATAAACATCCATTCTTGATCCAACTGTAATAGATAAACTTTTATTGTTGATCCAACTGAAATGGATAGACATCCACTATTTGATCCAACTGAAATCGATCAGCTACTTTTGTTGATACAAAAATATCTGAACCAGCGGCGGTAGTGGCAGCGGCGACGACGAACTAGTGGTGGCGGCGGCAATAGACTAGTGGTGGAGGATGACTGGTGGTGCTTAAGAAGTGGTGGTGAAATATTAGTGGTGGTGGCGGTTGGTAGGTGGTGGAATAGTAGTTGAATGGTGGTGGTGGTGTTAGTGGTGGTGGTGAAGTGGTAGAGAAATAAATTTGTTGTATTTTGAAATAAAGAAAAATATTATATGGGTGAGGGTATTAAGGTAATCTAATATTAAATGGATAAGGTTATAAAAAAGGAGGGACATATTTATTGTTGCATAAGGATATATTTGTAGGGAGTTAAAAGTAGGGACATATAATTAATATACCCTTTATTATTCTGTCTTTGGTCTGCGCTCTTTCCAAAGAGATGAGACACTTCTTGATTAGCATACTTATCAGAAGGACTAAATCTAGGACCTATTGCAATTGAATTAAGAGGATCAGAGTGGATGGGAATCCATGTTCTAGATTTAGATTTATCAGAAAAATCCTTATAAGTACCGGAAATGTTCTTATTAATAGTGGAAAAAGAATTGCCAGAAAGAACTTTATCCCTGTGATGATATCTAGAGTAGAGATCATTCTCATAAGGTTTCTGATTTCTTGTGGGCATACGATTCACTGCTTTAGTTGACTGACTATCTGTTCCATTGACAGTGAAGAGAAGCAAATTACGAAGCTTAGAAATTTGCTTCCTTCTTGCAAAACAATGAATAGCATAGTGATTCTGTTTCCCACAAAAGGTACAGGTTCGTGGAAGTGAAGCAATAACTTTCACCTGTTACTTCATACCCATACCAGAAGATTAAAAGTTTTGCAACCTTTTCTTGTCACAATCTTCTTCCAGAGAACATTCCTTCATATATGGTAATTCCTGAGAATTAGTCACAGAAGAATTTCTCCTGAGGACGGAGTTTTCCTTTTCCAAGGATTTACAATGTTCGTGGGATAGAGTAAGAGATGCACAAAGTTTCTCTTTTTCAGCACGAAGTCTGTTGAGATCTGACGAATGAGTCTCGAGCAAACGTTTTTCTCTAATTGAGTCCTCTTTAACAACTTCCTCGAGAGTACTAATCTTTTCCTGTTGTAGAGTAGTTTCTTGTATAAGTTTCTCAATATTCTTAGAGAAGGACTTTATGATATTATAGAGATCACGTTCTCGATTAAGAGACTTTTCAAATTAATCAATGAGCTGGTCATGATCATTAAAATCAATATCTTCAGCTGTATGTTTTGAAATTATGGTGAGTTCCTTTTCAGATTCTGCCAGAGTGTCACATGCTTCATGAGAGAAAGAAATGTCATTATCACATTGAACATTCTTTCTACCTCGGGATTCGGAAGAATCAACTAAGGAATAATCATTTGAGGTGTTTCCAAGACACTTGACATGGTCAAAATCTTTAGGAGACATTTTGGTATGCGCAACAGAGATTCCGTCCACGTACTCAGATTGCCACAAACACAGACTTGTAAGGTCTTAAATGTGTTTGCCCGCTTTGATACCAATTGAAAAAGTGGGGGTCTAACAAAACCACCCAATATTTAGATTAGCAATCTGTATGGACAACTTTGAGTTATTTTTCTAGAGAATCAACTAGACTCAATCAATAGAAAATACTCAAGGAGTTATTATCTCAATCTCTCGATTTGATTTACTCAAACAAATATGATTCGTGAGTCCAATCAAAGAGAGATAACTTGGATGGTACCAAAGACCAATACCTATGTGTCAATCGATTTAAATCAACAACCAATAGGTCAGATATTCTAATCGATTGAACAACACATAACCTATATTATTTCAATTATATAAAAATATAATACGGAAAAGAAATAACACAGACACCAGAAATTTTGTTAACGAGGAAACCGCAAATGCAGAAAAACCCAGGACCTAGTCCAGATTAAACATACATTGTATTAAGCCGCTATAGACACTAGCCTACTCCATATTAACTTCGGTCTGGACTGTAGTTGAACCCCAACCAATCTCACACTGATCCAAGGTACAGTTATGCTCCTACGCCTCTGATCCCAGCAGGATACTGCGCACTTGATTCCCATAGCTGATCTCACCCACAACCAAGAGTTGCTACGACCCAAAGTCGAAGACTTTAATAAGCAAATCTGTCTCACACATAAAAGTCTACAGGTAATATAAAAAATTGTCTCCCACGAATAAACCTACAAGTTTTGTTTCGTCTTTTGATAAATCAAGGTGAACAGGAACCAATCGATAAAACTAGACTTATATTACCGAAGAACAACTCAGTTTCATCAATCACCACACAATAAACTTAATCGACGCAACGAAGAAGATTATTGAGGAATCACAAACAATAATACGAAGATGTTTGTGACTACTTTTATCTTGCCTATCGGAGATAGAAATCTCAAGCTAATTATTACAATTGTACTCGTACGATAGAAACAACAAGATCAGATCACACAACTACAAGAAAAGTAGTATCGATCGGGCTTCACAATCCCAATGAAGTCTTTAAGTCATTAACCTGGTTTTAGAAGAAGAAAACCAAAGGTTAAAGGAGAATCGACTCTAGCTTTAGCAAACCAGTATCACACAGAATGTATGGGGATTAGGTTTCCAAGTTGCTAGAGTTCTCCCTTATATAGTCTTTCAAATCAGGGTTTGCAATCAATGTTAGCTTGCTAACAAAGTATTCAATATTCATCGTTAGATGAAAACCTGATTAGATACAAGCTAATATCTCTCCACCGTTAGATCAAAAACTTAGCTTTCCATACACACATGTACTTGACATTTTGGGTTTGTGTAACGTGTACATTGGTTGGTTCAATATTAGTTAACCAAATGGTTAGCCAAATGATAACTTTCATATAAACCATATTCTTATTCACCATAACTAGTCCAAATAACTCAAATGAACTAGTTAGAGATTTGTTCAATTGCTATGAGATATCATGTACTACACAAGACACAATTGAATAAAAAACGATGTGATTCACTCGAATCATTTCATGAACTATAAAGCCACGGTTTGCAAAAGCATTCCTTATTAATTTAAGATAAGTTCACGAATAACGTTTTCATACATAACCTCTTGAGTTCGCAGACTGAGTTCACAGACTCAAGCTAACCGGTTGAAGTTAATAAACTTCAGTATAAATTCTCGGTTCGAGAACTTCCGTCAGTTCGCGGACTGCACCGGAGCTTCAACTCTAGCAGATATTCTCGGGTTCGAGAACTTACGCCATTTCGCGGACTAAGTTGACTGATCACGTTCCGGTTACACTTGATCAACAAAGTTCGAAAACTTCAAGTGCCAAGGACTTATACATATATGTGTTGCCACAACAATGTTTATATCCCACAATGGTTATATAGTCTAAACTCTCATTTCAATCATTGAAAAATTCTCAGAGGAAGTTATATAGTTGTTATTGTTAGAGCACTACTCGGTCAAACTAGCATGCATTGCTATCTCAAGCATGTTTGTCAATCTTAGTGATCAAAACTATATAGTCTTGATTTCTAGTCTATTATAGCTAAGGTCTCGGACTAGGAAAGAAAGTGTAGTTGAGCTCAAGAACTCCATGGAGATCATCATACAAGACGAAGGACTACTCAAGGACCCAGTGGATCTTCATCGACTAAAAGGTATGTGAAGACTTGAACTTATCTATCACTCAAAAGTCTATATACTCTATCTCCTATTTTGAGACAAAAGTCATTTGACTATATAGACTAAGAATATGCACATGTGACATTTCGAGCTGAGTATATCTCGCTTATCTATTTCTCGAAATGGGTGTTGGTAAATCTTTTGCTTTATCCAAGTTCATCTTTTCCTAGTGACGAAAGTCATGTTATGTTTCAATCACTTTGGAAATTGCTCTGACGAAACTTAACTATCAAAAATTTGGGAAGACTAGCACCTTTTTAGCCCTCAAATCTCTCATAGATGAAGTAAGAAATATTCCTTTATGATTCTTAACAATATATTGTTGCCTCTATTTCTTATCTTTATCTGTGTTCGCAGGTTATTGAAGAGAGAGAACCTGGGAAGATCGTGAAAACTAAAGGGAAAGACAAAGATGCTCCTCGCAAAGAAAAGTATATTTCCCCTCGCAGAGAGAAATCTGGTTCCCCTCTCTCTAAGAAAAGAAAAACCCAGTTCCCTTTTTCTTCAACTCCTCAATCTAATGAAGAAAATTCGGGTGATGACTTTGATGATGATGATGATGAGGACGAAGGTAATTATGATATCTCTTCCATGAAGGATTCTTCACCTCCTGAATCTTCTATAACTCAACTGTCCAAGATTTTTGGCGATATTACACATGGTATCACAAATGATTATGGAGATGAATCTCTTAATGGGGTATCCCAGGCTCTCGCTAAAGTCTGCAATGTTCCCATACTGGTTGATAATGATTCTCTCCAAGGAATCTCAAGATCAGTGACTCTCAGTCTCTTGAACTCACTTGGTATTCTGGTATGTTTCCACTTCTTCACCATATATATGTATTTATTTCCTCACCAAAGTTTAATTTACATTGTTCCCTCGTAGACTGGAAGAGCTTCCTTTGTTGTTGCCTCAGACTTGGAGAAGAGGTGCGCATCTTTTCGTAAGAAGAATACTGTTCTTCGCAAGAAGAATGTGGAATTAGAATCTGAGTCTGCTAATCTTCGTGGGCAATTGGAATTTGGGTCTGCTGACCTTCAAAAAAAGATCAAACGGTTGGAAACTGAACTTTATTTCTCGCAAAATAAGGTCGTAAGCCTCCAAGCTGCGAACAATCAACTTTATGGTAATAAATCTCTATTTTTTTCTTTAATCTTGTATTCCTTTGCATTTTTCTTATTTTTCTTCTTCGCAGATGTTTACGGCCTTTCTGACGAAGTTGTATTCCTTCGTTCTTTTCCAAATCCAATAGACGATGATACTCTTTTAGAGCTTCTCAATAACTCTTTGAATAATCCCTTCAATGATAGAATTAATTCTCTTTCCATAGATGAACTCAGGCCTAAGCTTCGCCTCTTAGAAACTGACCATATATCTTGTTTAGACATGGCTAAAAAATTTAAACGCTTTTACCACAATTTTAAGGAAGAAATTAGAACTTTAAGGGCCAAGAACAGTGATCTCTCAGGCGATAAAGATCGTATATCTAGACAAGAAGCTCAAACTTTAGCGGATTTTCATAAAACCCTTCTTGAAGTTCAAATTGAAAGAGATAGACTTATCTGCGATAAATAGATTCTTGTTGAAAGAGAAATCCAAATCCGTTCCCGTCTTCTTATTAATGATGATGATGAATTTGCTTGGGCAGCAAAGATTCTTGACAATGCCAGAGCTAACTTAGGTGTAGATATTAGTCTTCATGTTGAACAAGCGGCCTTAATGAAAGACATGATTTCTGAAAGAGAAGGTTGCTAATTGTTCTTCCTTATTAATTTCTTGTTATTAATCTTCTTATATTTGCAAAAATTTCAATTTGTTGTTATATACTCGCAGGAGCTGAGAAGAGATATACTGAAAGAATTGGAGAACTTGAAGCTGATAAGAATCAACTCGCAAAGACTCTTGCTGCTCGCAATGAAAAATATTCAAGATTGAAGGACCAATTAAAGATCTCTACTTCAATTTTTAGTAATATCCTTATTGGTGTTCGCAATGACTCTGTTAAGAGGGTTTGTGATGATCATAACATCTCTCACTCTTTGTATCCTTTCCTCACTGAGGAAGTTCCAACGAATACTCCAAACCTTGTTATCTCTAACAGTGAGGCGGAATAATCTGGCGAAGATGAAGGACATAGTGAAGATGATGGTAAAGAAGGAGAAAAATCTGGCAAGGATGATGATGGGTCTAATTAGTCTTGTCTTTCCCTTTTAATCCCTATGTAATATTTTCTCATCTATCTATTTCTCCTTGTAATATACTGTTGCGAGTTTCTCCAGCTTCTAACATTCCTTAGTGTATAAATTTCTTTTGCTTCTATCTGTATAAATCAGAAAACAATTCTTTTCTACAATATAGTTAATCAACATGATTATTAATCTTTAACTATCTGTGTAAGTGTATTATATGGTAATGTCTACATAAATTTATCATATAATGATGAATAACAATTCTATCATTCTGTTCATTCCCATACTTGCCTCTGTTATTCATCTGCAATATGAAATAAATTGAGTAGAGTTTAGACATTAGTTGTGAATAAAATCTATTTAATTATTTTTGCCTCAATCTTTGCGATAACATCGCGAGTAACAGTTGCATATTTTTATGATCTCTGCATAAATATCGCAAATCTCATGATCTCTGTATTAATATCGCAAGTATCATTATCTCTGCGTCAATATCGCAGTCATTCAATCTTGATTTCTTGTGGTCTTATTATGCGTTCCTAGTTAAAGGTCTTATCTTGCCACATTTTGTATTGGCGACAAAATCGTAGGACGTCCTTACACTTACATGTAAAAACCCATTGATCTTTCCTTATATAAGTTTTGTCACTTTCTCTGCGACAATATGACAAGCCTAAGTTCCCTTGCGAGAACAAAGCCTCATGACATTGCCGTCTTGCGATGAAATCGCAGGATGTCTTTACACTTTCATGTAAAAACCCATTGATTTCATCTTAACCATGTTTTTTTTATGGCTTGTTTCCTCTGTATAATATTTTTCACGCGACAATATGACAGGCCTAAATGTTCTTGCGATCATAAAGGCCCATGACATTGCCGTCTTTAGACACTTATCAGCTCCCTGATGGAGGGTGCCTCCCTTATCTTCCCCTGGTTTCCCTTTTAAGGAGGGCACATTGGCCATACAAGACTAGCTCTTCCATCCAGTCTTAACAACAACCAGCTGTTTTCGCAACCTCTTGTCCTTTATGCATATATGGCTTATAGTTACAAGACTGCACCCTAAGTGGGGTTTTCTTCGGGCCGAGTGCGTCATAGCCAAGACTTGCCAAGAATGGCCAGGGTAGTTTCGTACGCCCCGGGCACCCTTGGCTCAACAGTGTACCTCAGCGCCTTAGTCACACTCTACACTCCTTAGAAGAGACCCTCGGTTGTCCAACCAGGGCATAACCTTATATAGTTGGAAATCCAAGGTACCTCCCCCGGATAGGTTTTCTTTAACCCCAACATCTCCATGACTCAGGTTCCAGTAGCGGTATAACCTTATCCCTGAGTCATGCAAAGAGATACCCCCTTATATGACGCACTTTAGGTCTTACATTTGCCTCTTACGAAATTTCATTCGTGAACTAGGGTGCACGCCATAAAGGTTCGTCCCGTTCTTATATTTCTCTTGCGAGTATTGCAACTCTAGTGAAATTTATTTTCTTTGATCTTTGCATTTCAACTCTTGTATAATTTTTCAATTTCATCTTTTTTATTCAAATTAAATATTCTTTTGAAACGTTTTCTTCAACAAATCACTCATAAATTTCTTAAATTTCATCATTTTACCTTCTACTTACTACCTTCTGTTTCTTCCCTTTGGTTGTGCTTTGTTATTTTCTCTCCATCTGCGAGACGCTCGCTATATATTGTTTGCAGCTCATGTTGATTTTGCAATGTTCCTTCCATTCGCCGCTCTATCATCAATTTGTCACCTCTTTGTTTTTGCTTGATGTTTCGTTTCCAGTTTCTGCTCTTTGCTGCCCTTTCTTCGCAAGATTCCATATCAATTTCATAGCATTTCTTCCCATCAACCCAGTCTCCCTTCATTATTCCAATGCCACTAGGATAAGGAAATTTAATACATTGGTGGAAAGTTGACGCCACACCTAATATCCCATGTAACCAAGGTCGGCCAATCAGGGCATTATAAGGTGATTCAACGTCCACAATACAAAATAAGATCTTGGAAGATAGTCCGTTTAACGGAATCCTCATAGTAATTTCCCCTTTGGGTTTGTTGGCAGTGGCTTAATGGTATCTTTGCTTTTAAAATCCACTTTCCTTTGAGCAAATTTTATCCTGCTGCAAAAATAGAAGTACAGTGGTGCAAGAAATTTGGTTTATTGTGGCTTTTAATGCAATAGTTGATATATGGTTCACCAGGAACAAGGATGTTTTTGAAGACATTGCTCCTAATTTGACAAATCCAAAAAAGAAGATTTTAAGAATGGTCAAAGACTGCGAGGTAAGACTCAAAGGGTATACGAATAATTCATATTATGATATTCAAATTCTACAATTCTTTGAGATTCATTACAGGAAACTGAAAATTCCAATAATCATAGAATATTACTTTCATTTACCAAATGAAAACACTATACTTCTTTGATGTGATGGATCCTCAAGAGGTAATCCTGGTATCTCTGGCTATGGATTTGTTATTAGAAATTCTTCAGGTCAATTCATTGCTACTGAAAGTGATGGTCTGGGAATAACAAAAAACTTT
This sequence comes from Papaver bracteatum, assembly GCA_023529315.1. Taxonomy (NCBI): domain Eukaryota; kingdom Viridiplantae; phylum Streptophyta; class Magnoliopsida; order Ranunculales; family Papaveraceae; genus Papaver; species Papaver bracteatum. Next base: position 149,823 of record JAJJWX010001630.1, read on the forward strand.
GTAGCTGAAGTGATGGGGACATTATGTGCTCTGGAATAGGCATTACAACACCATGATTTTCAGGTGGTGGTTAATATGGATTCCAATGCATCCATATCAGTATTCTCAAGCAACAACCTACCATGGTTTGTTATGGCTAGATGGAAAAGGGTATGTACTTCTTTGAAACAAATCCATTTCAATCATGTTTACAGGGAGATAAATTTCTCTGCGGATTTCTTTACCAAAAAAGGTTGTCACCTGCAAAGAGGACAAGTAATTAAATTCACTGACAGACCTTCAAACATGCAAAGAATGGAAAAACTAAACACTCCTTACTTTAGATTTGATTGATCTCTATTTTTTGTCTTTAAGATTTTGTCATGGGCTTTAGGACATGTTGTCCATTTCTGGCCTTTTTATCCTTTCAGTTGAGGTTTCATTCCTTTTTTTTGTATAACTTTGGTTATTTGTTATTAATAAATTGTTCTTCTTTTAGCCCCATTTGAGGTTTCATTACTCATCTATTTGGCAGAGTAATAGAGTCAAGCATGCTCAGGATTACTTGATGGCGATTCCTATTGATGGGCTTAATCAAACAATTAGGGCTAGAAAATTTCTTGCTATTGTGCGTTATAGACTGGGGATCCCTCTCTTTGAAGTTGGAGATTTGTGCTCTAGTTGTGGTTAAGGGATAGATATCTTTGGGGACCATGCTTTGCACTGCAATAAAGGGGTTAGGCTCAAATACAGGCATGATCTTGTCCGTGATACCTTCGCGGACATTTGTTATCGAGCTGGTGTTTCATCCAGAAAGGAAGTGGATTTGGGACTCATCTCAGACAATGGACTGGCCTTACGACCCGCAGATATCCTTGTGTATGTTTGGGATAATGGCCAAGATATGTACTTGAATGTTACTAGTATTTCCCCCTTCACGGGTGACCGGGAGCTTAATTTTGTCCTTGGTCGGGAAATTGACAACGCGGTTGTGAATAAGAGGGCCAAGTATTTTGAGAAATGTATGAGTCAGAGGATGGGGTTTGGTGTTCTTGCCTTCACTACCTTTGGTGGGCTAGGGAGTGATACTGTGTATTTCCTAAAGAGGTTGCGAAATTACGTTGGCTAGTCATGATGAGAATGTTGTTGTTGGAGATTTCCTTTTTCATAGGATAGGTGTTGTTATCCAAAAAGGAATTGGAGCCCATCTTGTCACCAAGCTTCCATCCAATCCTTGTAAACTCTTTTCCGTTAATGATGATTAATTTTTCTTTAAAAAATAATTATACAGTGTCATAGTAGTATTACACAGCATCAAAGTCTAATTGTACCACAACTTTGACAACAATACTATGGCAATATGTATCACTCCCCCTTAGTCAATGCTTCATCTTACATGAAAACCACTCCCTCTTACATAATTATTCGTAAACCATATGTATTTGTAGTGTGAACTACACATTAATTATCCCCCTTTTTGTCAATAAAAATTGGCAAAGGTACGAAAACTAGTGGGATCCTAATGAAATTTCCATAGAGATAATTCATGACCAAAAGAAAACATATCAACTTTGTTTAGATGTAATCATATAGCCGAAAATAAATGCATTCATCGAGGAGTTTATAAAGATACAAGAAAACTCTTATAATATTCCGCAGCCGCACTCCCCACAAAGATTTTGCAATTAAGAACAAGTTCAATTAACAACTCTCCCCCATATAATGGCATTCCCGAAAGAATAACAAGAGAAACCTTACTTTCACAAGAAAATAAGGATTTCTTTAGATATTATAAAATCACATGAAGCATGAATTTGTATCCAAAATACTCAATTAAATTAATCACAAGAGAACCATGATTAATTTAATCGGAAATGCTCACATAAGAGAACTTACAGAGCCACACGGTACTTACACAAAGATTTGGATCAGGGAAAGACCAATACTGCGGAATATTCAAAGATTCATTCTATTTTTCATTAATATTTGAATAGAGACATGTAATAGACTTAATCTTTGTAAACAAAAGTTCATCCTATCTTCCATCAATATTTGCATAATGACATAATAGGCTTTACTTTTGTTGCCAAAAGTTCTTTCAATCTTTTATCAATATTTGCATAATGACATATGAAAGACTTAACTTTTGACAAATATGGGACAATCATAGTTCACGGATGCAAACACACATATCCCATAATAAGTTGCAATATATAAAACCATAAAGATTAATACTGCAAAATCATCTTCTAAATAAACTTTAGAATTTAAATAAATAAATCTAAAAACATTGCAAGTTGAAAATCGTTGGAAATAGCTATGTGTACTCACAATAATGGCTATTCCAAACCCTATCTATCCTTCTTAAAACACAAGAATAATTTCTCATAAGAAGTTTCCTAGACATCGTAGAGATTTCTCAGAGCATCTACTGAGAATTCCTTCTCATTATTGAAATACCCATTGATTATGGGATCATTCAATTCCTCCAGATCTTTAGAAATATTATTTAACTCACTAAGCTCTCTTTTTAGTCCACACAGGGTGTTCTTTGTTAGAGACAACATACGTTCATAGTGAGCTATATTTTCTAAAGATAAAATGATTTGAGATTTTAAAACATTTCTTTTGTTGATGAAATCCTTCACCATACCTCTAAAGTTATTATCAAAATGACAAACAGATAAGAGGCAGTTAGAGGAAGAACTTTCTTTATTATTTGTGGATCTCTCCACACAAAGATACACATTAACTGCTTCAACTGCATCCCTTTTTGTGGTACCTCTAGTTACAGGAGACATGAAACTGTATCTTTCAAAGATGAGGGAAGTGAAGGGCATTTTTATCACAAATGAATATAAATAGACCTATGGATAGCCAAACCCTAGAAGAACTTTGAACAAGTCTTTTACGGTTCTGTAGTTGCAGGAAATCCCACAACTACACCCTCATGAGATTCTATTAATTTGATTTGATGATCTAATTTATTTGAAATGAGAATGAAGATTAAAGTACTAAAATTGTAAAGGAGACACGAAGATTTTTACATGGTTCGATCATTGTGATCTACATCCATGGTTCTTCACTAGTGATTGTATGTAATTACATGATTTTACAATCGAGACTCTATTAAAGAATATTTGGAGCTCTAGATTTTTGGGGAATAAGATCATCAAGAAAATAAGTCTCTCTCTCTCTTTACAAAATTCTAACTTCAAATGTCTCTCCAAAATCTATTTTCCCAAAAGAACTTTCTCCTTCTCTTATGCCTCAATGGCTATTTATATGATTTTACATAAAAGATGACAGTTGTGTTGTCCCGCAATTTCGGATATAAAATATGTCATGCGAGTCTTCGCAGCCTTGCTCGCAAGATGTATTTTATCTCCACAATTTCGCAAGCTATCATTTGTTGCGTCGTTAATTATTCGCAAGCATAATAATGCTGCGAGATTCTGCTCCTACATTTTGCCTCTTTTTTCTTGAATATTCCTTGAAGAGCGATCTTCAGGAAAAAACTAGTTGTTGTAGCTGTTGGAGTAGTCTTTAATCCTTGTTGATGAAGGAACGAGCAAAATAATACTGGACTTGAAAAGTATATACTTTCCTCTATTCTTTTGCGAAGTCCCGGAATGTTGCGAAGTAAATAAGAAGTCTCACCCTTGAAGTATAAGAAGTATGAAATATCCTTGATGAAGTATAAGAAATATAAAATATCCTTGAAGAAGTATAAGAAGTACTCAATCCTCGAAATATATAGGAAGTATGAAGTATCCTTAAAAAGTATAAGAAGTACTTAATCCTCTAAATGTAAGAAGTATTCGTCCTTGAATAAGAGTGATAAGTATTGCCTCTATTCATGCGAAATTATTATTCCATTTTTGGTGAGGATTCTTGCTTAGAAGATAAAGAACATAAAATATTTTCTTAGTACCCATAGTTGCCTCTGTTCTTTATCTGTGAGGGTAAAATCCTTGAGAAAATGTTGAATGAACGAATTGTTTCCTTATTCTTATCTTGCCTCTGCCTCATGCGATAATCTTTTTAAAAAATAATCACATTCTGCGAAATGATCACATCTCCTGCGAGATTCTGAATGTGTCTGCGAGGTTATGAATAATCTGGCTAATTTCTGAATATTCTGCTAGTTTCGAATAACTGCGAGATTCTGACACATTCTTTAAAATTATGAGTAATTCTGCGAATTTGTAAAGTTCTCTGCGAATTTCTAAAGTTCTCTGTGAAATTATGAAGTATTCTGCGATATTCTGAATAATGTTCCTGAAATAGTGCTGCGAATAGTGTTGCGAATTTCTGAATATTTTTGCGAAGTTCTGAATATTCTGTAAAGTTATGTAAAATACTTGTGCGAATATAATGCTTATGTGATGATGTTGTTATGAGATGTGTATGCGATGTTTATGCCATGAAATGTTTATGTGATGCTTTTATGATGCGAGTATGATGCTTATGTGATGATGTTGTTATGAGATGTGTATGCGAAGTTTATGCCATGAAATGTTTATGCGATGCTTTTATGATGCGAGTATGATGATTGTATGATGAGAATGCTTATATATTGCAATGTATATCTAAATTTTGTGTTACTTAGCTCATTTTGTCGCGGCAAAATTGATGTAGCTTTAAATCGCTTCCATTCCTGCACTATTAGTCTCGCATGATATAATATAATTAAAACATTAAAGATGCATAATCTCAATTTCATTTCAGTATATATGTTCGCAAGCTTGTTTGCTTACAAATAATCATCTTCGCAAGTTTATTTGTGTATTCTCTTGTGGTCTTATTTTGCCTTCCTAATTAAAGGTCTTATTTTGCCATCTTTTGTTGCGACAAAATCGCAGGACGTTCTTACACTTTCATGCAAAAACCCATTGATCTTTCCTTAACTTTTTTGTATAGTATTTTAGACTCTTCAGGAAGTGTTGCAACAATATGACAGGCCTAAATATTCTTGCGAACGTAAAGCCCCGTGACATTACCGTCTTTGCGATGAAATCGCAGGACGTCTCTACACTTTCATGTAGCGACCCATTGATTTCATCTTAACTTCTTTATTATGTTCTGCGAGTTTTTTTTTTTTTTTTTTAAATGGCTCGCAGAAATACGATTGTTGCACAAATATGACAAGCCTTTACGTTCTTGCGAACAAAAAGCCTCGTGACATTTGCGTCTTATAGCATGTATCAGCTCCCTAATGGAGGGTGCTGCCCTTTATCTTCCCCTTGGTTGCCCCTTCAAGGAAGCGTACATCGACCATACAAGGTTAGCTCTTCCCATCCGGTTTTTCCAACAACCAGCTTTTGTTCGCAACCTCTTATCCTTTTTTCTTGTAGGGCTTATAGTTACGAGGTTGCACCATATGGGGTATCTTTGGGCCAAGTGCATCATTTACCAAGACTTGTCAAGAATGGCATATGTGCTTCAAACCCATCCGACACTCTTGAATCAACCGTGTACCTCGGCACCTTGATCATTTTCTGCACTTCTTGGGAAAGACAGTATGCCTTAGTCGCCCAACCTAAATCATGTTACATCGCAAGATTAGGTTGAGAATCCAAGGTGTCTAACCTGGATAGGTACTCTGTTTTTAGGTTATGTACCCCGTAATGTCCATGTACTCAGGTTCCGTGGTGGTGTTCCGTTTCCCCTGAGCCATGCTTATAGGTACCCCCTTAAATGACGTACTTTAGTACTTTGCCTCTTGCGAAATGTTGCTTCGCGAACTAGGGTGTACGTCACAAAGGTTTGCCTGTGTAAAATTTTTGCGGCTTTCTTTCTTTTTTGAAAGCTGATCACAGTTTGCGTCTTTCTTCTGTGAAAACTGATCGCAAATAAATTTTTGCGTCTTTCTTTAATGAAAGCTGATCACAATAAATCGTTTTTATTCGTAAAAACTCATCACAAATTTTTCATGTTGCGAAATGGCTCATTTCATTTTCTTGTTTTTCAAAATACGTTCTGTTATACGTTGCGAACAAATATACTGATTAACTTTTTGTTTCAATCCTTGAAGAAATATGAGAAGTATTCATATCGCGTCTTTAAATCAAAACTGTTCTATAGAAATATATAAATTTAATTTCTCTGTTTTTTGTAACTTTGAAGTCTTTGAAAAAATTTGAGATCTTTAAATTTTTGCGATGAATTCATTTTTGAATCTTGCGATTGTACCTCTTTTCATCAATCTAAAAAATCTTTGAAATGTTTTGAAATCTTAGAAATTTTAGAAATCTTGCGAGTATATCGCTTTTGGTAAATAAAATCAAAAATCTTTTGTCTTCTGTAAATAAAATATTCAAGGAAATGGTACTTATCTTTTGCGGCTTGTTGTTGTCTCTTGCGAAGTATATGATTTGCTTGAAAATTGAGAAGAAATGAGAATTGAAGTCTTGCGAAATTAACTCTTGATATGCCTCTTGTATAATGTTGCGTCATACCAACTATTATAACCATTTCTTGCGAAATATATCTGCGGAATAATCTCCCAATTTCTTCTTGCGAAGAAAATAAATACCAAAGATCTTGCGAAGAAATGAAATACCAAATTTCCGCCTCTAACCATTCTCGGTGAACTCTCTTATATGAAATAAATGCATCCTGCGGAAATTGGACTTTATTTGCTAACTACCCAATTGTCTGCGTGAAATAGCTTGGTGTACTTTAGTGGGCTTGGACAAATTGGGTTTGAAGAAGAAACATTTATGCGAAATATTCATTTATCCTGCGACTGTTTGCAAAGTATTCATTCTGCGTCACTGAACTCCTTTGTACTTTTGTTGCTGCGGTAAATGTCGCAGCATTTATTATTTGATTCTTACGTATTACATTTCCCCCTCCAAAAAAATTTCTTCATCTAATTTTAATGCCTTCTTTTTGCATTATAATACGTAATCTCCATTATTTGCGAAGCAAAAATCATGTGCAAGGAAAAGGTTGGATCTCAAGTTCACGTAACCACTCATTATATCCTACACTTTCTGCTCACATTCTGAGTTAAGTGTGTTGTGAATTTTGTCTTTTTGTTGTGAACTTTGTCTTTTTGTATGAGTTAAAAATTAAACTTGGTGGCCTGCTGCATGTCTCTTCGCAAAACCACATTTTGCGAAAAAATGTTCTCGTCCCTATCGCCCTTGATTCTCTTTTTTCCTTAGTTGCTCCAACTTTCTTTCTTCGCAAAACTCCTTTTGTATTGCATGCTGGATTTATCAAAATAGTATTTCCCTAGCGCTTTTTGTTGCGGTTGTCTTCTTCTCAACTTTCATTTTTGTTGCTTCCTTCGCAAAAATGCTTCTTCCTTAATTTCCTCATCATCTCTCCACTCTTTGTATTTCTTCTTTACTGATTGCTAGCATCGTTGGTCTTGAAATGTTTTGATGTAAAGTCGCAGCAAAATTTCTACGATGCAAACATTTGTGAAGAAAATTCTTTGCGAGAGAAACGTTTTTCTAACTTTATTTCCCTTCCCTATGAATTGTTGCGAAGTCTTGCTTCCCCTTTTATCTGGTTTACATCGTTTCTATTGAATTGATTTATCGTCATTGGAATGATTGTTTAGATTCATAATGATCATTAACTTCGCAAGTTTTGAATTCTGCAAGCTGAAAAATGAGATAACAGTGAACTTCGTCTGTTGCTTGACTAAGAGTCCTTTCTGCGCATTTGTTGAAAATACTTTAACTTCGCAAGACACTAATGAGTTTCCACCAATAAGGAGTCCTTTCCTGCTGCGCAAGTATGTCCTACAACTACATTCATCATTGTTGTAAAGAGTTTTCTTATCCTTCTTTGTTGTAAAGTACAATTTCTCTTCCGTTATTTATCAATTTGCCTTTGTGAAGAGAACTAACTGTAGTATGCTGTTTGCTTTTCTTGCGAGTTTAACTACTCATTATTTGATGTTGACCATCTCTTCATTATACTCTTATATTCTTATATTCTTTATTTTCTATACTTTCTATGTGCTTTATGAATTAAACTTTTTGTTGCCTTCCTTCGCCAATGATCACATAATTGGTCCTTGGTATGATTGCTTTTAGCTCCTTTAAGTTTCATTGCCAAATTAGATATGAACTTCGCTTGTGAGTTGAGAATGAACGTTCTGAGAAAAATAATTGCGAAATGCTTCGCAATTGCCCTTGAAGTAACATGGACGTCCTCTGTTCTTCCTTATTTTCTTTAAAATTGCTAGTTATTTTCGATAGCCTTGCAGACACTCTTTATGCTATACTCCCCTGGATTCTATCATGTCCCTGTGATGGTTTCACAGATTTGAAGCTGCTTTGACGCCTTTGGCAATAATAATTTTGCTTTGGCTCGTAGGAAAAAATTACTTCACATACATTTTCCTTCATGTCCAAAATTACACTTTGCTTGAAGACAGAATTTCTCCATTATCGAATTTCCTCTCAAAATTTTTATATCTCACGAATTCTAATTCTACCAGTAGCCAATTTCTTTGGATCTTCTTCAATCTCTCAAATAGTAGGTCCCTGTTTCTAGCGCCAACTATGTAGTTGCAGGAAATCCCACAACTACACCCTTATGAGATTCTATTAATTTGATTTGATGATCTAATTTATTTGATATGAGAATGAAGATTAAAGTACTAAAATTGTAAAGGAGACACGAAGATTTTTACATGGTTCGATCATTGTGATCTACATCCATGGTTCTTCACTAGTGATTGTACGTAATTACATGATTTTACAATTGAGACTCCATTAAAGAATATTTGGAGCTCTAGATTTTTGGCGAATAAGATCATCAAGAAAATAAGTCTCTCTCTCTATTTACAAAATTCTAACTTCAAATGTCTCTCCAAAATCTATTTTCCCAAAAGAACTCTCTCTTTCTCTTATGCCTCAATGGCTATTTATATGATTTTACATAAAAGATGATAGTTGTGTTGTCCCGCAATTTCGGATCTAAAATATGTCATGCGAGTCTTCGCAGCCTTTCTCGCAAGATGTCTTTTCTCTCCACAATTTCACAAGCTATCATTTGTTGCGTCGTTAATTATTCGCAAGAATAATAATGCTGCGAGATTCTGCTCCTACAGGTTCATGATACATAATCTATTTTAATAAGAAGATATTTTCTTAGCATAAATAAAATAAGAAATTAACCATTATACGAAACTTGAGCCACCTTGATGCAATCCTTATTTTTTCAAGTTAAAGATGAAGATACAGACGTCACTAGTATTAGATGGTGACATAGTGAACCGAATGCTCACATCTTTTATCACATAGTGACTCATCAAGGTTTGTTGTATAAATAGACTTCTTACCTTGTATGAATCTGGTTCTTTTAGATTTCTTCTTGTCTTCAGGAGTACCTTGTTGATTTCCCTAGGCCAGATTCATTCTTTGCATGTCATTTTGAAGTTTGGCAATCCTTTTGTTGTTCTTCTTGAATTTCCAACACTTACTTTGAACATGATTTGCATTTCCACAAAACGAACAAATCAAGGAAGATTTACTGTCTTTCTTTTTTTGCCTCATGTTTATCACAACATTCATCATCAATTTTCCAAAACCGTCTGGAACAAAAGAGTTGATTGTGCTCACAGTTTTGCTTTTGAACCCTAAACTATTTGTGTTTCCAAAAGACTTCTGACCGAATAACATTGCTGAGATTTTGTCAGAACTTCCAGACAACCTTTGCAGGTTAGACTTGAGAGTATTAATCTCTTTTTACTTCAGAGATAGGGTCTTGGTGAATTCATCATTAAGACAATTTATCTCAAGATTCTTCACCTGAAATGATGATTCAAGTTTCTCCAACGAAGCCTTTAGTTGGAGATTTTCTTGGTGAATTTCTTCACACTTATCTAAGAATTCAAAAATCTCAGTGTCAGACTCAAACTCTGAATCATAATTCGAGTAGGAGGAAGTTTCTGCTGCAAGAGCTGAAAGTTCATTGTACACATCGAAAGTATGCAAGATATTGACAACCTGAGATGATTTTTCTTGTATTGAATCATCTGAAGCATTAATCAGAGAGGGACGTTTCTCACATCTTTTGCTTCTTTTTACAATATCCTTGATCTTTTGTGTAATCAGTGATTTATCAAAATCAACATGATTGGAACAACATTCATCAACCCAAGACAAGTTAGAAGATTCGTTTGTGTTGGTCACAACATTGAACGCAGACGTTCTAACTGTGTTCTGATCAAGATCATGTAATTTTAACTTTCTAACAAGAGTATTTTTGGAAAGCATATCAAGGTTATTTCCTTCAACTATGGCATGTTTCTTAGAATCGTATCTGGATGGAAACGATCTGAGAATTTTCATCACAGTGTCCTTTTCGGGAATAGTCTTACCTAATGCAAAAGATGTATTTACAATTTCAGACACTTTGTGATTAAACTCACCAAATGAATCTTCATCAGCCATATGAAGGTTTTCCCAATCAGAATTTAGGTTTTGAAGCCTAGCTTCCATTTCATGGGTATTCCCTTCAAATACGGTTTCTAAGGTATCCCATACAACTTTAGACCGAGTGCACGTAGTCACATGGTGTTGAAGATCTAGGGTAATGGCATGTATGATAGCATTTAAACCGTACAAATTTTTCTTTGCAGCGAGAATCTCGTTAGGTTCATATCTACCAATATCCTTTGCAATAGAGACACTGTCTACTGTAACCATTAGAAGATTGTAGCCATTAACAACATAAACCCATGATTTAAAATTACGCGCTTGAAGAAAAGCACGCATGGAAATTTTCCACCATAGATAATTCGATCCATCGAAGACTAGTGGTATGTTCCATAGAGTCAGATTGCTACAAACACATACTTATAAGGTCTTAAATGTGCTTTCCTGCTCTGATACCAATTGAAAAAGAGGGGTTCTAACAACCACACCTAATATTTCGCTTAGAAATCTGTATGGACAACTCCATTATAATTCTAAGAGAATCAACAAGACAGTCAGACTCAATCAATCGAAATATATCCAAGAGTTATATCTTTGTTTCACAATGTAATAAGCAAATCAACCAGATAGGAATCCGTGAGCCTGATTATTATGTGAAACAACTTGAACGATACCAAAGATCAATGTTCAAGTATCAATCAATTTATATCAACATCCAAAAGTAAGATTATCTAATTGATTTAACTACGCACAACCTGTGATATTTCAATTATATAAACAAATATAATGCGAAAAAGAAATAACACAAACACTATAAATTTTGTTAACGAGGAAACCGCAAATGTAGAAAAACCCCAGGACCTAGTCCATATTTGAACACCACATTGTATTAAGCCACTACAGACACTGGCCTACTCCAAGTTAACTTCGGACTGGAAAGTAGTTGAGCCCTAATCAACCTCACACTGATCAAGGTAAAATTGCGCTGCTTATGTCTCTAAATCCCAGCAGGACTCTATGCACTTGATTCCCTTAGATGATCTCACTCACAACTAAGAGTTTCTACGACCCAAAGTCGAAGGCTTGATAAACCAATCTCTCTCACACAGAAAAATCTATTGAATAGATAAATCTGTCTCCCACAGATAAACTTATGAGTTTTGTTCTGTCTTTTGATAAATCAAGGTGAACAGGAATTAATTGATATAGCAGACTTATATTCCCAAACAACAGTCTAGAAATATCAATCACCTCACAATAATCTTAATCGTATGGTAGCGATACAAAATATGGTGGAATCACAAACGATGAGACGAAGATGTTTGTGACTACTTTTTATCTTGCCTATCGGAAATTAAATCTCGAGAAAATCTTAGAGAAGATAGAACTCAATCACGACAGAAAACAACAAGATCAGAATATGTAACTACAGAGAAAATAGTTGGGTCTGGCTTCACAATCCCAATGAAGTATTCAAGTCGCTAACCTACTGGGTTTCGTGAAAAACCTAAGGTTAAAGGAGAATCGACTCTAGTCATAACTAGTATCATACATGAGGTGTGGGTATTAGGTTTCCCAGTTGATAGAGTTCTCCTTTATATAGTCTTCAAATCAGGGTTTGCAATCAATGTTACCTTGGTAACAAAGCATTCAATATTCACCGTTAGATGAAAACCTAATTAGAGTCAAGCTAATATATTTCAACCGTTAGATCGAACTTAGCTCTATATTGTAAAAGGCGTGCGCCTTTGGCACTTAAGCCCCAAAGGCCCACTAGGCGTTCGACCAACGCCTAGCAAAAAAAGGCACCAAGGCGAGGCGATACGACCAATTTTTTTTTTGTTGGAAGCCTTTGGCACCTAGTGAACACTTAAGCCCTAGGCCAGGCCAGGCGATGGGCTTGGCGCCTCACCTAGCGCCTTTTACAACATAGACTTAGCTTATTACACACAAATGAAAAGTGACTTCATTTAGATATGAGTAACCGTACCTAAACGTGTGCACCTTTGTTGGCTCAACAATAGTTAACCGAGGTTAGACATATGAACACTTTGATATCAACCTTATTCATCTTAAACATAACTAGTTCAAATGACTCAAATGAAACTAGTTCTAGATTTGTTCAATTGTTTATATTCTCATAGAAGTATACAAGACACAATTGAAGCAAAATATATTTTGATTCACTCGAATAAAGTCATGAACATTATAGCCACAGTTTGCAAAAGATTGCATTCCTTAATATATAAATGTATTAGTTCATGAACAAACCGATTTTAGAATATTATCCATTCAGGTATGCAAATGGGTACGCATACCTAAATGGCCGGACTAAGTTTGGGTTCGCCAGTACGTGAACCGGTACTATACCTTCCAAACTCAGCAGAAATTCTCGGACATGAACCTCACGCCAGTACTCGTACCGGTATACGTACAAGGTTCCCGTACTTTCACCAAACCAAGCAGTACGCATACGGGTATGCATACCATGGTTCCCGGACTTGGATTACATATATGCAAGTACACATATTATGCTTATGTCCAATTGTTCTAAACTCTTATTTCAATCATTGAAACATTCTCTAAAGATGACAATAGATGTCTGACACAAACTATTAGCTTCAAAGCAATTTTAAAGTGATCGAATGATCAATACGAAACATTCCGAGTCTACATCAAATGACTGTCTCACACAAATCATGTAAAATTCTACCAGGCGATTTTTAGATGATCAACTTTTGACTTTCGTCAAGAATATAAGATGAACTTAGTTAAAGTGAAAGCTTACTAACATATATTTCGAGAAATATGTAAGCGAGTTAAACTCAACTCGAAATATCAAATGTGTATATTTGAAGTCTATATAGCTATACGACTTTTGTCTCAAATATGAGATAGAGTAAATAGTCTTTTGAGTGATAGATGAGTTCAAATCTCCACATATCTTTTGTTGATGAAGTTCCACAAGCTCTCCTTAGTAGTAGTTCTCCGTCTTCATTCGATGAACGCCGTGAAGTCTAATGCTTAACTACACTTTTTATCCTAACACGAGACTTAGCTATAAGTAGACTTGAAATCAAGACTTATAGTTTTGAAAACAAGCTTGAGATAGAAACGCTTGCGAGTTTGACCGAGCAGTGCTCTAACAAAAACATATAAATTTGAAAACCCTAATAAAATATTTTCAAATATTTCAGTTCAGGATCTCACATTGAGTATCAAGGAATGTCTTTGAACAATAAATAAATAAATAAATAGGATTTTACCACATGTTCAAATTACTCATTATGTCAACATATTGAACTTTCCTAAATAGCAAAATCATATTCCAATATTCACACAGTACCTAAAGTGTATATGAAACCGGAAATAGAGGTCGGTCCTTTTATAGATCCCCAAGGTAGGGATCAATCCTGTAATAGATACCCAATAGGAATCGTACCACTAAATCGCTTTAATTCCTCTCAATTACGAAACTAGTTTCACAAGTTTATTTCTTTAAACCTATGTAGTTGAACATAGTTTTATATGCATGGAATCAACTCAAAGTTCAATACACAATCTAGTAACAAGTTATAAAGATAGTGTTTATGTCGCAAATATGAACTTCAAAAGATAAACGTTATACTTCGTATTCTAATAAAATTGTAATACAACTTATATATTCTTCCATGACACTTTGATCATAATGAAATGATTAAGTCTATAATACTATATATTCACATATATAACTTCGCATGTTATGTTTTCAGTATAAACGACTTAAAAGAAACATAGAAAGAAATAGAAACAAGTCAAGTTTTGTATTACTAACCTCAAAAAAGAAGGATGATGTGTTCGTTGATGCTGATACGTCTTCCGATTCTTAAGAGTAACACGAGTTTGTAAACATTTATATACTTCTTAGTCTAACCTAACGAAGTTGATTCTAGTAATCTAATCAAGCGACTCAAGTTTTGGAACTAAAATATGACAACCAAACTTGACATACCAACGCTTGGTGCGTTCAACCGAGCAATGCTCTAAAAAGAGTAGTCAAGTTAGGTCTTAAAGTTGACAAACATTTTTACCAGTTCATAAACTTGAAGTTATAAATATATATTTAATATTTAATTAACTCATGTACACAAACTAATTTGATTAGTTCATGAACTTGTCGATTTTGAGATAGTACTGGATAATATATATTTCAACATACACGAACTAGGTTGCTCAGTTGGCACACACAATGATTTGTATGTCTCATGTACACTTTGTGTTTTCAAGTATACAAATTGGATTGCACAGTTCAGAACTTGTTAATATAAAACTCAAAAAGTTACAAGATGACTTTGTGGTTCACAAACTGTTTTGAAAGTTCGCGAATTGACTCGGTGTTATGACAACATAAGCTTTGTTAGTTTCAAAACTATTTAACCATAGCTCTCTGGAAAACCATATGGTGAACACTGGTTGCATACATTTTCTTTATGATTCAAAACAAACTTGTCACTTGCTTCATGCATAATCAATATAAAGAAGTTTCACATACATTTTCTTTATGATTCACATCTAATGGTGATTATTGAATGCTTTTTTACCAATGTAACTTGGATTGCAAACCCTGATTTGAAAACTATATAAAGGAGAACTCTAGCAACTGAGAAACCTAATCCCCATACATCATGTGTGTTACTAGATGCGTAACTAGAGTCGATTCTCATTTAAACTTAGGTTTCTTCTCGAGACCCTGTAGGTTAACGACTTGAAGACTTCATTGGGATTATGAAGCCAGGCCTAACTATTCTCTTGTAGTTGCGTGATCTTATCTTGTTGTTTCTATCGTGTTGAGTACAATTGGAATAATTAACTCGAGATTTTATATCTCCGATAGGCAAGATAGAAAAGTAATCACAAACAACTTCGTCTCATCGTTTGTGATTCCACAATAACTTGTTTCACTAGTCGATTAAGTTTATTTTAAGGTTATTGATAATACTAGGCTGTTCTTCGGGAATATAAGTCCGGTTTATCAATTGGTTCTTGTTCATCTTGATTTATCAAAAGATGGAACATAAACTCTATGGTATTTAAGTGGGAGATATATCTATTCAATCTTATAGACTTTTCTGTGTGAGACAGATTTGTTTATCAAGTCTTCGACTTTGGGTCGTAGCAACTCTTGGTTGTGGGTGAGATCAACTAAGGGAATCAAGTGCGTAGTATCCTGCTGGGATCAGATACGTAAGGAGCACAGCTGTACCTTGAATCAGTATGAGATTGATTAGGGTTCAACTAAAGTCCAGTTTGAAGTTAATTTGGAGTAGTCTAGTGTCTGTAGCGGCTTAATACAGTGTGGTGTTCAAACTGGACTAGGTCCCGGGTTTTTTCTGCATTTTCGGTTTCCTCGTTAACAAAATTCTGGTGTTTGTGTTATTTCTTTTCCGCATTATATTTTGTTATATAATTGAAATATCACAGGTTCTGCGTTAAGATCAATCAATTAAATTATCGAACCTTTGGTTGTTGATTTACATTGATTGACACTTGAACATTGGTCTTTGGTACCATTCAAGTAACTCCTCTTATATTCAATCAGGCTCGCATATTTTTATTTGTTAATTGCGGATTGAATTAAGAGTTAGAGATATTAAGCTCTTTGATATACTTTATTCTAGATTGAGTCTGACTGTCTAATTGATTCTCTAGAAAGTGTATTGGAGTAAGTCCTGAAAAAGCGGGGGTCTAAAAAACCTCACCCAATATTTCGATTAGCAATCTGTATGGACTAACTCTAATATACTTTTAAGAGAATCAACTAGATAGTTAGACTCAATCTTAATGAAAAGTATATCAAGGAGTTAATATCTCTATCTCTCGATTTGATCTATACTCAAGCAAATAAAAATCTGCGAGTCTTTATCAAATACAAGAGAGATATAAACTTGGATGGTACCAAAGACCAATATCCAAGGATCAATCAATTTCCAATCAACAACCAAAGGTTGGATTTCACAATTGATCGATACAATAACAACCTGTGATATTTCAATTATATAACAAAATATAATGCGGGATAAAAATAACACAAACACCAGAAATTTTGCTAACGAGGAAACCGCAAATGAAAAAAAACCTCGGGAACTAGTCCAGATTGAACACCACATTGTATTAAGCCGCTACAAACACTAGTCTACTATAAACTAACTTCGGTCTGGACTGTAGTTGAACCCTAATCAATATCACACTAATTCAAGGTACAATTGCGCTCCTTATGTCTCTGATCCCAACAGGATACTACGCACTTGATTCCCTTAGCTGATCGCACCCACAACCAAGAGTTGCTACGACCCAAAGTCGAAGGCTTGAATAAACAATTTTGTATCACACAGAAAAATCTACGATAATAGATACATCTGTCTCCCACAGATAAACCTACGAGTTTTGTTCCGTCTTTTGATAAAATCAAGTGGAACATGAACCAATTAATAACCGGACTTATATTCCCAAAGAACAACCTAGAATTATAGATCACCTCACAATAATCTAAATCGTATGGTAGCGAAACTAGATATTGCGGAATCACAAACGATGAGACGAAGATGTTTGTGATTTCTTTTTATCTTGTCCTATTGGAGATATAATCTCAAGAAAATTATTCAATTGAACTCGTACGATAGAAAATGGTAAGATTAGATCGCTCAACTACAATAAGAAGTAGTTTTGTCTGGCTTCACAATCCCAATAAAGTATTCAAGTCGCTAACTGACAAGGTCTTGAGAAGAAACCTACGGTTAAAGGAGAATCGACTCCAGCAAAACCAACTAGTATCACACATGAGGTGTGGGGATTAGTTTTTCCCAGTTCCTAGATGTCTCCTTTATATAGTTTTCAAATCATGGTTTGCAATCTAAGTTACCTTGGTAATAAAGCATTCAAAATTCACCGTTAGATGAAAAAGCTGATTTATCCAAGCTAATATCTTTCAACCATTAGATCGAAACTTAGTTTTCCACACACACAAATGAAATGTATTTCATTTAGGTTTGAATAACCGTACCAAAACGTGTACATTTAGTTGGTTCACGAATAGTTAACCAATGGTTAGCCATATGAGCACTTTCATGTCAACCATATTCATCTTCTTCATAACTAGTTCAATTGACTCATAAGAACTAGTTCAAGAGTTGTTCAATTGCTTAGATCTTTATACATAGACACAATTGAAACAAAATTGGTTTGATTCACTTAAATTAATTCATGAATAATATAACCACGGTTTTCAAAGATTGCATTCCTTATTGATTTATTGTTTAAGTTCATGAGATAACCGATTTGAGATATAACCAGCTTAGGTACACATACGGGTACGTGTACTCTAGCTTTACTGGAATTGCATTTGAAAACCTAGCAGAAATTTTCGGATGAAAACTTCCGTGGGTACGCATACGGGTACACGTACCTAAGGTGACTGGTTTGTAAGTTCGTAAACTCCAAACTCAGCAGAATTTCACGGACATGAACTTCCGCAAGTAGGCGTACGGGTACGCGTACCCAACTTGTCTCCTTCACCAATACCACATGCACACATATGCATGCACTTGGTTTCCGGTACATGGATTTATACACTAATGTGCGAACACACTATATATGCTTACATCCATAGGTGGTTACGTAATATCAACTCTACAATTCAATCATTGAAACATTCTTCTGTAATGTTATAATAGTCGTTAGACATAAAGAATCGACTATCGTCATCAAAGATATTTTCAAGATTAAAACGTCATCATGAATTTCATCACGGATATAGATGAAATGTTGTTAAAGCGAAATCTTATCAACACATATTTCGAGAAAAAGATAGGCGAGTAAACTCGGCTCGAAATAACAAATGTGTATGTATGAAAACTATCATACTTATACAATTGTTGTCTCAAGACTATGAGATAAATAGACCTTTGAGTGCTAGATAAGTTCAAGTATCCACATACCTTTTTGGTCGGATGAAGTTCCACCGGTTCCTTGAGTAGTTCTTCGTCTTCATAAGATAATCGACATGGAGTCTGGATCTCAACTATACTTAACTATCCTAGACCCGGACTTAGTCATAAGTAAACTAGAAATCAAGATGTATAGTTTTGATCACTAATATTGACAAACATGCTTGAGATATAAATGCATGCGATTTCGACCGAGCAATGCTCTAACAATCTCCCCCTTTGTCAAGTTTAGTGACAAAACTATCAATACATATGGATTACAAAATAAATAAAACTTTATAACTTCTCGTACACATGCTTGATCTCCTTGGTGCTTCAACATTACTCCAAAACTTCGTCTTTTCCAAGTACTCCCATGATTCTATAGATGTTCAGTTCAGCATCATAGATGTTGAAGTCCCGTAGCCATAACATTGAGAAAACAAAAGCTCTTGATTATTGTTATACAGTGTCATAGTATTATTACATAGCATCAAAGTTCTTATATCACAACTTCGACAACAATACTATGGTGATATGTATCACTCCCACTTAGTCAATACTTTCGTATCAACACGAAAACCACTCCCTTACATAATGATCCGAAAACCATATGTATTTGTAGTGTTAACTACATATTAATTCTCCTCCTTTTTGTTGATAAAATTGACAATGGTACGAAAACGGGATCCTAATGAAATTTTCACGGAGACGCTTCAAGACCAAAGAAAAAGACATATCAACTTTGTTTAGATGAAATCATAAATCAGAATCTAAATGCATTCATCAAGGAGTTATAAAGATACGAGATAACCCTTAAAAATTCCAATGCCGCTCCCCACAAAGATATGGGAATCAAGCACAAGTTCAAAACAAATCTCCCCCATTTGATGTCATTCCCGAGAGAACAACAAGAGCGACCTAACTTTTACGAGAAAATAAGGATTTTATTGGACACCAAAAACCATAAGAAATGATTTTCTATATCCAAAATTTTCAATTAAACTAGCCACAAGAAATCCCTTGATTAATTTAATCGGAATACTCAATAAAATTAAACACAAAAGTGATCAATTTAATTGAACATGCTCGACATAAGAGAACTTACGGAGCTACGACTATGTTAACCATAAAGGAACGATTAACTCAATCGTTTTATGCTCAACACAAGAAAAACTTATGGAGCATTGCAGTATACACATAAAATATGGATCAGGGAAAGATCAATACTGCGGCATAAACAAGGATTCATTCTATTTTTCATCACTATTTGCATAATGACATACAATATACATAATCCCTATAAACAAAAGATTTTAACCTATCTTCCATTAAAAATTGACATAATAGGCTTAACTTTTGTTTGTCAAAAGCTCATCGATCTTGTATCAATACTTGCATATCGACATATAAAAGAGATAACTTTTGACATCGTATGGGACACTAATAGTTCACGGACGCAAACACACATATCCCATAACATATTGTAATATATAAAACCATAAAGATTAATACTGCAAAAATCATCTTCCGAATAATTTTAGATTTTAAATAAATAAATCTAAAAAACAAAGATGAAAACGTTGGACATAGCTATGTGTAATCACAATAATGGCTATTCCAAACTCTAGTTATTCTTCCTAAAACACAAGAATAAAATTCTCATAAGAAGACTTCCTAGACATTAAGATCTTTGAAAAATTCCTTGTCGTCCCCGAACTCCTTGTCGTCCCCGAACTCCTTGTCGTCAATAGCTATTGGAACATATGGTTCATGGAGGAAGGAGTCAATACCAATAAACCTTCTTGGCTGATAATGTCGAACCAGTGCCTTCTGAATTTCCAATGATCTTAAAACACAAGCCTTTATTTGTTGAATCTTTTTTCTTGCCAGCTTCAACTCTTCAAGAACATCAAAACTTCTGAGAGTTTGAAGGAACAGATCTTGGCTTCCTCACATTCCTTCTTTTTCGTTTCAAAGTAGGAGGCAATTGAGATTTATCTTTTTCCTTAGTGATCGATGGATTAACAATCATATTGATATCTTTTCCATCAGAAGACATGTGCTTAGAGTTTCCATGTGATACAGTTTTGTGAGAGGAATTCACAAATAAACTTCAACAAGCAGTCTAAATATATAAAGAGTATCAGAGAAGGAAAAAGGAATGTAAGGTTTCTACACCTATAAAAGGTTTGTGTACGCACAGCTCGCAACCCTATAAATAGTGAAATTGTCGTAAATAATCCTCTATTGGTAAACTAGTCCTTTCCAATATCAACAATGATATGAAGGAATTCCAAAAAACCAAACTACACAAAGCTAAAAAAAAAAAAAAAAATATTTTAAATCCTGAGGTGTGCAAGATATTGTCGCTTTTAAACAAACACATGAGACAAGATGCACATGGACAACATAATCAAGTTGTGTTTTGGTGAACAATAATCTGTCCACCATGATCCTTTTGGTTGGAATTCATGGAACCCTTCTTTTCCTTATGTTTAGACCATGTTTTCCTCTCTAATGGTCTAAATCTATCTTTGGAAACTACTTTCTTTGAAGAAGATAAGATCTTACATACCTCAACTATTTTCTCCGCTAATTTAAGCTTGGTAGCTAGATGATCTGCTATTCTTTGAAGATTTTTGACATATCTCATCTTGTGTTTGTACTTAAAACACTTTGAAATTTCATGACCCTTGAGAGAACAATAGGAGCATGTCAACGCAAATAATGGATCAGGCATTCGTGAGGTGCAAGATGCTAGGCACACAGTAGGTCCTGAAACATTAAACATGGAGTTTCTAAAAGAAGGGTCAATTGAATCTTCCATCTTGATTGGGTTCTCTTCTAAAAGATTATCAAGATTGATGTATATATTGCTACAATTATCAAAATCAATATTTTCACATAGAAGAGCAATACTTAATTTTTTTTGTCTTTATCAGAATCATAATCGTCAGACATCTCATCAAGTGTCGCAGCAAGACCTTTGTTCCCAGTGTATTTTCTATGATTTGGACACTCATTTGCAAAATGACCGAACCCTTTACACTTAAAGCACTTAGACATATCCTCATCATCAATTTCATCTGTGTCCCTGTTTTTAGGAGGAATACGATTATGAGGTTTTACTGATGCGTTTGACTTATCTCTGGTGAACTATTTACTACTATTCAATAGAAGGTCCCTAAGCTGTCTTGTGATCATCAAGACAAATTTTTCAAGATCTTCATCTGATGAATCAGTCTCCGAGTGATCGTCTTCAGAGATATACACATTTTTTACTTTTATCAAGTAATTTTGGGTCTTTCAGTGCTTTGAACGCAACATCCTTAGATTTGGGAGAATGTTCGTGATCCAAGATGTTAAGCTTCTCAACTAGCATATTTCTGGAGAGGTTATCAAGGTTATTTCCCTCAACGATGGCATGCTTCTTAGAATCATATCTATATGGCATCGATCTGAGAATTTTCATCAAAATGTCCTTTTCAGGAATAGTCTTACCCAATGCAAAAGATGAATTAATAATTTCTGAAAGTGTATTGGAGTAAGTCTTGAAAAAGCGGGGGACTAAAAAACCTCACCCAATATTTTGATTAGCAATCTGTATGGACTAACTCTAATATACTTTTAAGAGAATCAACTAGATAGTTAGACTCAATCTTAATGAAAAGTATATCAAGGAGTTAATATCTCTATCTCTCGATTTAACCTATACTCAAGCAAATATAAATCTGCGAGTCTTTATCAAATACAAGAGAGATATAAAATTGGATGGTACCAAAGACCAATATCCAAGGATCAATCAATTTCCAATCCACAACCAAAGGTTGGATTTCACAATTGATCGATACAACGCACAACCTGTGATATTTCAATTATATAACAAAATATAATGCATAATAAAAATAACACAAACACCAGAAATTTTGTTAATGAGGAAACCGCAAATGCAGAAAAACCCCGGGACCTAGTCCATATTGAACACCACACTGTATTAAGCCGCTACATACACTAGCATACTACAAACTGACTTCGGTATGGACTATAGTTGAACCCTAATCAATATCACACTGATTCAAGGTACAATTACGCTCCTTATATCTTTGATTCGAGCAGGATATTATGCACTTGATTCCCTTAGTTGATCTCACCCACAACCAAGAGTTGATACGACCCAAAGTCGAAGACTTGAATAAACAAATTTGTATCACACAGAAAAGTTTACGATAATAGATAAATATGTCTCCCATAGATAAACCTATGAGTTTTGTTTCGTCTTTTGATAAAATCAAGGTGAACAGGAACCAATCAATTACCCGGACTTATATTTCCGAAGAACAACCTAGAATTATTGATCACCTCACAATAATCTAAATCGTATGGTAGAGAAACTAGATATTGCGGAATCACAAACGATGAGACGAAGATATTTGTGATTTATTTTTATCTTACCCTATCGGCGATATAATCTCAAGCCAATTATTCAATTGAACTCCTACGATAGAAAATGGCAAGATCAGATCGCTCAACTACAAGAGAAGTAGTTTCGTTTGCCTTCACAATCCCAATGAAGTCTTCAAGTCGCTAACCGATAGGGTCTCGAGAAGAAACCTACGGTTAAAGGAGAATCAACTCTAGCAAGACCAACTAGTATCACACAGGAGGTGTGGAGATTAGTTTTTCCCAGTTGCTAGACGTCTCCTTTATATAATTTTAAAATCAGGTTTTGCAATCTAAGTTACCTTGGTAACAAAGCATTCAATATTCACCGTAAGATGAAAAACTTGATTTATCCAAGATAATATCTTTCAACCGTTAGATCGAAACTTAGCTTGTCACACACACAAATTAAATGTATTTTATTTAGGTTTGAATAACTATACCTAAACGTGTACATTTAGTTGGTTCACGAATAGTTAACCAATGGTTAGCCATATGAGCACTTTCATACCAACCATATTCATCTTCTTCATAACTAGTTCAAATGACTCATAATAACTAGTTCAAGAGTTGTTCAATTGCTTAGATCTTTATACATAGACACAATTGAAACAAAATCGGTTTGATTCACTTGAATCAATTCATGAACAATATAGCCACGGTTTTCAAAGATTGCATTCCTTATTGATTTATTGTTTAAGTTCATGAGATAACCGATTTGAGAGATAACCATCTTAGGTACACCTACGGGTACGTGTACTCTAGCTTTACCGGAATTGGGTTTGAAAACCCAGTAGAAATTTTCGGATGAAAACTTCTGTGGGTACGCATACGGGTACACGTACCTAAGGTGACTGGTTTGTAAGTTCGTAAACTCCAAACTCATCAGAATTTCACGGATGTGGACTTCCGCCAGTACGCGTACGATTACGCTTACCCAACCTGTCTCCTTCACTAATAACGCATGCACACATATGCACGCACTTGGTTTCCGGTACATGTATTTATAGACTAATGTGCGAACACATTATATATGCTTATATCCATAGGTGGTTACATAATCTCAACTCTACTTTTCAATCATTGAAACATTCTTCTATAATGTTATAATAGTCGTTAGACATAAAGAATCGACTATCGTCACCAAAGCTATTTTCAAGATTGAAATGTCATCATGACTTTCATCACAGATATAGATGAAAGGTGATTAAAGCGAAAGCTTACCAATACATATTTCTAAAAAAAGATAGGCGAGTAAACTCGGCTCGAAATAGCAAATGTGTATATATGAAAACTATCATACTTATAAGACTGTTGTCTCAAGAGTAGGAGATAGATAGACTTTTGAGTGCTAGATAAGTTCAAGTCTCCACATACCTTTTTGGTCGGATGAAGTTCCACATGTTCCTTGAGTAGTTTTTCGTCTTCATAAGATAGTCGCCATGGAGTCTGGAGCTCAACTATACTTAACTATCCTAGACCCAGACTTAGTCATAAGTAAACTAGAAATCAAGACGTATAGTTTTGATCACTAATATTGACAAACATTCTTGAGATAGCAACACATGTGAGTTCGACTGAGCAATGCTCTAACAAGTCCTCTCAGATTTCCAAACGAATTGTTGGATGTGGTTGTTAGACCCCCGCATTTTCAAAATCTAATGGCAACTGTTAAAATATTATGATTTTTATATTATATAATGAAAGTAAATTAAAAGTTGGTTTTGCATTCTAATAAAATTGTGTTTCTCAATATCATCTTCATAAGCCTCTATTTGTCTTATAAAATTCAACTTTGCAAAATGTAACTAATCCAAATATTCACAAGAACATCATATGTCGTACCCCTGGCTCGTCTTTCATTCCCATCTTAACACAATTTTTTGCCTTTGTATCTTCCACTTGAAACTCTCAATTTTTTTTGGAAATGTATAACTATTGAATTTAATTTTTAAATGATTTCTAGTAATGGTTTAAATTGTTCTTGAGAACGAATTTGCATCAGTCATCAACTTGTTTTAACTTCACATCACCTTATCTTCTCCCTTTCGACAACCAAAATATGGTAAAAATAAATGTGTTTAACATCAAAATTTTATTAACATTATTCATAAATGCACACTAGACTTTTCTTTAAATCAAGGAAATGGATGAATACACAAATAAATTCCAGAGTAGCACATGGAGAGCATGTCAAATATACTTAGTTTTGGGTAAGCTGACCAAGAATCATATAACAAGGATTAAAGATCATATTTACAACATATCAAATATACTTACTCAAAACAAACTAACTCATGTGGAATGATTCTGCAAGTGGGTTATCTTAAAAAGGTAACAAAACGACAATTATTTAATTAATAAAATAAGTTTTATTTTTGTTTTATGTATTTTCTTGACAGTAAGAATTATCAATTTCGAAATCTCCATTAATGCTTATTTTAATTTTAAACTTGAGTTATAGTGGCGTCGTTCTGTTCTTTTGACATTCTATTATAAGATTTGATACAACATAGTTATGAAACGGGGACTTGCTGGAAAATTCTAGAAGAAAGAAGTCGAACCAATGCTACAACCAAGAAAATTTAGCAAAATTGTTGAATACCAATATAACACTCACTCTCGGTATTGATATTAGTTTGAATGCAATACTGAATGTTATAGTTAGTATTGTTTTTTTGATGAAACCAATACCGAATGTATTCGTCGCCATTGTTTGCAGGTTGAATTCAATACCGACTGAAATTAAGTTATATGCGTATTTTTGCATGTTAGGAATCGGCTAGTCGATTTCATGAATCCAATACCGATTGTTCGTTATCAATGCCTATTCCATTTGAACCAATATTGACTACTAACAAACTTGGGGATACTTAAAAATAATTTAGCCATTACAAAAATTATTTATGTGAAATTAAATTTTTTCTTTTTCTAGTTTTGGATGCCGCCAAAGTGCCAATCCAATCCGGACCATGTTCAGGCCCACCGAAACATGTTTTAACCTTCTAGTATGTTAATCACAAATACAATGCTGTTTTTGTTGTGGGGGGCATGCTATGTGCGCGGGAAGGTACTAAAAACTTTTCCCATCCCATCTAGGTAATCACGAAACCCTCTTCATCTAATCTCTCACTCTAAAACCCTAAAACATCCAAAACCAAATTCTTCGATCACTGTGTCTACAACTACGCTCACCATCATCATCAAAGTCTTACTACACAAAAGGTTAATCGATTCTCTAATCTTTTCGATATCTTTTCTGTTTTCCATGTTTTAAAACCA
This sequence comes from Papaver bracteatum, assembly GCA_023529315.1. Taxonomy (NCBI): domain Eukaryota; kingdom Viridiplantae; phylum Streptophyta; class Magnoliopsida; order Ranunculales; family Papaveraceae; genus Papaver; species Papaver bracteatum. Next base: position 175,900 of record JAJJWX010001630.1, read on the forward strand.
AACCCTAGAAATTGAAAACGATCTTAACAGTATCGCTTGATTAATCGACTAACCCCTAATGTTTATACTCATGCAGGAGAAGAAATTAATCATGGCTAGAAGTGTTGAGGCTACCAATTTCTTCTCCATTTCTCTGAAAGTGTTGATGTTTTACCTTGTTGTTCAGTGGTTCATGAATCCCTTCAGTGGACTACCACTTAGTTTGTTTCTTGGGGTTGTTATCAAGTATCTTCTAACTGCTAAGCTTGTTAATTTGATCTTCAAACCCTTACTTGATGAGATACTTAGGGCACTGAAGTTGTTTCTAGGTGTTCTTGAAAGACCACCTTCCTATACCAATTGTGTTATTGTGGCCAATCTTGTTAAGCTAGGCTTATATGATACAATTGGCAAAAATACGAATTCCTCAAAAATTGTGCCGCTCATTTCTATATGTATGTTATGTGTGGTCTCCTTGGGATGGGATAGGGATCATAGTGGATTGACTGAGGGCATGCTAATTGCGTCCGGGAAGTGGTTTATTATCAGCACTATGGCAATGAAGTTGGAGCAATCAGCAATGTGTGGATTAGTTCTGGCATTCTCAATTATTTGTTTGGTAATATCTTTTGATTAGTCTTTATGAAATGCTACAAGCCTACAAGTATATGTGTTTTGCTTTTCATGCTTTTTGCTGATAAGATTGTTGATGATTTGTAGTTAACCAGCGTTGGAGAACCTCTTCGTGATAGGACTGATGATTCCCCTCCTTTAAAGCAAAATGTTTACTTCACAGGTAAATCATGGTTTCAGATTCAGCATTATCATCTTTGTTATTGAAATAGATGAAAAGTTGTATCATGTTGATTTATCTTCAGCTATTGGTTCTACTTTTAGTTTGTTCTGTTACTGTAAACAAAGAGCTAATACTAGAGACGGAACAACAACGGCCAAAAAGGTTACCATCTGTGTAACCAAAAAGTTGTATCATGATGAAATCTTTCCATCCGTGTTACATGTAATTTGCTGGTTACATGAGTTCGGATTAGCAGAAACAGTTGTAAGAGTCCAAAAGTCCAAAAACTCATGGAATCATCTCTACTTTTAATAAGATTATCCGTACCAGTGTGACAACAATGTTTTCAGTGTCCGGTTTTTGATACTCCTTGGTACCCGAATGTAGTCTTTGAAGGTTGTAATTTGGTCTTCTGTGTATTGGTTTTTTTTTTGTTATGTGCAAGTATCGACTACACATATATTTGACAACTCTTTTTTTGATAATATTATGGATTTCAAACTTAACAAGCTGAGTTGGATTTTAAGCCCAACCGAATGTTCTGATTACAGCAGAAAGTAGCCCAAATATGTTATTTCCAACAGGAAGATATAAGCTATTCATTAGATATTCACAATTATTCCGGTTAATATTTTCTTGGACTGACCCATCCTATTTATTCTTGCAGGAGAGCCTCATGAAAACAGGCAACGAAGTGCCCCTGTGCTTAAATTGTTTTGGCTATGCTCTCTGCTGATCAGAATTACTGGGGGCGCATTTACCACTTTGGTTGCGTACAGGTTTCTCTCAGGTTACACAACAAGTTCCGTGATCTTGATTTTGGGAATCACATCATCACTAGCTATTTATACCGGAGGTATTATTCTGTTTAAGAAATTGTTGACTGATTTCGTGAAGCGCCAGCAAGGTAGAGAGGAAAGAAGATGGTTTGTGGTGATCTGTATAATGGGGTTATGCGAAGGGTTTCTAGATGAAAACACGATACTCCCATTTATCATAATTTCAATTGTTTCTATGTTCACTATCTGCATACTCACAAATGGGTGGGATTATGATCGCACCGGCGTGAGTGATGGGTTAGCTGTGACATATGCTTTGCGGATGGTGCTCTTCTTGACGAATTCAGAACCACCTTTGCAGCTGATAACATGTGTGCTGACGTTGGCTTTCGTGGTTACTTCGAAGGTTCTGATCTGTGCTTCGATACATAAATAAACTTGAGACCTGGTTCTTTTTTGTAGCCATTTAACTAACAGAAACTACAATTATACAGTTCACCGAACCTCCTGTGGAGAAGCAAGATTAGAAATGCTCCTTGTGCCAGCAGTGGGAAAATGTTCATATCTAATAGAGGTATGTAATTTCCAACTAAATGTTTGTGTGTTAAACTAAATAAAAATTACTTATAATGATTTGGTGGACAAGTTTTGGTAACTAGAGTTCAGTTCTACACGGTAGTCAGTACTCATACTTGTATATTTCTCTGTTTGTTTTGTCGCATTTTGTATATCAAAATACTTGTCACGTGTACTCTCTGCTCAAAATGTGGGACACTCTGGCTGCAGCTCTCTTACTGCTAAACCTTGATTATGCTGATGCTTTTCCAAACAATAGAAATATATTTACATTAGTCTTGTCAATATCTGCAGTGATTCATAAGCTTTCTGCTGATCATGTTTACTTTGTGAAACTGAAATGTATTTTTGTGCATTCAGTTGCTCAAATTTTGTTGTGGTTGAGCATGGGACATTAGGGTTTCTAGATACTCTATCATGAATGTCTCAGTCAGATACTATAACTGGTGTTGCTGTCCTGATCCATTTTTGTTTTAACACTTCACCAGCTCTGTTCAATATTTTCAGGATCTCTGTTTATTGCGAATGGGGGCTTGTACTAAGTTTATGTTGTAGCATATAATTTAATATATTCATAGAACATATTATAATGTTATCATGATTCATCTGTAGTTGGTTACTTGAGTAAAAACTTCCTGTAGCATGTCTCTGGTCATACCAGCTTATTAATGTCTGGTAGCCTTTCATTCTGCTTGGCACTGGGATCACTTAAGCCAATTTTGTGAAAACTTAAAACCAATACACTTGGGGCTTACCAGCAACCAAAAACTGATGCAACATATTCTGCTTACCTCTGCTCCAGTTTTTGTTCTATCTCTTGCATTATCTTTATTTTTCTTTATTGTTTCTTACAATGTTATGTTTGTTTTTGGCAGAACTGGAGATGGTGTGTGATGAAGGCGTGCTCCACCTGATTATGTAGATACCCGGACAAAATAGTGTGTAGTTTTATGCTTGTTGAAGCAGTAGATAAAAAAACGGTTTAACTTTCTTGTCATGGTGTGACTTTTTGTTTAGTACCAAGTATCTGTTCGTTGATTCTGAGACACAAGCTACAGTTTAATTACTAGTACTGCTTATTAATATCCATCCTAAGCTTAATACTTAAGTCTCAGGAGTACTTGTTTTGATACGCATTAAATTCGATCTATTAGTTTTATTGTTGTGCTTGAGTATGGTACAAATTTCGTGTTTATGCAGCTGCTGACCTTGGGCAAAAGCCCATTTGGGACCCAAATTTTTTCAGGGCAACTCTGACTAGATGCATTACATTTGGTTGAACAAGCAATTGACTGAAAAAATTTAAGCTGTTTTGGAAGCTGATGCAAAATTTAAGCTAAACGTTTTTTACTGTAAACCAACCAACAAAACTAAAGGTGGTCCAAAATTAGAAATACAAAAGGTGGTCCTTGAACCTTTCCATATATAATGCTCAATTGCTTATATATAGAGATGGTTAACTCCTCTTTGCTTCCCCGGTCTCTTCTAAGTTGCAACCCTAGACGAGAAGCATAAAATCAGAATTCTCTCAGCTTTGTCAGTTTACTTGGGAAGTTCTTCTTTTCTGCTTTCTTTTATTTCTGTTCCAGAAGCAAATTTTGTTTTGCATCTCTTTTCAATGGTGCTATTCGAATCCTGGGTGGAAGGCACAGTTTTTAAGCCCTTCTCAAGTGGTAGTGGTACTGGTACCCTCCCCACAGATGTGAAATTAACTGAAGAAGAAGAAGAGGAGAAGCGCTGCAGGAAAAATCAGGCAACAATCGCTCAGCTGTTAAAAAGAAGAACAGCCAGGAGATTGTTGGGTGTGGGTCTCTCTAATACAGCAAAGGAACAAACAAACTGCACGTTTTCTTGTTCTCCTTCTGTTCCCTTGGAGCTGGTGATGCATGAAGAACAATGGGTTACGAAGTTAACTGGCCTAGCAATCCTTCCCAAGATAGGAGATGGAACCATTCTTGGTACCCTTGAGGCACATTTAAACGGGTTCACATACAAGGCCTTGGGTATTTATTTGGTTTTAATGCATAGAAACGTACAAGAGTATCTCTGGCGACTTGGGGACAAGATGATGCCGCCTCTCTTGCAATTCCGCTTGAAGAACTCCATCATGGTGGGGACAAAAGACACAAAGGATATCCAATTCTATTTGGTGCCAACCCCTGATGTGCATTCAGATAACACTGAGAAACACAAGCAGACCAGGGATAGCAGCTGTAACGAAGATTTAAAGAATTTTGTCCACAAAGCTCAAGAAGCTCAGAGGACTTGCGGGAGTAAACTACCTTTTATACATATAGATTTTCAGGCGTTGGAGGAGTGCAAATTTTATGGGGAATTTCCTACCGGTGCATCAGCCATCTTTGCCGTGACAAAATTCTCCCTGGTTGTGCTTGAAGAGACACCGTTCATTGTGATCCCATTAATACAAGACATTGAAATTGTTAATCTGGCGCAGCTTGGTCCTGAAAATTTTGATATGACAGTCGTATTCAAGGACTTCAAGCGTGATGTGCTTGAAATTCGCTCAATTCCCTTGGAATTTCTCACTAGCATAAAACGTCGACTGAACACTGGGTGCGTGAAGTACTATGTTAACAATAAAAGCCTAAAATGGAATTCCTTAGTGAAAGAAATCGCAGAGTTCCCGAAGAGGTTCATAGATTCGGGTGGATGGGATTCCTTACATCTCGAAGATAATCTTACTCTGGCCTACTATCCGAGTGCGTCTTGCGATCTAACAAAATCAGATGCCCAAGCAGCCCGACTTGAAAAATACAAAAATGTTTGTTTTTAAATTTTAATTTTTCCAGATTATTTATTGTTTTAAAAATAAATAAATACGAGGGAGATCCCCTCACACTTTTATATTCACATTATCTCACACTTTAGACACCATTTTTCATACAAAAAACAAACGGTAGCGTATTTGATGCTAATATTTTGGGGGTATGTTCTCGTATTACCATGCTCTACATACCCACAAAAAAATAAGCGAGTTCTGAAATGTGTAGCTCTACCATCTACCACTTTGAAAATCAACCGTCGAAAATCAACGAATTTTCAACAGTTAAAATTAAGATCGGTGGATGCCGAGGTTTAGAATTTCGGAATGAGCTTATTTTTTGTGGGTTTGTAGAGCTTTGCTAGACGAACATATTCCCAAAATATTAGCTTCAAATATTCTACCATTTATGTTTTATCAAGAAAATTAGTGTATAACCGTATGAGATAGTGTGAATATAAAAGTATAAAGGATCTTCTCAATAAGTGAAACTGAGTTACTTTTTTCTAAGTAGGACACGGAAAACAATGAACCGTTATAGGGTGCTCCACACCCTTGTGGTCTGTATTCTCTCCCATCTCAAAGAGTTATCCAGTAGTGATAATGGAAAGCCAAGAAGATGAGGTTCACCATATCTCAACGAGTATAGTCAGACCTGAAACTACTATTACTCATTCAAGGATCGACTTAACTACATGGGATCTCCATCTTCTGATACCTGGATACATTCAAAGAGGTCTTCTCTTTACTAAACCCAAATTACAAGATTCTGAAACGATCATTTCTAACCTTAAGACCTCTCTTTCACAAACATTGGATCACTTTTTCCCTCTTGCCGGACGTCTTGCTATCGAAAAACATGACGATGATGGATCCACATCTGTCTATATTGACTGTAACTCTACTGGGGCTGAGTTTATTCACGCAGTTGCTCAACACATAACTGTAGCTGACATACTAGAGCCAATCTATGTTCCAAGTGTGGTTGAATCTTCATTCTTCTCCCTAAATGGAGTCAAGAACTATGATGGTTTGGTTAAACCGTTGTTGTCAGTCCAAGTAACTGAACTGAATGATGGTATCTTTATTGGATGCAGTGCTAATCATGCCGTGTGTGATGGAACGTCGTTTTGGCATTTCATGAATTCATGGTCTGAGATCTCTAGATCTGCAGTTGGAGGTGAATCATCGATTCGTACCATCTCGCGACTGCCGGTTCTTGAGAGGTGTTTCCTTAAGGATGCGGATCGCCCCATTCACTTACCTTTTTCTATTGACGATGAAAGTTTTCGAGAAAGACATGTTTTTCAAACTATCAAGTCTGAATATGAAGTGAGATTCTACTATTTCAGTCGAGAAACTATAGAAATGCTTAAAGCAAAAGCCAATGCGGATTTTGGTCTGACAAATGGCTGTCGCATCTCTTCTCTGCAAGCTTTGCTCGGTCACTTATGGTTAGCTGTAACTCGTGCTAGGCGTTTGGATCTAAACGATGAGACTAACTACTCTATAGTGGTTGGTAATAGGACTAGATTGGTGCCGCCATTGCCTCAAGAGTATTTTGGCAATTCACTTCAGTTTTGTGTTGCGACTGCTAAGGTGGGTGAGTTGCTGGAAAAAGGACATGGTTGGGGAGCATTGTTACTTAACCGAGTAATTATGACCCCTGACGATGCAGCAATTCGACGTTCTTGGGACTCATGGGTGCAGAAGCCTGTTTTTCCAGAAAGATCAGCACTATTTCAAGGTAGTACATTGCTTACCGGGGGATCTCCAAGATTCGACATGTATGGTAATGATTTTGGTTGGGGGAAACCCATGGCAGTGCGAAGTGGGATCGCTAACAAGTCAGATGGAAAGATTTCTGTGATTCCTGGGTTGGTTGAAGGGAGCTTATGTGTGGAAGCTTGTCTTTCTCCTAAGACATTGATGGCTATGGAGAATGACACGGAGTTCGTCAATACTCTATCTCCACCTACTTATCTCAGCTGATCAATAAGATTAGATATGTATTAGTAGGGGCTGCATCTGTTTTAGGATTCAATTTGATCTATTAGCATTTTGCATTTATAATGTTGTGCTTGAGAATGGTATAAATTCCGTGATTTGTCTATGCAGCTGCTGCCCTTTGGGCAGAAGTGCTTCTGGGACTCAGATTCGAAGGGCTCAATGTTTTTTATGAGCAAGTCTGACTAGATGCAATCCACTTGCTTGAACAAGCTTTAAGCTGTTTTGGAATTGATATTTAACGGGAAAGCATTCCATTGATTTGTGGACAGCTTGATTGTCGGTGCCCCCAAAATAGAACATTCTTAAAAGGCACTTTGGCGAAGCTGTTTTAGTTGGGCTCTCTGTTGAATACGAAGTAGCCCAATTTCTAAATATGTCCCTTTCCATGTAGTATATCGTGGATTTCCCGGTCTCTTGTATTCCAAAGTTGTAACCCTTGACGGGACACATAATATTCCAAGTTGTAACCCTCGACGGGACACATAAAATTATTTCTGTTCCAGACGCAGATTTTTTTTTTTGCATCTCTTCCCAATGGTGGTACTCGAATCCCGGGAGGTACAAATTTCGTGCCCATCTCAAGTGTTACCTTCACCTTTCCCACAGACGAGGAATCTACTGAAGAAGATGAGGAGGAGTGCCGTAGGAAAAGTCAGGCAAGACTCGCTCAGCGGTTAAAGAGAACAACTGCCGGGAGATTGTTGGCTGTGGATCTGTCTAATACAGCAAGTACTTCGGACGAGAATATAAAGGAACAAACAAGCTTCAGGATTTCTTCTTTTCCTAAAGTTCCCTTGGAGCTGGTGATGCATGAAGAGCAATGGGTTACCAAGTTAACTGGCCTCGCAATCCTTCCCAAGGTAGGAGAAGATGAAACCATTCTTGGTACGCTTGAGGCACATTTAAACGGGTTCATATACACATCCCAAGGTATTCGCATGGTTTTCATGCACATAAATATATTCGAGTATTTCAGGCGACTTGGAGATGAGATGATGCCACCTCTCTTACAGTTCCGCTTGAGGCACCCCATCATGGTGGGGACAAAAGAGACAAAGGATGTCCAATTCAATTTGGTGCCAACCCCTTTTGGACAGCTAAAATCAAATGTGCATTCAGATAGCGTTAAGAAACACAAACTAACCGGGCATAGCAGCCGTAACGAAGATCTAAAGAATTTTGTCCACAAAGCTCAAGAAGTGCAGACGACTTGCCGGAGTAGACTACCGTATCATTCTATAAATTTTCGGGCGCTTGAGGAGTGCGAGTTTTATGGTGCTTTTCCCACGGGTGCATCAGTCATCTTTGCCGTGGCAAGACATTCCCTAGTTGTGCTTGTGGAAACACCTTTCGTTGTGATCCCGCTAATACAAGACATTGAGATTGTTAACTTGGCACTACTTGAACCTGGAAAGATTGATATGACAGTCGTATTTGAAGACTTCAAGCGTGATGTGCTTGAAATTCGCTCAATTCCCTTGAAATTTCTCACTAGCATAAAACTGTTAAACAATTAGGTGTAAATAGTTGACTCATTAGTTGTTGTAATAGTGCTAGTAGTAGTTATATTTCACTTATTCTCAAAAAAAAAATAGTGCTAGTAGTTGTAATAGAACTTGTAGGGTGGCTATAGGGTGGCTTGTAAGATGGATTATTTTTCTTCCTCCCTTCCTTATTTTCTTCCTCCCTTCCTTATTTTCTTTGTAGAAGACTTTTTCTTCTTCCTTTGTGAATCTATATATTTACATCTTGTTGTAAAGAATTGAATGAATGAATTAATTAAGTGAGTTTGAACTTTATGTTTAAGTTGGTATCAGAGCCTCTAATGGTAGATTTGAGTTGAGTGCTTCTTTAGAGTGAGTGCTTGTTACACGGTAGAGTTGAGTGCTTCTTTAGAGTAAGTGCTGTTTTTTTACGATCAATCTTCATTTCGCTACTTAAGGTTCTTCTTTTATTTGATTCTAAAGAAAATTTCTAAGTAAGCTTCATTTAAAATTATCAGGTCTTATCACTTTGTTCTTTGTTAAAAGAATTTTTGGTTTGAAGTTTCATTTCAACTTATTGGGTCTTACCAAAATTGTTCTGTTGAAAGAAATTTGTCTGAATCTTTATCTTTTAACCCTATTGATTGGGTGTTACTACTTTTATATTTTGAACCGTGTTCTTTCTCTTAAAGGAAAGAAATTTTATTATCATCTTTGGCAAGTTTCTTGTCAAGATTTCTTATTTGCAAACGCTAACGAAATTAAGTTGTACTGTTGTTTTTGTTTCTTACGAACAGTTATCATCTTTGATCAATTTTTTTTTTTAAATTAATTGATCTTACCTAATTGAGTTTGTTTTTCTTATAAACAAACCCCTATTAAGTTTATATATTTGGTTGATTTGTCGAACTTAATTTCTCTGTGCAAGAGAGAAAACTTGATTTGAATTTTAAAGCTTACCGTTTTTACCCTTATAGGACTTATTCCTCCTATCCAATTACTCATATAATTTTTTTTTAGCTGCTATCTAGTATCTAGCCGGTTTGTTTTTCGCCCATCCATAAACAGTTGTGTACACAATCAGTTTCATTTGTGCTTTTAGTCTCATTTGTTAAAAAAAAAAAAAAAAAAAAACGCTTGCAAAGTTTTCGCAGGCTGCTTGCGACATGTATTCATACCTTCATATAAGTTCTTCTTTAATCGTGATAATGTCTTCCGTTAGACATTGTGTTCATTGTGGAAGCCATTCACATTTCGTGGAGAAATGTTTCAATAAAATTGGGTATCCCGATTGGTGGGACACCTACAAAACTCAAATAAAGACTAATCAAAAAGGAGCAGACAAAAGTACTTTTGTGGTGACGACAACAAATGATACTTCATCTGTTATTGATTCTCATTCTTTGGTGAACCCGAACCTCTTCCAGCAATCAAGTAAGGTTGACGTCTCTTTACTTGCTACTGATTCTGAAAAAAATCATGGATGGATTCTCGATTCTGGTGCTACGGGTCATATGACGTTCGATGCCTCTATTTTGAAAGATCCGTGCCTACCTGCATATACAACTATATCCAATGCCAATGGTGTACCGTATCCAGTTACTGGAGATGGGAGAGTTGATTTAACACCATCCTTGTCCTTAGAACACATATTATTGGTTCCTTTTCTTTCAAATAATCTCTTGTCCGTAGCACAAGAAACCGCACAGTTAAATTGTTTAGTACTAATCTATCTCACTTTCTGTCTTCTTCAGGATCTCGGCAACGGAGAGATAATTGGGAGAGGTACTAAGAGAGATGGTTTATATTACATCGACGATGTTTGTGAAGGGAGATCTCTTTCAGTTAATAAGTCTTCTTGTGCATCTAAAAAACAGATATTACTGTAGCACCGCAGGTTAGGACATGCTTCTTTTGGATATTTGGAGCACTTGTTTCCTGATTTGTTCAAGTCTTGCAAACTGTCGGACTTTAAATATGATACTTGCATTCTTGCAAAGAGTCATCGTACTACTTACCCGAATAGTTTCAGTAGAAGATATGTCACATTCGATTTGGATCATTCTGATGTCTGGGGACCTTCTCGTATTACCAGTACTTCTGGATTTCGGTGGTTTGTTATCTTCATCGATGATTGTACTCGTATGACCTGGCTCTATTTAATGAAAAATAAAAGTGATGTGGCTGATCGTTTTCGCGCATTTCATAAAATGATTCAGACACAATTTTCGGCTAACTTAAAGGTCCTTCGTTCTGATAATGGTGGTGAGTATGTTAATGAAGTATTACAAGGATACTTTAGAGAACATGGAATTATTCATGAAACTAGTTGCCCATCTACGCCACAGCAAAATGGTGTGGCGGAAATAAAAAATCTCCAGTTACTTGAAATTACGAGGGCATGCTTGATTGGGTCAAATATGAAGCCAAAATTCTGGGAAGAAGCCATTACTAATGCAGTATATCTTCTCAATCGAGTACCAACAAGTGTTTTAAAATTTCAGACACCTTTGGACAAATTGTCTTCGTTTGTAACAATACCTTCTCATATTAAGCTTCATCCACGGGTATTCGGTTGTGTTATTTTTGTACATCTGCAGAAACATCTACGTACAAAGCTAAATCCTTGTGCTATTAAATGTGTTTTTGTTGGTTATCATCCATTCCAGAAAGGTTACAGGTGTTATCATCCTCAAAGTCATAAATTTTATGTTACTATGAATGTCACTTTTTCTGAGCACAAAATGTTTTACTCGTCCGATGTATCTAATTCTCCTCTTAAGGGAGAGAGTGTAATTGAAGAGTTGAATTGGATGGATTTGTTTCCTACTAATAGTGAAATAAATATGACAGCAAATGAAATAAGCTTGAGTACACATCCAACTATCAGTAGTTCAAGAATTGATGATATACAAGTCATGGAGCTGGTTCAAGAGTTCGATTTTCCTTTTTCCGAAGAAGTTGACACCCCTGCTATTGAAGCTTCATCTCTCTCTTCATCAACAATACCTACATCTAATTGTCCTCCAGCCGGTGCCAATATCCCAGAGGTAAGCATAGATTTCTCGATTAATACTAATGATACTTTTGAACTACCTGACACCGACAGGTACCAGTTGCCACCAAGGAGTAATCGTGAAGTTCCACCAGATCACTTTTCACCTGAAGCAATAAGGAAGGTGAAATACCCTATTGCGAATTACGTGTAAACTCATAGATTATCAAAAGAGGGAAAGGCGTTTGTTAGTCAGATGGACGATGTGATTATTCCTAGAAATGTACAAGAAGCATTACGAGATCCAAAATGGGTTGATTCCATGAGAAAGGATATGGTGGCACTGGAAGAAAATCATACATGGGAAATAGTATTGTTACCAAAAGGAAAGAAACCAGTTGGCTGCATGTGGGTATATTCTATCAAGCATAATACTGATGGCTCTATTGACAGGTGCAAAGCAAGACTTGTGGCTAAAGGGTTTACCCAGGTTTATGGTATTGATTATCAAGAGACCTTTGCTCATGTTGCAAAAATCAATACTATTCGAGTATTGTTGTCTTTGGCAGAAAATTTAGGATGGCCTCTACAACAATATGATGTGAAAAATGCATTTTTACATGGTGATTGACAAGAAGAAGTTTATATGTCATTACCTCCAGGTTATAATGCTCCGAACAATGCTAACATGGTTTGTAAGCTAAAGAAGGCCTTATATGGTTTGAAGCAGTCTCTTAGAGCTTGGTTTGGTAGATTTCGTCTAGTGATGAGGAAATTTGGGTACATACAGAGTAACACTGATCATACTTTGTTCCTAAAATGGGTAGGTGACAAATTAACCGCGCTTATTATCTATGTGGATGATATGGTGGTAACAAGAAATGACCCCGAAGAGTTGAGTAATCTGAAGAGTTCTTTGTATTCTGAGTTTGATATGAAGGATTTGGGTGGACTTAAATACTTCTTGGGGATTGAAGTTTCACGATCTAAAAAAGGAATTTTCTTGTCTCAGCGAAATTATGTGATTGATCTATTAAAGGAAACCGGTATGCTTGGTTGTGAGTCGATAGGGTCTCCTATGGAACAAAATCACGGTCTTGAAGAGTGCTCTAATCAAGTACCAGCTGATAAAGGGCGATACCAAAGGTTAGTTGGCTGCTTGATTTATCTTTCTCATACAAGACCTGATATTGCCTATGCTGTAAGTGTTGTAAATAGATTTATGCATAATCCGGGTCAACAACACATGGATGCAGTCATCAGGATACTGAGATATTTGAAGTCTGCACCAGGAAGAGGGTTAATATTTTTTAAAAATGGACATCTCGATGTATCATGATACAGTGACTCGGATTGGGGTGGAAGAGGTGATATGAGAAGATCAACATCTGGGTATGTTACCTTCGATGGAGGCAATTTAGTAACTTGGAAATCTAAGAAACAACAAGTTGTTTCTTTATCCAATATTGAAGCATAATACAGGGAAATGGTAAAAGGCATTTGTGAATTATTATGGTTAAAAAAGCTTATGAAGGATCTTGGTTTCCCTACTGAAAATCCAATGAAGTTGTTTTGTGATAACCAGTCAGCAATCAAAATTGCAGAGAATCCGGTACAACATGATCGAACGAAGCATGTGGAAATTGATAGGAATTTCATCTATGAAAAACTCGAAGAAAACATTATTAAAATACCATATGTTCGTACAACACAACAGTTACCGGATATACTGACAAAGGCCGTATCAAATAATACATTTAATGACTCGCTTGTCAAGCTGGGCATTTGTGATATATATGCACCATCTGAGGGAGAGTGTTAAACAATTTGGTATAAATAGTTGACTCATTAGTTGTTGTAATAGTGCTAGTAGTTGTAATAGAACTTATAGGGTGGCTATAGGGTGGCTTGTAGGATGGCTTATTTTTCTTCCTCCCTTCCTTATTTTCTCTGTAAAAGAATTTCATTTCTTCCTTTGTAAATCTATATATTTACATCTTGTTATAAAGAATTTAATGAATTAATTAATTAAGTGAATTTGAACCTTAAGTTTAAGTAAAACATCGTCTGAACACTGGGCTCGTGAAGTATTATGTCAATGACAAATGCCTCGACTGGAATCTCTTAGTGAAAGAAATCGCAGAGTTCCCTAAGAGGTTTGTAGATTCTGGTGGATGGGATTCCTTAGGTCTCGAGGATAGTCTTACTTTGGCCTACTATCCGAGTGCCTATCAGGAACAATTAGAATTGGATGTCAAACTTGAAAAATATAAAAATGTTTATTATTAGTTTAATTATTTTATAATGTTATCAAAATTCATATGTGCTTGGTTACTTGAGTAAAAACTTCTTGTAGCATGCCTCCGGTCATGCCAGCTTATTAATGTCACGTAGTCCTTCATTCTGCTTATCTCTTGGAAACTGGAATCATACATCCAAATTTGTGAAAGATGAAAACCAACACACTTGGGGATTTCCATCAACCAAAAAATGATGTAGCATATTCATCTTTGCTCCAAATTTTGTTGTAGCATCCTCTATTTTTCTTCATTTGTTACTTGCAATATTATGTTTGTTTTTAACAGCACTGGAGATAGCATTTGATGTGAAGACGTGCTCCACCTGATTATGTAGATATTGGTGTACATTACCGTTTATGGTTGTTGAAGGAGTAGACAAGAAAAAATTAACTTTCTTGTCATGATTAGGTCCCCCCCCCCCCAACCCAAAAAAAAATAGAACATTCTTAAAGTATCCCAATTTCTAAATGTGGCCCTTTCCATGTAGTATATATAGGCACGCCTGTGAGATTTCCCGTCTCTTCCAAGTTCTAAGTTGTAACTCTCGACGAGACGAATAAAATTAGAATTTTATCTTTGTTCCAGGCGCAGATTTTGTTTCGCATCTCTCTTCAATGGTGGTATTCGGATCCCGGGATATGCCCTTCATGAGTTTTGTGCCCTTTCCCACAGCTGAGAAATCTACCGAAAAAGATGAGAAGGAGCGTCTTAGAAAATGTCAGGAAATAATCGCTCAGCGGTTAAAGAGAAGAACTTCCAGGAGATTGTTTGATGCTGGTAAGTATAATACAACAGATACTTCTGATGAGAAAAAAATAAACCACCCCATGATTTCTTTTTTTCCTTTTGTTCCCTTGGAGCTGGTGATTCATGAAGAGCAATGGGTTACCAAGTTAACTGGCCTCGCAATCCTTCCCAAGGTAGGAGATGAAATAATTTTTGGTTCACTTGAGGAACATTTAAACGGGTTCATATACACAACCTCGGGGATTCGTGTGGTTTTCATGCATAGACATATAGACGAGTATTTCATGCGACTTGGAGATAGGAAGATGCCGTCTCTCTTGCAATTCCGCTTGAAGAAACCCATCATGGTGGGGAAAAAAAAGACAAAGTACGTCCAATTCCAATTAGTGCCATCTCTTTTGGGACAGGTGAGATTTGATAAGGATTCTGGTAACATTGAGAAACACAAGCAAACCAGGGACGGAAGTCGTAACGAAGATTTAAAGAAATTTTTCCACAAAGCTCAAGAAGTTCAGGAGACTTGCGGGAGTAGCGCGTGTCATCCTATAAATTTTATGGCGCTTGAGGAGTTCGAGTTTTATGGGACTTTTCCCACGGGTGCATCAATCATATTTGCGGTGACAAATTTTTCCCTAGTTGTGCTTGAAGAAACACCTTTCTTTGTGATCCCATTAATGGAAGACATTGAGATTGTTAACCTGGCGCAGCTTGAACCTGGAAAATTTGATATGACAGTCGTATTTGAAGACTTCAAGCGTGATGTGATTGAAATTCTCTCAATTCCCTTAGAATTTCTCACTCGCATAAAACGTCGTCTGAACTCTGCGTTCGTGAAGTACTATGTTAATGATAAAAGCCTCGACTAGAATCTCTTAGTAAAAGAAATCACAGAGTTTCCAAAGAGGTTCATAGATTCTGGGGGATGGGATTCCTTATGTCTCGAGGATAGTCTTACTTTGGCCTACTATCCGAGTGCGTATTCTGAACTATCAAAAGAAGATGCCCGGTATGAGAAATACAAAGATATTTATATTTAATACGGGGTAGTTAGTTATTTTAGGATATTTATTTTCATAAATTGAGACATGTCTTTCATAATTTGACGCATATTATTTTATTTTTTTGAAGTGAACTGATTTGAGATTATTTGTCCCTCTTTATAAAACTACCTCCGTTTAAAAAAAATCAATAGATACTTTCATTATTTTTTTAAAACGGAGGGGTATCTATTTTCTATGTTTCACATTTCACACTTTTGTTCTTCGTCAGATTCTCAAAGTATGGTCCAAAGCAATTCATCGGTGAAGAAGTCGAGAATAAGGCAGGGAGTTTGAGAACTGAAAAATTATCTTTGTTACTCTAGTTTTCTTAATTTAACTAGAATGTGGGGGTGTCCTTCCAAAATGTGCATTAACTAGGATGTTTTTTTTTTTGAAATGAAGGGATATATTAACGAAAAAAGGTTACAAGAGAACTAAGCTAGCAAGAAGAGGCCAGCTTAGAAGCCAAAAAATAAGAAGATACCATTACATAGAGAGAATCGTATCCCATTGATGCAAGACTTGATTCATAGAGTGTGAATGAAAAGTTTGTATCCTTGTCGACCACAAGTGCAGATTCTGTTTAATGATCATCTTCAGTTCTTCTCCAGATTTAAGCCTCTTTCCATGTATTCTATCGTTACGTTCTAACCAAAACACCCACACCACAGCAAAAGGGATAAGCTTCCACACTTCCCTCCTAATTCCACCAAAATTTATAGTATCCCAGCTTTGCAAAAGAGAATCAAAGGAAGACGTCATCACCCAAAAAACGTTACAAGAGTTGATAAAATAATTCCAAACAGCCGCAATACATGTACAATGAATAAACAGATGGTTTTCCATTTCTGGTTCCCCGCTACAGATCACACAAGAAATGTTGGTTAATTGCACTCCTCTATGATCCAACATAACTCTCTTCGGAATTGAATTGTGAAGTCCTGCCCAGAACAAAAAATTTACTTTTGGTGGAACGTGTTTATTCTCCAACAAAGGTTTAACTAGGATGTTATATTATGACTCTTGGTATCAGAAGTATGTTTGGATAATACAATTGAATTCTTATAGATATGTATTCTTAGTGAAAGTTGTTGGTGTTTTTCTATTTTCTCTCGAATGATAGATGTTAAAGGAAATTTTGTTGCAGAGAAGCGCAGTGAATTAACCTTTAACATGTACTGTTGAAATATAGATTCCATTTTTATATGTTTAAGTATGGAAATTGATGTCAAAATGCTCCACTGTAATTGGTGCCAAGCATTCGCTTACAAGAGTATAGTTATTCTTTATTTTGGGTTGAAAATACAAATGGGTGCTTGTACGAAGTTTATCTTGTAGCATGTAATTTCTAGTTCAGTTTTTTATATCCAAAGAACGTTTTGTACTGTTATCATGATTCATCTTTTTTGGTTACTTGAGTAAAAACTTCTTGTAGCATGCCTCCAATTATACCAGCTTATTAATGTCACATAGTTTTTTATTCTGCTTATCTCTTGGCACTGGAATCATTTAAGCCAATTTTGTTAAAACTGAAAACCAACACGCTCGGGGATCGCCAACAACCAAAAAATGATGCAGCATGTCCTGCTTACATATTTTTTAATGTTGTGCTTGAGAATTACATAACCGTTGAGATACAAGCTGAGGAGTGTTACATAACCGTTGCAAAAGTGTTGCAATTTGCTTGGAAGTCCGCTTGAACCAACACAGAAGTGACCAATGGTTTGGAGCTGGAAAACTTTTTCAAAGTGCCAAATAATTTGGCGCTTTTAGTCTTAGTCATATGATTTTATGTTAGAAATCAAAATCTAACGGTTATATTGAGAGTGCCAAACCATTTGGCGCTCGACAACAAACCATTAGGCGCTTTTCAATTTAACCATCAAATTATCTTTAAACTTAAAAATCTGACGGATCTAATATTTGGGCGCCAAATCAGTGGTCGCCTATCGCCTAATCATTTGGCATTTTTAGCTTGTATCTTGAATCATCGTAGTGTCTAGGAGGCCACCTTGAGCCACCTTGAATCTTGTATCTTGGATAACCATAGTGGTCAGCCGTATCAACTCGTTTATCCATCTACGTAACACCTTTTCTATTTATTTATTTTTTCACGCTTTTGTTCTTCGTCGAATTCTCAAACAAAGTGCAGTCCAATGTAATTCATCAGTGAAGAAGTGGATATTGGGTTGCACTTACTTTTCAGTTGTCATCAGTCCAATGCAATTCAGTACAACCAATGTTTTCCTGTCTCATTGATTCCAACCATATACTTGAGACTTAATTCTCTAACTGCTTAATACATCTCATGTCTCATTGATGTAACAATTTGGAGAGTACACTCTGTGTAACTACAAAAAATCCATAGTTACACCCACTTACTGATTTGGATAACACAAAAAAGGAAAATCACACAACGAGATAAAGCAAATATTTTATTTTACTTGGTTGATGGAAGAGAAGTTACAAGTTATTGAAGAACCCTCACAGGAACCCTAAGTTGCCTCTCTTAACAATCACTCTCTTACTTCTCAAAACGTTCCAACCCTTTACATAATGGGCTAAGTCCTCTATTTATAGGGAGAAATACATAATGGAATACAGCTCATTTTACTTCGCTGGGAGTCACATAATTCACGTGACTCTACTTTTCACCTCGCTCGATCCATTTTCAATAAAGTTTTTGCTTCCTTTTCGCCTTAAAGTTCGGTTGTTGTCGGGGACAACTGTCCTATTTCTTGCGTAACAATCCACACTTCACATCCTCTACTTAGTATAATCTATCTTTTCTTGCGTAAAAATCCACACTTTGCATCCTATACTTCGTATATTCTATCTTTTCTTGCGTAACAATCCATACTTTGTATCCTCTACTTCGTATACTTCTTGTGCAAGTCACCGGTATTTCGTAAATTAATACTTCGTTAACTTCAGATCTGACTTCGCATATCTCATATTTATTAAAGTAGCATGTCACTTGATTTGACTATTCACTGATAATTTTCTGGGAATCAGCAAACAATATCTCGTCTGAAGATTGACTTCGCGGTCTCGTCAAATCTCGTTCGAACACGTGGCGAGTAGGTTTTCTGCACCTACACTATGAGAGCTATACATTTATTAGAGCCTTGATCTAAACATTAATCTTAAAACCATATAACCAAAGAAGATTTACCTGCTTTCTTGTCATGGTGAGGTGAATTTTTGTTTTGTTCCCAGTATCTTTTGGCTGATTCTAAGACACAACAACGTACAATTTAAATTCAGCCGTAAACATGTTTTACATTGGGAGAACAAAACATTCCATTATATGGACCATGCAGTTTGATTTGTGTCACTTTTTTAAGTATGTGATTCAAGAAAGCACATACTTAAAATAACACAAGAAGCAAAGCAGACCAAAAAAATTACTAAAATTTTACTAACTATTTTTGTTTCATTCATAGCTCCCAACATTCTTAAAATACGAAGTAGCCCTATTCCTAAATATGGCCCTTCCGTGTAGTATATATATATATATATATATATATATATATATATATATATATATAGGCCTCCCTGGTGTCTTCTAAGTTGTAACCCTCGACGAGACGCATAAAGTCAGAATTCTCTCAGGTTTGTCAATTTACTTGGAAAAAATAATATTCTCTGCTTTCTTTATTTCTGTTCCAGACGCAGATTTTGTTTTGCATCTCTTTTCAATGGTGGTATCCGAATCCCGGGAGGATTTTGTGCTCATCTCAAGTGGTACCTTTCCCACGGCTGTGAAATCGACTGAAAAAGATGAGGAGGAGCGACGTAGGAAAAAACAGGCAAGACTCGCTCAGCGGTTAAAGAGAACTACTGCCAGGAGATTGTTGGATGTGGGTCAGTCTAGCACAGCAGATACTTTTGACAAACAAATAAACCTCCCGAATTCTGTTCGACAAAAGCGTCATTATGAGATTCCCTTGGAGCTGGTGACGCACGAAGAGCAATGGGTTACCAAGTTAACTGGCCTCGCAATCCTTCCCAAGGTAGGTGGAGATGAAACCATTCTTGGTACCCTTGAGGCACATTTAAACGGGTTCATATACACAGCCCCAGGTATTCATATGGTTTTCATGCATAGAAATATAGACGAGTATTTCATGAGACTTGGAGACAAGATGATGCCACCTCTCTTGCAATTCCGCTTGCATCACCCCATCATGGTGGGGACGAAAGAGAAAGGATATCCAATTCCAGTTGGTTCCAACCCCTCTGGGACATGTTAGCTCCGATAAGGATTCAGAGAAACACGAGCAATTCAGGGATAGAAGCCCTAATGATGATTTAAAGAATTTTGTTGACAAAGCTCAACAAGTTCAGAAGACTTGCCGGATTATGGCGTGTTATCATCCTATATATTTTCAGGCTCTTGAGGATTGCGAGTTTTATGGTGCTTTTCCCACGGGTGCACCAGCCATCTTTCTCGTGGCATCATTATCCCTAGTCGTTCTTGCAGAAACACCTTTCGATGTGATCCCATTACGCGATATTGAGATTGTTAACCTGGCGCAGCTTGAAACTGGAAAAATTGATATGACAGTCGTATTTCGAGACTTCAAGCTTGATGTGCTTGAAATTCTCTCAATTCCCTTAGATTTTCTCACCAGCATAAAACGTCGACTGGATTATGGGAGTGTGAAGTACTATGTTAATGATAAAAGCCTCGGCTAGAATCTCTTAGTGAAAGAAATCACATAGTTCCCAAAGAGGTTCATAGATTCTGGTGGATGGGATTCCCTATGTCTCGAGGATAGTCTTACTTTGGCCTACTATCCGAGTGCCTATCAGGAACAGTTAGAAGAAGATGACCGGTATGAGAAATACAAAGATGTTTGGGGTTAATACGGAGAATTTAGTTTTTTTTTTTTTTTCTTTTTCTTATTTGAGATTGTTTATCCCCTTTTCTATCCAACTTTCTTTAGCTACTGTCCATCGTATCAAAATGTATAGGTGCTGGGAGGAAGGGGATAGAAAATTGATGGGACATATGCGAAGACATAAGAATAACAGGAATTCAAGGTGAGTTTGTTGAACTACTTAGATACTAAAATGTTCTTGGGTACTAAAAACAACTCTTTAACACTTGTGTCTGAGTTGATCGACTTGGACTCTAAGAAGTGGAATGTGGTGAAAGTTAGAAATAACTTTCATTCTTGTATTGCTTGATAAAATCCTAGATCTCAGAATTTTCATTAATAAATTTTGTTCTCTGAAACAGGACAGATTAAGATGGCTGTTAACAAACAATGAGATCTTTATTGTAAAACCCCTTTATGAAAAATTGAAAAACCCTGTTACTATGAATCCTCTAAATCCCACAGCTCTTTATTGGAAGTCTTTATGGAAGATGAATGTTTCTCAGAGAATCAAAATCTCTCTGCAAATGCATCCTGTTCTCCCAGCCAGGAAAACCCTTGAATACATTACTGTTGACGATGAAAAACACTGTATTTTATGTAATCACCCTAGTGTATCTCCAAGACACCTTTTCTTTGAATGCACAAATGCTAGGGTAGCAGGTCTGTAATTTGATTAATTGTCCGAGTCCTCCTTTATGGAGTTTTGCAGGTTCAGCTAATGAAAAAATGGTTGAGATATTGACAACAAAATGTTGGTTGATACGGAAAGAGAGATGTTTAAGAATATTTCAGGATAAATCCAAATCAGTCTGCAGACATCTTTAGCTGTTTAAAAGAAAGCTTAATTTCTAGTCACTTCATACTTTGTCTTGTAATAACATCTTCCTCGTCGTTTTCCACATTTACCTCAGCCCTCGAGCCAAAACAAGTATCAGAAGGAACGTTAATGCCAGCAAATCCTACCATGACAGCAGCTGCTCCAAGGTAATCCAAGAGATGAGGAGCATTTCCCGTCATTGAATCCACTACAGCAGCCAGAGGAACCTGAATCGTCAAACCAGCTGTGGCCACAGTGGTAGTTGTAAGAAGAACAGCCTTTGCCCACAAGTAATCACTCAGCACATTATCAAGAAGACCTGAAGTTGTACTAGATGATATTAGTCATTAGAGAAGCAAAGTAATTTTTTGCACGAATACTTGTAAAATGTTCATGAATGTAACAAGCATAAGGGGTACAAAACTTGAAGGATAGGCGGAAAATGTAACAAGGGGTGGCCAGAGAAATTATGCGAAGGATGTTGTCTTACCACAATCAAACTATAACCGTACTCGTAAAAAGTTCATGAATATACTACTAGCTCTGAATGGAAGGTCCCCCAAAGTCAACTTCAACAAAAAGAGGAGACATGGGTAGATCTTGAACAAAGTTCTAAGCGCAGGGGATTCCTTAATGAGTCCAAGTAGTTTTAAAAAATAACATTTAGTTTACTTTATTGGTAAGTCTTAACAAATTTTTTAAACAAAGATCCTGGTGACTAGAGTTACATGAGATGCATTGACTGGTCAACAGCTAAAAGACCTCTACTTTTCAAATCTTGTTATGGTATTAGACCTACAATGCTCCAAATGGAGTGATCAATTCCAGTTCTTTTCCATCTACTAGCAGTAGTTTTCCTTATGCGCGTATGTATATAGGTATTGACAACCAGATGACACTCTTACTAGTCTTACATATACTGTTTGAATCATGAACAAGTTATCCTGATGAACTCTGACCCTCTACTATAGAAACATACTGTCTTAAGAGAAAGGATATGTTTTATCCCTTAAGGTAGAACTTAACAATTAAAGAGAGGCCTTCTAATCCTTGTAGAATGTAAGCATGATCTTAACTTACATTGGGAAAAACATATTTCGGGCAGCTTCATTATCTCTTTCTTGAACAATTCCCTTTTGACAGTTGCTAAGTGCATGGGGCTTTTTCATACTTGAAAAGGAAAAGGTTGTCCATTACCTACTATAGTATAGTAGATAGAGATAGTAGTGGATAGTAAGGTCATTGATGGATGCCTGACTAAACCGACTAACAACGTTCACAATACAGGTTTTGGGCTCTATGATCTATATGGCACTTAACATAATCTCTAATTTTCATCAACATATGAAAAAACATGCTATCCACATTTCCGATGTAAAGTACCCTATTTCAACCCCTGTCTTCACGAGAAACTCAGTAATCTATATCAGCTTACCCTCAATGTGTAAACGAACAATACAGAAATGGCCATATGCGTGTATGTATATAGGTATTGACAACCAGATGACACTCTTACTAGTCTTATATATACTGTTTGAATCATGAACAAGTTATCCTGATGAACTCTGACCCTCTAATATATCTTAAATCATAATACTATTACTTGTAACTGGTATCTCCAGTGAATTAGGCATGTCTAATAAGGCCTATTGTTTGATACATTGTTTCACCGCCACTCTTCAAAAATAGCATAGGTTATGTCGTTATTTCCTTTTGGTCGGATTCAAGTGCTATCTTATTTGGCACGAAGAAGAAACCATATAATTATGCGACAATTTGAAATACTTAGCTACAGAACAATTTATGACAAGGAGTTCTAAGCTAAAAAGTGATGGATTTTTAGAAATCATTTTTACCCATATTGTAGAGAAAGCAATGTCACTTGTTCATGGAACCTAAATAAGTTGCAGGTATAATGCATAACAATGAGAAGATGTATTCAGAAATAACCTTTGCCGACAATCAGACCAACTTGTTGCCAGCTGAGGGCATGAAAAGGTTCCAACTTCGTGAAATTCAGCAAAAGAGCAACAGGCAGAAAAAGCAGGAGATTGAATAACCCAAGATAACCAAAAAACTGTGCCATACTAGCACGTCCACTTTTGTCATCATCTTCATCAGGCAATTTTTTACGAATAAGTGTAATATACACAGCATAGCAACCGGAAGAAACAAGAGCTAGAAGGTCTCCAAGAAGTGGCCTTGAAGCAATCCCACTTAATCCAGACTGTGAATCGCCTAGGCTGACAATTATTGTCCCAGCCATGCATAAAAGCACACTAATTAGCTTTACCCATGTAAACTTCTCCCCTAAAAACAATAGCGCTACAAGAAAGGTGAATAAGCTAGATGAGCTGCTTAGGATTGTATTCGACTGCACAAACGAAGATTAAAACAACTCATAAACTTACCACTACAATATCAAATCCAATGAAATTCGACAGTAAATGAACATGTACAAACAAGAAATTGTACTTACAGTCACGGTAGTGTACTTGAGAGACAAATTAAAAGTAAGTTGGGCAAGAAACCAGAAAGGGCAAATCAGAAGGCTGACCCTCGCCATTCGCCAACGCGTCCAGCGCCTTTTCTCATCAAGTTGTTGATTATCAATTTCAAACACATTAGGTATCCCTGTCGATGCTGGAATACTAACACTATCTTCAACAGACAATACCCTTTCAGACCCTAAATTTTCAGGGTTCTCTTCATGTTCAATGGATTGTTTAGATGAACTAGTCTCCCCAAGAAGAACTACTTGTTCAGATTCCCCCATTATCTCTACATCCTTTTTATTACTACTACTATCACCCCAAAACCTAAAATTGACAACTGAATCTTCGAAATAACGTGAAATTTCAAAAATTGGAATGTAAACAACAAACAATGAATTGCAAATATATGTGATTAAGAAAGGGGAAACACCTGAATCAACAACAGATTGAACAACAAAACTTGCAGCTATCCAAATTGTTGCAACTGCAATTATATATGTAATACCTAAACCCCATCTCCAAACTTCAGGGCTCATATCGAAAAAAATATCAAAGACCCTAAACTTGGATCAAAGTTTGAAATCAAAAATTAAATCATTCACAAAACTTTATGGACAATCATACAAAATCAAACAAATTTACAAGGTACAGTAACTCATCTGATGTAAAAAGGAAATGAGATTTTCCATATGATATGATACATAAATGATGAAAACGTGGTTTTTATACAGAGATAGAGAATGAGTGTGTACAGAGATGGAGGACTTGACAATAAGGGTCCTCCTCCTATTCTTGGGTGAATGGTTGGTGGTGAACTGGTGATATAAGGAAAGTTGATGTTGATGGCTATTTTGTTATGGGGATACCGACGCAAAGGCGAGGACTGGCATATACATGGCGAATCCGACTAGGACTATTGTCATTAGATAGCTAGGCGTGTAAAAGCACGTGGATTGTGGAACGCCCACTGCTTTTTGTTTCTATTTTTTTTTTCAAAGGGAAAAGGGGAGTCCAAATTTGTTCACACTCCTCTAACGAGTGTATATTTCACATAGTTTTTTGATTGGTTGATTATTTAACTGATGACCCCATTACCCTCCATGTTTAAAATCACGACCCTCGTTACATAACTCCCTAAATATAATCAATGGCTGAGATTAAAATGTTACGTGCACACTCGTTAGAGAGTGTGCACAAATTCACACTCGGAAAAGGGGCTCTACCTTATTAAGATCTGAGGTTTGAAGCAATACAAAAGGAGGAAACGATATGTTTACCGAATAAATCTCCGGATTTTTATCCCGCATCTAATAACAAATGGGACCCACAAATGTCCTTTACATATCCCGATGTTGAGAAGTTTTATGTCTCCAGTTGATTTCCCTACAAGGATTTTTTTGCGGGAGATAGTGTCGGTAAGTATATCACTTCCCTATAAAAGGGTGGAGAATAAGCATTTCACCGACAGTTTACATTTTCTTCCATATCATATTGACATAGATCATGAGCTTGATGATTTACACATTTATGTACAGATTGGAACTAACATCAGTAAAGGAATCTAAATTTTATACTCCACCGAATGTCCCTTGTTTCTCCGAGGATAACTTTAGTCATATTTGTTGCATCTCTTTCTATGACTATTCAGTCGAAATAGAATTTCTATCCCAGTTATATTCTCAACTTAAGCAATAACTTTTGACAATAAAGAAGAAGTTGCATCAAAGGTTATTGAACCACATCACAAGAATCTATTTTTATGATCTTATGTTATTGCTCATGTAGATCCATTGTTTGGTATAGAAGCAGCATCCACGTTAATTTTCACATATGGGATGTCAGGGGAGTCCAAAACCGGAAATGATGCAACTGTTCATTAGAAACTGTAATGTCTGAGACCTAAGATATGCATAACTAGAAATCTTGAGAAGTACACTTCAAAACATAGTTTGCGGAGAAGGTTGCATTGTTAAAAATCATATTATTCCTCATTTTTCAAAAGTTTCACAGTATGCACAACCACATTTCGAATTTCCGGTCCAAATTATCTTTCAAACCAATCTTCTAAGATCTGATTGACATTTTCTGGTATTAATAAATTAAATCCGTTTGAGCACTGCAAAAACCCATTCTTGACCAGTGGCAGTCGAACAATATATGGAATATAGACTCCTCTGATACAGAAAGTGCAAGCAGTTTCGAAACCTGGTGCAAATTTATGAATGTTTATTTTGACAACAATCCCATTGTTTAGGACTTATAAATGAAGATTTGAATCTTCAAACTGATATGAGAAAAAGACCAATATTTCTTCCACAGAAAAGCATTGAAGTTCGATGATGATAGAGAATTGTTCAGAAGTAATTGATAACATGACTTTGTTGAAAATTTACCCGATGTCGTACAAGTCCAAGTTAACGTATCTTATGCATTATCACCCGTACAGAGAATTATATAAGAAATCATATGGATTATTTCTAGAGGGAAAACTTGAACCAGTAAATCCATATTCCACGCACTTGAATTATTTATAGTGAGATCTAAAACCTTCTGTAATCCTTCATAAATAGAATATGGTCTTAGATTGCGATGTTTCATTAGTTCAAGGATTCATTTTTTCTCCACTTGCAATTTGCAGAAGACTTTGTTTATCAAAACCAATCTTAATTCAAGCATACTGCTCCAAATAGTATAATCTTTATTAGATTTTTCCGGAGACTAGAAAGAGATATCTTGAAGATATTTTGCCGTCACCAATTTCACCCATATTGCTTCTTTGTTTTCCAAAAACCTCTAGACTAGTTTACACATAAGAGCTATATTCATCATCTCTATTTAAAAATTCCTAAACCCCTACATTATTTCTTTAGTCAAACTTTATTCTAGTTAATGAAGTGGATTTTTATTTCATCCACGACATGACCCCACCAAAAGCACCTTTGGATCATGTCAATTCAATTAGTAACAACCTTAAGAAGCAAACAAATACCCATAAAATATATAGGTATAACCGACAGAGTTGTCTTTGAAAGTATTGTTCTCACAGATGGATTTAGAAAGTGAAGTATGCATCATGAAAGCCTATAGTTAAACTTATCATTAAGGAAATCATAACTAGAAATCCTGTAATCAGATTTTAAAGGAAAAATTCCTAGATATTTATCCTCAACGGATATTTATTTCATCCAAAAATCCAGAATTGTTGTTTATTTCCTTAAGTTTGAATTTCCTTTACTAAAGTATATAGAAGACTTGTCATAATTAATCAGTTTCCCATATATGCTTGCATATTCTTCAAGTAATTTCATGAGATTGTTTACTTTTGAAAAGACGAGGGTATCCAAATACACCACAATCTTTTTGTTTCAACATATAAGTCATCTACCGAGTGTGATCATCTATGGACAGAGTCGAGATAATACGGCGATTCGATTCACACTTTGTGTGATTGTCTGTGGATACGAGATCGAGACAATACAACAACAAGATAACTTGTATGATTGACTATAGATACAAGATCGAGACAATACTACAAAAAAAGTGTGTTCCTTGATAATAGGTTCGGTAATAACCAAACTCTATAGGATAACTATCAAGTATAACGGAGTTAACGTATATGTGTGTTTTACTTTATTATAATAAACAATTATAATGCGGAAATCAAAGTAAAATACATAGTAAGGTTTTGTTAAAGAGGAAACCGCAAATGCAGAAAAACACCAGGACCTAGTCCAGTTTTGAATACCCTCATAATTAAGTCGTTATACAAAATCAAATACCAACTTCGTATAGTTAAGACCAAGCATACTACCCCTAGCTACTTAGTTCCCTCAATATCCTTGCGCCTTCGACTTCTAGAGTCACGTATGTGAATAGCAAGTCCTTTGGATCGTATTCCAAACAACAAAGGAAGAATATGTTTGGTAACCACTTTAATCAATCTTGCTACAAGATTTAGATGAGTCGTTGACAAATGCTTTTATGTTTAATCTAATCAACTCCTTTGTCTGGTTAGATCAATCTAACTTTAGCTACCGAAATAGTCAAATATAGATTCACATTCAATCGATATAGATCTCAAAGAGAAATATGGAGAATGCCGATCTCAAGCAACTAACCAATCAGATCTATCAAAGATAAACTGATTCTATTTGGATCCCAGCTGATCAAGGTTTGTGCACACAATTCACAAGATACGAAAACTAATGAAAAAATTTCTTCGTCTTCATAACTTCTTTTATCTTCAAAACCTACACAATACCACTTGAATCTCTTGTGATCAATCACACATAGAGCGGAGTTTGTTAAAAATGGATTATCACAAGATGTCTTTAGATCTAACAAAAGTTCTAAAGATCCAGTCGATACTATGATCTAGTGTGAGTGAATCTTATATCAGAAGAGAAGATTCTCAATCATAAACAAACTAGGTGCAATCAAAGTTTCAACAACCGTTAGTCAATCAAATCAATCAAAAACTAATAACACTGTAAATACCTAGTTTTCGTAGAGCTTCTTGAGCCCACAAAAGTCTTTAAACGAGAGGTCGTAAGAGATTTCACCTAATTAGGATACTTTTCTCCCCGAATAGACGACTTCACCAGAAACAACAAGAAATGAAGTTTTCCTGGATCTTAGGATAGTTTGCTAGAAATGAAAACTTAGGTATTTATAGACCAAGGATGTTTGGACAACAAGGAATTTCCAAAACCGAAAGTATTCTCAAGATATGCAATGAATGGCAAAATTTGGTTTTCCTAATTCCAATAAATGCTTGTCCAATATTTCTGAAATCTCTCAATAGAAAATCTATAATTAGTAAATGCACATCACTAATTTTTATTCTCTAGAGATATGCATTTAATTGCTGGTAATTAAAGCATATAAAACCAAAAACCTTAATTAAAAGATTCTTAATTCATTTCCGCATAGGATCACCTTGAGTACCAAGGAATATCTTTGAACAATAAATGATAAGTAAAACTGCTCGTGTTCAACGTATGTTGACATCTTTTCACTGCAAATACTTATTTCATATTTACATCGATTTGCATTCTTGGAATCGGTTATACCACACTTTTAAACAAGTTTAGAATTGGTTCGCATGTTTTCTAAGACTACTATATGATTGATCAAATACCAAATCACATACATGGGTTCAATCGGCTCTACCAATCACTAGTATCGATTATACATAAATATGGAAATACTTGTGATCGGTCACACCAGTTACCAGGAATGGTTACAACAATTACAAGAATCGGTCACACAACACTCATGATCGGTCACACAAATTACTAGGATCAGTCTCACCAATTACAAGGATCGATCATACCATCACATGGTGATTACTTAGGATCGGTTACACCAATTATCAAAACCGGTCATACCAAATCATAAGTTAGGCGTTGTGATTAGTTATACCAAGATACATAACATAAGTTAAGATCGGTTCTACCATTTCACACATATTGGTAATCCAAAGATTGCAATGAATAGCCAGA
Source organism: Papaver bracteatum (assembly GCA_023529315.1). Lineage (NCBI taxonomy): Eukaryota > Viridiplantae > Streptophyta > Magnoliopsida > Ranunculales > Papaveraceae > Papaver > Papaver bracteatum. The sequence goes on from JAJJWX010001630.1 coordinate 205,093, forward strand.
CTAATAATCCTATTTATTTCCTTTTCGATTCATGAAACAAGTTCATGAATGTACTTCCTTTAAAAAAATGTAAAACATTATCTCCTAGGATGAAATCTTCACCATAACCCATTCACATAATCATAACACTATATACAAGATTATGTCGATATCATATCTGCGAAGTTCAAAAGATAAGGGTTATACTTCGTAGTCTAATTCCTTAATACTATGATCATGTCACATCACTAGAGTATTATACAATATGTACAGTATATACAGCTTCGCAGTTATGTTTTCAATATAATACAACTTGAAAGATACATTAGGAATGAAATAGTTCAAGTAAATATTACTAACCTCAAGAGGAAGGATGGTGTCTTCGTTGTAGTTCGCTAATTTTTCACATTCTTCAAATCTTCTGAGTAATACTTGTATGTATCAACATTCCTAGACTTTCTAGTCTAACCTAAACGAAGTTGACTCTAGTATTTAATCAAGTGACTCTAGATGAGTTTTGATACTAAAATATGACAACCAAACTTGACATACTGACGCTTGGTGAGTTCAACCGAGCTATGCTCTAACAACTTTAACTCTCGAGTTTTCTCCGAACAAAGAATAGATCATCTGCAAATATCAAATAGGTTATTGTGGGTGCCCGTCTGTTTAATTATAGCCTTGATAATGACTCTGAACTTCATCCTTATGCATTAGAAGTGAATGACCAGACAAGCATATTATGAATAAGGTTGGAGATCGAGGACAACCCTGCCAAATGCCTCTTCCACTTTTGAACAAACTATGTAGAGCCCCATTAATATTAATAGAAAAGGAAGCAGTCATGACGCATGCCATTATGAGAAAATGAGAATCACCTGGTAGCCCTATTAAACTCAATATATCTCTGAGAAATTTCCAATTAACTTGATCTTATGCTTTGACCATATCCACCTTGAGATAAAACTGAGCATTGGTAGCCCTAGAGTTTGCATTAGAGTGAAGCAGTTCTTTCCTTTTGATAATGTTGTCTAGAATTTGACGCCCCGGGATAAAAAAAAAGTATCATTATAAAAGAAATGTTTCTATAGGTATTCAATATTATCGGAGCATGATCACTTGAAATTCTCGGAAGATGAAGAAATGTATCATTATAAAAGGCAATGCACCATTCCGGATTTACCATAACTCTATCAAGTAGTTGATAAATTAGCCTCTCATATCTCCATTAGTCTAAGTGTAAGCCGGCCCTTATACCCCAAATCTATCAAGTGATTATGTTGAGGGTTATTTGGTTTTTGGTACTTACATTTTGTCCAAGGTTAGTGTTTGGTCTAACATTTGTCCAACTTAGGGTTTGGTACTTAAAATTAACGTTGACTTGCATTGACTTGGTTACATTTAATTTTAATTAAGTTATTATCTAAATATTTAGGTATTTACTATTTTTCCCTTGCACACACACTTTTTACACGCCTTAAAATCAACCTAACCTAACTGTTATCTCATTTTATTCCACGTTTCATATTTCTTCCATCTACCGACCATACTTTCACCATCCCGACCACCGCGTCTTCCACCAGAACCTTGAATCAATCAAACAACAATCATCAAAAAAATCAATTTTCAAAAATACATTTATTCATCAATCAAAACCGACACCTATCTACCACCATTTCAATTTCTTCATGTTTTTGTTATCATTTCAATGGTCAAATGATTGAAGCTGCATTTTAGGTAATCGTATTGCAGGTGGTAGTGGCTTAAGGAGATGAATAAGGATATGAAGAAATCAAATGTTGATATGGTGATGTTGGAATTGCATAACAAACAAATTTTGGTGATGTTTTGGTGATGAAAATGGTGGAGTCTGCAGTTAAGATAAGGACAATGAGTTGTTGCTGCTAAGGATAGTTTGAGTTGAGCAGATGTTGTTAATACTGAGATTGTTGTGAACAAGAAGGTGGGTGTTGCTCGGATTCAATTGTTGCTGGGATTCCCAGTTTGGGAATTTTTTGTGTTCAAGCTTCAATCCTGAACAAAGTTATTTTCTCATTTATAACTCTATCAATTGCAAATATCGTTATAGAAAGATAACCATTTATTTTTATTCACTGACTGAATTTTACAGTACCTTCGTTTTATTCCAATCTTCTCTGAAACCCTAAATTAAATCTTGAGTTCTTCAATTTTTGTTAAAATACGATTCCGATAATAACCTCTGTGATTCGGTATCAATCTATTCTTCAACATAAATGTATTCTGATCATAACCTACTTTTAAATTATTTCAATGTGCATTTTCAGACCATCTTCACAAATCTGGGAACTCAATCCAAACCTAATCAAGTCAATAAGTGACGTCTCGTTACTGTTTTGGCTAATGAATTGAACATAGGTTGGAAATATAGAAACTGAGAAGGTGATTGTGATGGTTTTACAATGGTAGTGATAGAGAGAAAGAAAAGTGCGGCGGTGAAGGGTCTGTGGATGGAAGAATTAGGATTTATTTTTTCCGAAAGAGCTAGGTTAATGAATGATAAGGGTATACTGGTAAATTTATTTATTTATTACATTTTATAAAAGAAATTTAATAAACTTTTAACAGAAGTCAAGATTTAAGTTAGTCAACTCGGGTCAACGTCATTTCCAAGTACCAAACCCTAAGTTGGACAAAAGTTAGACCAAACACTAACTTTGGACAAAATGTAAGTACCAAAAACTAAATAACCCTTATGTTGAAGTACAAAATATTTGATTTCAGAATAGGTAGACCAATAAAACTTTTCTTGATAGGAACTTATAGCATCTAAGTCCCCCATATAGCACTTGTATCCTTCAAATTCTTTGACATAGCTAGAAAGGTTCTGCCAAAAAATTGCTCTTTGTGTAACAATTAGTGGACCATAGTGAAAAAGCGGGGGTCTACAATCACACCCAATATTTCGCTTAGAAATCTTTATGGACAAACTCCAGTATACTTTTATGAAAGTCAACTAGACAGTTAGACTCAACCAATAGAAAAGTATATCAAAGAGTTTATATCTCTATCTCTCGATTTAAATCTTAATCAAGTAAACTGAGAGTCTCAATTTAAATATAAGAGAGATAAACTTGGATGGTACCAAAGACCAATATCCAAGTGTCAATCAATTTAAATCAACAACCAAAAGGTCAGATATTCTAATTGATTGAACAACGCACAACCTGTATTATTTCAAATATAATGCGGAAAAGAAATAGCACAGACACCAGAATTTTGTTAATGAGGAAACCCCAAATGCAGAAAAACCCCGGGACCTAGTCCAGATTAAACATATACTGTATTAAGCCGCTACAGACGTTAGCCTACTCCAAACTAACTTCGGTCTAGACTGTATTTGAACCCCAATTAATCTCACACTGATCCAAGGTACAGTTATGCTCCTACGCCTCTGATCCCAGCAGGATATTACATACTTGATTCCCTTAGCTGATCTCACCTACAACTAAGAGTTGCTACGACCCAAAGTCGAAGACTTTAATAAACAAATCTATATCAAATATAAAACTCTATGGTAATAGATAAATTCGTCTCCCACGAATGTACCTACGTCTTTTGATAAATCAAGGTGAACATGAACCAATTGATAAACCAGACTTATATTCCCGAAGAACAGCTCAGTATTATCAATCACCTCACAATAGTCTTAATCGACACAGAGAAAAAAGATATTGTGGAATCACAAACGATGAGACGAAGATGTTTGTGATTAGTTTTTATCTTGCCTATCAGAGATAGAAATCTCAAGCCAATTATCACAATTATACTCGTACAATAGAAACATCAAGATCAGATCACACAACTATAATATAAGTAGTATCGGTCTGGCTTCACAATCCCAGTGAAGTCTTTAAGTCGTTAACCTGGTTTAGAAGAAGAAACCAAAGGTTAAAGGAGAATCGACTCTAGCTTAGAAAACTAGTGTCACATAAAATGTGTGGGGATTAGGTTTCCCAGTTGAAAGAGTTCTCCCTTATATAGTCTTTCAAATTAGGGTTTGCAATCAATGTTAGCTTAGTAACAAAGCATTCAATATTCACCGTTAGATGAAAACCTGATAAGATTCAAGCTAATATTGATCAACCGTTAGATCGAAAACATAGCTTGTTATACACACATGAAATGCACGTTTGTAGGCTTGTGTAATCGTACCCAAACTTGTACATTAGTTGGTTCAACAATATTTAATGATAGACGCATTTATGTGTCTAATTTCATCTCGATTTTCTATATTGTTAGTACCCATTTTCGTACTTATTATGGTATTTTGTGTCTTTGTAGGTGTTTTTGGAGAAATAAACATGTGTGGAGAAATCGGATCGAAAAGTTACTAAAAGCACCTCCGTAGAACACATGATATTCGCACTCCCATTTTGGATAAGGGGTGACCAAATTACTAAGGGGCATACAAATTGCTATCGGCACACCTGAAATTGTTAAGGGGCAGCCATCTTCTTAATTATTTAAATTTAGAAAAAGGGCGGGAGATTTGGATTTCACGGATATAAATTAGGGTTTGGATTTTGGAAGGGTTTACACGAGATTCAATCGCTAAAAATTCTTGGATAAGCCTGTTTAGGCTTAACATGCAAGGTATAATAATGGATTTGGTGAAGCTGGGATAGATAATCGATTTGAAGCAAGAAAGTGTCGCAAATATACTCGGAGCTTCGTTGGAAGATTTGGGAAGAGGTTTGGATGAGAATTCATTGGACTTTCTATTGGATATGGATGGGCTTGATACGAGTATACAGGAGCGGTGACATGTTTTGGGAGGTTAAAAAGGAATCAAATCCTTGTATTCTCGGGAATTATCTAAAACAGAGGAAGAAAAGAACTCGGGACGGACTTGTTTGGCTATATAACTGGAAGTTATATGTGATATATGGGATAATATTTTCTCGTACGATTTGTTTCTATCATTTATGAAGGGTTTGGAAAGAACTAAAAAAAGATCGGGACTTGGCAGCGAAGAAATAATTTATTTTTGGGAAGAGTTGATCGAGAATGTTGGGGCATGTGGAGTATATAAGAGCTGCTAAGAGGTCACAGAGGGGATATGGAGACCTAGGGGTAGTTGCAGAGAAGAAACGAAGGTTGCAGAGACGTTTTCGATCATCACAAAGAAGAAGGAAGAAGAAGACAGAAACAACGTCGCCTTTTCTTTCAAATTCGTAACCTTTTCTCGTAACCCTGATTTATGTAACAGTGGGTACTGTAACAATTATATCCGTTACAAACTCGATATTTCTTCAATAAAACACCTATTCAGCAATGAGTTATCATTTTGAGCGTGTTTTTGATATGAGGAGCTAAACCCCTTTGCTGAGGCGACAGAGGAAACTATTTTTCCAACAAATATGTGGTAATATCTATTTAATTAATTTTTTCAATTCTTTTTATGATTATTTGCATTGAATCAAAATTGAAATAATGATTTTTGTTAACTCGTTGTATTTTCACTTGATGGTGCATGCTTAGCTTAGGGCTCTTGATGTTCCATGCTTGAGATTAACAACTAGTATTTTGAAAATCTACTTTTGGCAATATTTAAGAATCAATTGAATGTATGAATTGCATGATAATTATTAATATTGAATCACATAAAAATTGGAAAATAGTGGAATCCTAGTCTCAGTGATCTCGAAAATCTTGATAACAACTTCAATTTAGTTTTTCTTATTTTAGTTTTATTTAAATCTAAAATCAAATCTTTATAAGTCTGAGTGAACGACGTCTTTCTTACCACTTTACAACCACTTTAAAAACAACATCAATTTTTGCGCGCCTACGCGGACTTGTATTTAGGTTTAGGTTTTAGGTTTATTTTTATTTATTTTTTAGGTTTTAGATTTTTTTTAATTATTTTTTAGATTTTTTTTTGTTATATTTTACGTCTTTGGTATTTTTGTTTTTCTTGTGCAGGATTGACTCAAAGCTAAAGGTGGAAAGTTGAACTTGCCAAAAAAAGGAGGAAACCGAAGATATTATTTTATTTTGACTTTTATTTTTGTTAGTTTCTTTATTTCTTATTTTGGACTTGTAATTTTCTTTTATTTGTTTGTTTATTTTTAGTATTTTTTTTATTAAAAAAAAAACACGCACACACCAATTGCATTTTCGTCCGGCGCCGATTTTAGGAAGAAACGTGGTTTAGTACGGTGAACCCTTTGGGCATTATCATCTGAAACACCACAAACCTCAGCCTCATACCTCTGGGTATATTTTGCTGTGGTAACCCAAGCCTACCAAAATTAGTAAGCCCAGCATTTGCATGTGCACAATTTTTGGTTGAATTCTTGTATGCCTGAACGTAAAAGAGACGCTCTAGGTAGGTTTGTTAGAGAAAAACCTAGTGGTTCCATTTTAGTAAACAAGAATCTTGATTACCTTAATCTAGAGACCGCTGATTTTGGAAAGTCTAGTTTTGAACATCCCTCTTTTACTGAGGAGAGAATCCCAATTACTTAGGTAGAGCCGGATGGAAACTTTGAAAGCTTTGTTGAATCCGACTAGGACTACTCGTCCCTCGTGTATCAGGTTAGCTGAAACTGAAGCAAATTATGAACTTAAACCTGGGACCTTACAGATGATCCCAATCTTTTTAGGGAAAGAAAATGAAAATTCCTATTTCCATGTTAGGGACTTTGAGGAAATTTGTAGTACCCTAAAGATTAGAAACCTTGATGATGATGCTCTGAAACTCAGGTTATTCCCTTTTCCTTGAAAGATAAAGCCAAATCGTGGCTATATAGTTTGGCTTCCGGGTCAATTCAAACATATGAACAACTTACATCTGCCTTTTTGATCAAGTTTTTCCCTAGGCACAAAACATCGTCTATTAGGACGCAAATATTCACATTTTCTCAACATGAGGGGGAATCTTTGTATAGGTATTTGGAAAGGTTCAATGATTTATTAGCCCAATATCCTCATCATGGTTTAGAAAAGGTTAGGTTAGTTCAGATCCTTTATGAGGGTTTAGATAGTAGAATTTATGTGTACATGTGGGTTTGAAAACCAAACAGTTGATGAGGTGATGACATTTTTGAATGAAATCGCTGAAAAGACCCAACAATTGGAAAATAATAGGGGACCCCAGAAAACAATTCTTCTAGGCAGAGGAAACATTAATAGGGTAAAGGGAGGCTTTGAATCAGATGCCAAAATTGCAGCAACAGCTAAAAGGTTAGTGGAGCCTTTTTGGGAAGGCCAGATTATGGAAGAGCAAGCCAATGCTCTTTACAATAATACTAGATTTGATAATTCTCAGAAGTTCGACCCATATTAAGAAACTTATAACCCTGGTTGGAGAAACCATCCGAACCTTTCATGGTCTAAGTGCCAGAGCCAATGTCAGTTTAGTAATTCTAATGCTCCCCCGGGTTTTGTCTATACTAAGAATCCTTTAGGACAAGCTCAGTTTCAGAATCAGTCCGATAAGAAAATTTTAAGTCTAGAGGAAACACTCACCTCATTTATTCGAAACACTGAAAAGATGCACCAATCACTTTCACAAAGCGTAGAATCTAGTAACAAGATAGGGCAAGAAAATAGTTAAGTTATTGCCGAGTTAAAAACGCAGGTTAGTCTGATAAATGAGTTATTGAGAGAAAAAGGTAGGTTCTCTAGTCAAACACAACCCAACCCTAGAGGAGTTCATGAAATAGGTGCAAAACCATCACATCAATTGAATGCTATTAGCACCCTTAGGAGTGGTAGAGTTGTAGACAATCAGGTAACCATGCCCGATAGTGAGCATACTGTAGTTCACCCCTCAGGACCATCCATAGCTGAGGAGACTAATAAAATTTATGATGATGCAAATTCGGTTCCTGAGAGGCCCTATTTTATGCCTAGATCCCCATTTCCACATCTATTAGCACCAACAAAGAGTGAATCCAACTTTAATGACATAATGGAGGTTTTTAAGAAAGTTACCATAAATATTCAGTTGTTAGAAGTGATTAGGCAGCTGCCGGCTTATGCCAAGTTCCTCAAGGATATATGTAAGTGAAAGCGCAAGCTTAGTGTCCCTAAAAAAGCCTTTTTAACCATTCATGTAAGTTCAATCATTCAGAACCCCACAACTCCTAAGTATAAAGACCCAGGTGCACCTACCATTACTTGTACAATAGGAAAACATAGGGTAGACAAAGCTTTACTTGACTTAGGAGCTAGTGTGAACTTACTCCCATACCATGTGTACATAAAGTTAGAGCTCGGTGAATTGAAACCTACCAAGATAACATTGCAATTAGCTGATAGGTCTGTTGAAATTCCTCGTGGTGTGATAGAAGATGTTCTTATTGAGGTCGACAAGTTTATTTATCCTATGGATTTCGTGGTCTTAGATACCCAACCTGCCCCTAACCCAGAGAAACAGATACATGTGATTTTAGGTCGCCCATTTTCAGCTACGTCTAATGCGATTATAAACTGTCGAAATTGTATTATGAATCTATCTTTTGGTAATATGACCATTGAGTTGAATATTTTTAATGTCAATAAGCTACATTCTGAGCTATATGACATGTGCATTGAAGAGGTGAACATGATAGGAACCTTAGTTCAGGAGTCATTACCAAACATCATATCGGAAGATCCATTAGAGAGTTGTCTGGCCCACTTTAGCATGGATTTCGACGAATATAGCAACATTGAACAAATAAATGCTTTGTTGGATTATATTCATGTGTTAGATATTGATAAATGGAAAGCTAGGGTCGAACCATTACTAGATCCCGGATCTACCTTAATCCCTTATTTAGAAGAGCCTGAAGAGCCTCCTAAGTTGGACCCTAGTTATGCATTTTTAGGCCCATCTGAAACTTTTCCTGTGATTATAGCTTCCGATCAGGACAGTAGGCCAGAGATCGTGCTTCAATAAGAAAAGGAAACTTTAAGTTTGACCATAGAGGATATGAAACATATAAGTCCTACAGTTTGTATGCCTCAAATGCATTTAGAGGATGAACCACCTGATGACCTTTTTCAGGAACCTAATAGTCTAGAAATTAGGAATATTGTGACTAGTCTACCTAGAGACATCCAAAATGCTAAGTTTTGGGGTAATGATCGTCAAGTTTCCCCATTAGAAGTCCATAACCTAGGAATAAAGCCTAGTGTGCCTGAGTCTCTTCCGACTCCGTAACCTGATCCTCCTGATACTGTCCAGGAGGAAATCCATTCATTAGAGACCCGTTGTTCGGATGAATATATTTTTCAAGACACTCATATGAATCCCAAGTGGGTACCGCAGATAAACCCAGCTGTCTTGCAAGAAATTTTAGATCAGGATATGCTCTGTCTGTTCATTTTTCTGATTTGGTGTTGTTGTATCATAATTGTGGAAATTTTATTTGATTTTGTTGACCCACAGTTGTTTCGACTATTGATATATGATTTGAAAGGTAATTAGCCATTTTTTGGTATGTGACGTCTGGCTGAAGACTTTGAACTTAGCACTTCTTGGGAGGTAACCTAATATTCATGCGACACGGTGATATCTTTCCTTATATCTTTTGATTCAAATGGTAACAGTTTCTCATTGTTCATGCTTTTAATTTTATCTTTAGAACATTGAGGACAATGTTAGATTTAAGTTTGGGGGTGGGGAAGAAAATTTTTGTTAGTTGCAATAAATAAACTCCAGAGCCTAGAAATTTATGCTTATTAAGGATGGCACTAACCAATCTAAGAGGATGGAAGCATTTTTGTTGTAGGAGTTTAGGAACCAATCTAATTAGATGGAAACATCTAAAGAGTCTATTCATAAATGCACAGAGCTTAGGTGTTAGAAATAACATGGTAGTTTCGCCATATCTCGTTGAGTCCTTTTCACTTCTGTTTTTATTTTGTTTTCTTTAAAATATGTTTCTCTAAGTGATTAGGTGAGGCTCACGATTCAAGTTGTTACCACTGCTAGGGTGAAATAGAGTGATTGAGTTACTAAAATAAAAGACCAGACCAATTAGACCAAACAGAATAATTCTCAAAAATAAAAATTAACACTTGGATAGAAATATGTGTGTGTTCTCCCTGTCTCCGTAGCCTAAACAAGCGTGGAACTCAGGATCCACGGGAATTACCATGTAATCTGCTAACAAAAATCACGCTCTTGGATCCACAAGATCTAATCATGTTGTTAAAAAAAAAGTTAAAGTTAAAGTTCAGTGAATAAATTGACCGCTGGTTCCCTTGTATATGCCAGACGAGTTGATCTAGAATTAGGATTATCGACCACTGGTTCCCTTGTATATGCCAGTTGTGTTGATATTAGTCAGACCAGTATCTCAGTCCATTAGGATAGGTTCATTTTGGCAGTGGCCTTCAGACAGATATGAGAAACACCGTTCACCTAGTCAACATCAAAACCATCTATGTTTTTCTATATCCATATCTTAATCTATCCACATGATTTGTTGACTCCGAGTATTGATGTCCATAGTGCAACTATATGAGTAGAGCTCTGTCACTTATATATGAATTTTAGTATGCTTGAGTGCAAACTCGTGTACAACAATTGGAATTTCGCATCAGGGGACTTCCTCTTGTAGTCAATAAGTATGCCAACCAAGGAGATTCTTTAGTTCCTTTCAAGGTTCTGCCTAGATAGCTAGGGTCTGGAGTAAAGGTTTTGTGGGTATATCTCTAGTAAGCCCTTCCGAGACTATAACTCGGCCACTAAGGCCACCTAGGGGTTTAAAGGCTTATTGCATACGCTAAATGCAATATACGATGCCTGCGACAGCGAGTTAGGATTTTATTTTTGATTTGCTCGGGATTAGAAAATAATAAGTTTGGGGGTATTTGATAGACACATTTATGTGTCTATTTTCATCTCGATTTTCTATATTGTTAGTACCCATTTTCGTACTTATTATGGTATTTTGTGTCTTTGTAGGTGTTTTTGGACAGATAAACATGTGTGGAGAAATCAGCTCGAAAAGTTGCTAAAAGCACCTCCGGAGGACACATGCTATTCGGACCCCCATTTTGGATAAGGGGTGACCAAATTACTAAGGGTCACCCCAAATTGCTATCAGCACACCTGAACCTGTTAAGGGACAACCATCTGCTTAATCATTTGAATTCATAAAAAGGGCGAGAGATTTGGATTTCACGGATAGAAATTAGGGTTTGGATTTTGGAAGGGTTTACACGAGATTCAATCACTAAAACTTCTTGGATAGGCCTGTTTGGGCTTAACAAGCAAGGTATAATAATGGATTCGGTGAAGCTGGGATAGATAATCAATTTGAAGCAAGAAAGTGTCGGAAATATACTCAGAGCTTCGTTGGAAGATTTGGGAAGAGGTTTGGACGAGAATTCATTGGACTTTCTATTGGATATGGATGGGCTTGATACGAGTATACAGGAGCGGTGACATGTTTTGGGAGGTTAAAAAGGAATCAAATCCTTGTATTCTCGGGAATTATCTAAAACAGAGGAAGAAAATAACTCGGGACGGACTTTTTTTGGCTCTATAACTGGAAGTTAGATGTGATATATGGGATAATATTTTCTCGTACGATTTGTTTCTATCATTTATGAAGGGTTTGGAAAGAACTGAAACAAGCATCGGGACTTGGCAGGGAAGAAATAATTTATTTTTGGGAAGAGTTGATCGAGAAAGTTGGGGCCTGTGGAGTATATAAGAGTTGATGGGAGGTCACAGGGGGGATATGGAGACCTAGGGTGTAGTTGCAGAGAAGAAACTAAGGTTGCAGAGACATTTTCGATCATCACAGAGAAGAAGGGAGAAGAGGACATAAACACCGTCACCTTTTCTTTCAAATTTGTAACACTTTTCTAACAATTATTAGTGTTGGGGTTTCTCTGTAACACTGCTTTCCGTAACTGTGGGTACTGTAACAATTATATCCGTTACAAACTCGATATTTCTTCAAGAAAACACCTATTCAGCATTGAGTTATTATTTTGAGCGTGTTTTTGACATGAGAAGCTAAACCTCTTTGCTGAGGAGACGGAGGAAGCTATTTTTCAAACTAATATGTGGTAATATTTATTTAATTAATTTCTGCAATTCTTTTTATGATTATTTGCATTGAATCAAAATTGAAATAATGGTTTTTGTTAACTCGTTGTATTTTCACTTGATGGCGCATGCTTAGCTTAGGGCTCTTGATGTTCCATGCTTGAGATTAACAACTAGTATTTTGAAAATCTACTTTTGGCAATATTTAAGAATCAATTGAATGTATGAATTGCATGATAATTATTAATATTGAATCACATAAAAATTGGAAAATAATGGAATTCTAGTCTTAGTGATCTCGAAAATCTTGATAACAACTTCAATTTAGTTTTTCTTATTTTAGTTTTATTTAAATCTAAAATCAAATCTTTATAAGTCTGAGTGAACGACATCTCTCTTACCACTTAAAAAAAAACATCAGTTAACCAAATGGTTAGCCATATGATAACTTTTATATCAACCATATTCTTCTTCACCATAACTAGTTCAAATGACTCAAATGAACTATTAGAGAGTTGTCCAATTGCAAGGAAATCTCATGTACAACACAAGACATAATTGTAGCAAAAACGATTTGATTCACTCGAATCAGTTCATGAACTATATATACAGGTTTCAATAACATTCCTTAGTTTATATAGATAAGTTCACAAACATCGTTTTTAGAGATAACCTACTCAATTTCGCGGACTGGGTTCGCAGACTTAAGTTCCCGGATGGAGTTCACAAACTCCGGCAGAAATTCTTGGGTCAAGAACTTCCGCCAGTTCGCGGACATAGATCACGTACTTCTCCGGTTCTCTTGATCAACAAAGTTCGCAAACTTCGGTTCAAGGAATAAGGACTTATACATATATGTGTTTCCACAACAATGCTTATATCCTCCAATGGTTATATTGCCTAAACTCTCATTTCAATCATTGAAACATTCTCAGAGGACATTATATAGTTGTTATTCACAAACCATTTTTTGTCAGAGCAATTTTCAAAGTGATTGAAACTTAACATGACTTTTGTCACTAGGTAAAGATAAACTTGGCTAAAGCGAAAGCTTTACCAACACATATTTCGAGAAATAGATAGGCGAGGTAAACTCTGTTCGAAATACCAAATGTGTATAATCTTAGTCTATATAGTAAAACGACTTTTGTCTCAAGATAGGAGATAAATAGACTTTTGAGTGATAAATAAATTCAAGTCTCCACATACCTTTTAGTCGATGAAGATCCACCAGTTCCTTGAGTAGTCCTTCGTCTTGTATGATGATTTCCATGGAGTTTTTGAGCTCAACTACACTTTTTATCCTAGTCTGAGGCCTTAGCTATAGTAGACTAGAAATTAAGACTTATAGTTTTGATCACTAACATTGACAAACTTGCTTGTTATAGCAACGCATGCGAGTTCGACCGAGCAATGCTCTACCACATAGATCTGGATAAATGCCACATATTTTTCGGGCCATCATTTATAACCAGTGCATGAATCACATTTGTTGATTAATTGAGATATAATCTCAATATTTACTTCATCTTTCTAGAGTATCCATAAACCTCCACTTCTTCCGATATAGAAGTTTTGAAAACCAAACTGATTAATTCTTTGAAGAGATTATTATTTAGACATTTTAGTTTCTGAAAGGAAAACCACCAATGATTAAGTACCTATGAGGAATGAATTAAATGCTCTGGTTGCTGGAGAATTCACCAATCCCCAAAAATTCCATGCTAGGATTAACATTTATGTTGCGGCATTTTAGGATTTGTCGCCTTACCATTTTGATTACAGTTACCAGTTTCCAATTTCCTTGGGATTTTTGGTTGAGGAGTTTTTTTCTTGGTGTAAGATCCATCTTTTCTTATCTTGAGGGTTATTGGCTCCCTGTAATTGTATGTTGATGGTGAGTTTTTGACAAGGACATAAATTGTAAAATTGCTCCGCCCTGGTTGCAGAAGTGTAATGTATCCCTGACCCAGCATCGGGATTAACGATTTATATTTACTACTTGTATTCCGCAAGAGATTCAATAAGGCATATCCGACCTTTGGTTTAACCGTCACATAATACAGTGGAAACTCCATTAATTAATACTCGGTTATTTAATAAAATCTCTTAAATAATACTTTTAGTTGGTCCAAAGTCAGGGATAACGTGCCAAATTAATAATTCACTAAAATTATAAATTAATACATTTTTGATTACCTATGTAGTCCCCATGCGCAATATAAATTAATAATTCATTATATATACAAGTAGAGTGCACGTGCGTTGCACGTCATCAAATAATCTTTATTTTCATATGCATTTTCCATGGTCCCAAATATATGACATGCTACACCCAAACATATTATGAAACAACAATAAAATTCATAAATTTTAAGAAAATAATATTTGAAGTTAATCTAATTTAATTAGAGTCTGAAGATAAAACGTATTAATCTTCAATTGTCTCATAAACCATCCTTCTGAAGCATAAATTGCTTGTGGGTGTGGTTCATGAAATATGGCGTTTTCTCCATCTGAGTAGATAAAAACCTTACGTATGTTCTCCAAAATGAATATCATACAAAACATTGAATTTCAGCACAGAAACCTTGGAACTTTCCACATATTTAAGTCTAAAGTACACCAAATTCTTGTGAAATCAAAGAAGTCCGAAAATGATACCAAGATGCTATTAACTCACCATTTTGTACAATATTCGAAAGTAAACCTAAAGAACAACAAACACCAAACCATTTAGTGAAGTTAAATTCCACCATGAGCGTAACCGGCATATTGTATATAGTTTTATGTTAAACATAATCTACTCGATAAGTTATAGCACAATTTACAACGGAAAAGGCAATGCAGTTGGCAAGCTTTGAGAGGCTAACTTTCTGAAGATACAAACATTCTGAAACATAGGAGCACGCAGCTTATGATCGTTGACATTGTTACACTATGCCATTTTTAATAAGAATAGAATTGTTAAGATTTGTTAAAATCTTACATCCATGCAATAATGATCTCCTTATATTGTTGCTTCCATAAGTAGATTGAGGATTCTCCAATTGACCTATTATAGTTACAAAATCATGCAGTAAGAATTACCAATTTTTTGAGGTAGTATTGTCCACAATATTAATAAGGGAGTAAGAGACTACTAAACAAATGCTTATACGCTAAAAATTTCCAATCAAAGAAGGAATCGCTTGGTACATCAGGGATGAATACCCAATCATGTCGCCATACACATCTACGTCACAACCTTTGGGAGAATTATACCCTTCTATCCAGCAACACTGAAGAATTGTATATTTCCCCTTTACATTAAGTTACCAAAACTCAATGTATCTGTAATAAACACTACTAAGTACCTGATACGTCATTAGTAACCAAAATATGTCCCTAATCTACAATTTACTACACCACAGATGTAATGATACATCCTGTAGCTGCAAGCAAAACTAATGTGCTTTTAAGCATAACATTTGAATTGATAAGGCTGTATCATTTTCTTTTAGGCATTTACACAAACATGCATGTTCAAAAACGTAATTTTTTTATTTGTTTTAATACAATGTGATTCAGTCCACACCCAGAGGAGTCTCCAGGTTTTAACTGAAATCGAAATTGGGGGAAAAGAACGTACCTGTTTTAAGAGGGGGACATATCAATTGAATTTTTTTTGTTCAACAAATTGTTTCATACCCGTTTCAATTGAAATTAAATTATATGAATTGAAATGCAAAACTGGTGAAATTGAAATCTATAGTCGAAATTGGGAAAGATGTAACTATCGTACCTGAAGTAAATTGGTGTTGCTGGTTGTGATGGTAGCGGAGGAGGAGGATGTTGGGGGTGAACGAAAGTAATCAACAAATTTGAGAAATTGAAATTGAGGAAGAGGTCGAATGAGAAAGCGGTGGTAGATGTTGGTGTTGCTGGTAGTGGCGGGGATGATGGTGTTTCCGATGATGATGACAGTGGTGGGGATGATATTTGCTGGTGGCGATGGTAACGATGAAGAGGAATACTGAAAAGAAAAGAAAAGAGTGGAGTTGTGTTGTGTTGTAGAATAATAGATAAAGGGTATTTTCCGGAAGTAACGAAGAAAAGTCACACGGAATTTCGTTGTTGTTATCCAACGATCCAGTTTTAATGATAGGAGATTGAAAGGCTAATGTTAGTTAGGTTGTTGACTTTTCAATTCTCTTGCGCTCATTAAAGAGGTGGGAGATTTCATACATTAATTATTTATGAGGATTTTTGTTTGAAAAATCAGTCAATTATCTTTTGTTTTTTGCTAAAATAAATATCACATCTTTAATCTTCATTATCATCATAATAATTTATTGTGAGTTTTCTCACAGCTAAGCAAGATATTATTCAATGTGATAATAAAGTGGGATATTGAAGGACTTTGTAAATTGGATACTTAATTTATATACATTGAACAATGAAGCAAAGATTAAATGGTGATTTGAAAATTTTAATATTATACCATATTTAGAAAATAATTATTTGATAATGAATTTATCTATAAGTTAATAAGATATTAATTAATATATAAATTATTAATTTATCAGTTAAATAATATCTCGCTTAATTATTGAATTTTGGTGGTCCCAACCGCATTAATTTATATAGTTTCTACTGGTACCATATCATATTGATTGGACAACACCTAGAAGGATTGACTGCTAGTATAGAACAATATTGTCCTCGGGTTGCCACTGATACTGGTGACGACCACCCTTCAGATGGTCTCTACGTGTACAAGTTATATATGTTACTGAAAGTATTATATTTAATACATAGTCATATCAGTATCGTCCCAAGTCGCAAACTCCCACGGCCGAGTTCCTTGAAAATACTAATGGCGCTATTGTATTCAAATTTTTACTAAAAGAGTATTATACTTGAAATCTAGGCCTAGCACATCGCCATAATTCAAACCATTATAGCTATACAATGATCAGATCATAATTAATGGTGTAAGAATTACGAAACATTGGATAAGCGTGGCCAATCCCATCACATGTACTGCATTACTCATGATACCCTAGCTCACTATGGCCAAGGCCATAATACAGCTGTTGCAACTCATAGCACTTCAGCTAAAACAAGAATTGCCTAGTTGGAATCATCCCAAAGCAATCGTCTAAGTCCATGGCATATCCAGTCACAACTTGGAAAACTATGGCCGGAATTGTGGCACAACCACATTACATCCATAAGCCACGGAGCACGGCCAAAATGCGAACCCTAAGTTGGCCTAGCCATTGGCCAGCTTCAGGGCACAAATTTTTGTACTCAATGCAACTTGGTCGGACCTTTTTGGCCAAGGACAGGGGACATATGACAATATCGGACCTTGTACAGTCGTGGCCAAGGAATCTACGGAACTATAGAACCTTGGTCATCCATGGCTAAGGAAGCTGAGACACTATTGAACCTTGGTCAGCCGTGGCCAAGGCTGTTGTGATATTATCAGGCCTTATCCAGTCGTGTCCAAGGTTGTTGTGATATTATTGGACCTTGGCCAGCCGTGGCCAAGGCCGTTGCAACATCATAGGACCTTGATCGGTCGTGGCCAAGGCCGATGTAATTTTATCGGGATCTTGGCCAGCCAAGGCCATATCACATGAGCCATGGTTTGAATGGACCTTGGCTAGTTATGGCCAAGGTCATAATATGTGATATTTTTCCCCTACAGGGTATCAACATGTTGTGTCCAAGTTCGTGAAACCCTAATATGCCATTAGGGGCCATGGCCAATCAACGACCTAAAAAAGGATTTGATCTTAAATCATGCTCCGTTCGTGATTAACCTGGTCCCATTCTAAATCCAACTTGGCTATCCTAGTTGAAATAAGAATCCCATTCCAATGGCCTTGGACGAATTGAGGTCAAACCCTAATTCTAGGTCGTGGCCTATTCGTATCATTCATATGTGATAATCGACCAATATCGATCCATGGCTAAACGTGCATTGGCCCAACCTCTATGAATGGCTATGGACGTGTTACAATGTCGTACGTGTACTATAAAAGTTTATGGCCAAGAAGAGATCCAACAATTTCAGTCTTAATTACCATAAGAGTGTTAATCCATTTCTAAGGCCACATCGGGCTAGGCTAATTCTTAGCGCCACCGTAGGTCTATAACGTGCCACACACCATCTTAAGTCCAAGATACTCCACAACAGTTCCCACGGATAGTGTCATGACTTATCTAGATAATGGACACATTATGGCCCCACCATTCCTCTCTTATTTGTCGTGTCAAAGAGAAAACACACTAAGCTGCTACAAAACTGCAGCTTACCTAGACAAGCGCTTGCACCATTAAAAGTCACGATGCGCCAAACCTTAATATGCACTAAACTGCCATGCCTTTTCACGCCAATATCTCCAACTAGATCACGGTAAAGGCCAAGGTCGTTGATCCATCTTCCAGATCTCAGCTCATTAGGCCAATTATGATGCCACTGCGGGCCATGGAAGCACCATTATAGGCCATTATGCTACTCGCTATTTTATCGCCATAAATAAGCCATGATCATGTCATGCCAAAGGCCATACGATTATTTAGCACTCCAATATCTCACGTGAAGATTATGGCCTGGAATATTTCTCTCCATATTAGTTGTGACATAAAGTGCGGATATGTTATGCCACTTTTGTGCCACTAGCATGCCATGCTAAAATTGTAGCATCTTAACCAAATATCAATGTGCCAAGCCATCTTCCAGCACCTCAATAGGCTACGAGCATGCGACGATACCTCGGTTGGCCTTGTCCAAGTTGTTTTCACAACAACTCTACCTAAATAAGATTCAACATGCCTATAAGGCATATGGCATATCAACGACTATGATTTATCCTAAATAAAGATGAAATCCATAGCACATCTGAAACACCTAAAAAAAAAGTCACATGGGGTATTGGTCTGGTGGTCTATGGAAACATGTGGAGTGGCAACACCCTATGTGAAAAGTTAAAGTAGTGTGACTGTTATAGCAGTTGGAGATATAATGGGTACAGTAAAAAAGGGGATTCTCCAGAAACTTCCATAAATTATCTCACCTCATCCTCATCATCTCCATGTTCTCCATCTTTCCACAATCTCACGACCTCCACTACTTACGAGAAAGGTAGTGTATTCTAAACTAATATAAATAGGCTACTTAGCCTTTTCAAAAAACATAACAAGCTTTCATACCTAAAAGCTATGTTATTCTTCATAGTTTTCAATATCCAAACCACACAATTCAATATCATTGTCATTTTCTCAAAACTTTTATGCTTCCCTCCCCTAAGATCAACCCATCTTCCTCTCCCCGCAGGGTAATTAATTTCGGATTTCGGAGTGTCTCGGCCGGGGCCGAGACACTGGTACAACTTTGTATCGGGGGAATTTCGTTTCCAAATTTCGGTGTAATTTCGGATTAAAATTTTACATTAATATTATATTTATGGTGAAAATTACACGTTGGATATGAAATAGGGAATAAAATAATATAAAAGAACAATTCCGGCCGAAATACACCGATTTTGACCGGAATTTATTGATTCCGGCCGAAAAAACCGGCGACTTTTTGTTTGGCCGAAATTTCGATTTTCGATTTTCGTTTTCCAAAACCCGAAATCCTAAATTCCGCCGAAATTTCGGCTGAAATGGCCGAAATTGACTACTTTGTCTCCCCGTGACTGAAGCATGATGGAACGGCTACTATTATAGTTTAGGATTGTCATGTTCGATTTTGATTTTCAAACCTGAAAAAAAAGTACCACAGTGGTGCATTTGTTTTTCCTAGAAGCAATTTTTAGAAACTAACATTGTTGATGGAGGTAACTTTACATTGCCTTTGTATTCTAACCGATGGTGGTTCAAGAACTACCTTTTTTCCTCTATGAATCCCACATAGTCTAGAATAAGATTTAAATGGACGAAGATAATCTGAATTTTCCGTAAATTATTGAATAATATTTGGAAGATTAGGTGCACTTGTTACGTAATTCATCCTTGGGATATTTGAATTTTCCATATTCTTTGCTTGCATTATTTGTTTCCATCTTTCCTTGGTTATGCTTGATTGAATCACCAGATGTTGTCATGAATTGAACAAGATGTCCCACTTACAGAATGAGATATCATTGGAGATTTTCTTTCAGTCAAAGATCTACTACATACTCCCATATGTTGTTGCACTGGAGGAGGGGTTGATAGTTCAAAGAAAGATGTAGATACTTTGTAATGGGATTTTGATACAGAAAAACATTTTCTTTTGTTGTTGAAATCGTGTACTCTTTAACCACATATATATCCTTAAATTTTGAAACTTCTGAAATATGATTTTTGAATGAAGCATTGATTTAAGGATGGTAACTTGGTTTGAGCATCTCTATTGTTTGTTGGTGTAGGTCCTCTAGAAGTTTACTAAAGATGTAGACTTTGTAATTGGTGAGTTTAGGGCGTACCCTCATCACCTGTCCTATGAACCCATAGAATAGACAAAACTTTGGTAATCTTATTTCAGAGAGACTTCATATTTAGGACTGTTTGTGGGTGGGGTGGGGTGGGGATGAAATGGCTTCGGGGAGTGGGTTAGTGATATCAATATGAGTCTTAGTTCTAGCAAACTTACCCCATGTGGCTGCTTGGTATACTGGTATAGGGCGTGTTTTGCCTATTTTAGACACAAATTCAAATACAAACATTGTTGAGAGATTTTCTACCGAAAGGCCGTGTACTTGTAACCCAAATTCCATCATTTAAAATTTGTATTCACAAGGAAGTTTTCTTGGAATACATCATTCCAAGGCACAAATATCATCTTTGATAATCTATGCAATCCCTCCATGATAATTTTCGAGTCAACATGAGATTCAAATTTGATTAAAAAAGTATCATCAATGAATATAGATACATAGTGTGTATGATTAATTTTACAGAACTTTTGAAGAATTTCTCTCACCGTGGTAATTTGAGGGGGTTTGGCAGTGATAATTCCGAGGACCAAACAATTTTGATGGTTGAGTTTGGAACCAAGAAAGTAAGTGTTTATGTTGACGGTCGATTATGATTTTCCTGAGATAGTAGATTGGAAAAAACGTTGAAGGAGATCATCGTGAGAATTGGATTCCATTTTTTGTTGATTGGAAGACATGTTGATTACACAAAAGTTGTATCAATGATAGGAAAGCCTTTACTGGATATGAGTAAGGTTCGAATAAAATCGATTGTAGTAGTTAAAATTGCGGTTACTTTTAGTTATAATAACTGAAAGGTTTAAGAAATTTAATGGATGCTTGAAAATAGGAATGTAAAAGATTATAACGGTTTCATTACTGATTTCAATAATGAATCAGTAATGATCGCAGAAGCTAACCTTTACTAAAAGTGGGATAAAGCGATGAAGAAGGAAAACTTAGAATGGCAAGAAAGAACAAACTGTGTAATCAGAATTTATAAAAAATACTTGGACTATAAATAGAAAATTAAAAATTGGGTCAATAATTTCCTTGCTTTTATAATAATTGGTAATAATTGCCAATGATTATTGCGTTATGATTGGGTTTTGGATTGTGTTTTTTTACCAAAATACATATAAGGCAAAACAACTATTGTCTTTGGGTTGGTCAATCCAAAGTAAATTGGTATCCCCATTAGCAGCCTTGCCAATTAATAGTATGTCTTACTCTTACATGCTAAAACCGAAAGAAAGAACAGATTGTTATGAATCCTACGTAACATTTTAAGATTAACAAGGACTAAAGATACTTGGTGAAGTATGTTTCCATCACCACGTTGATAGGTGCCATGGAAATATAAGGAAAGTTTTCTTGCACATCATCTTGATAGATATTTTTGAACTTCCTGCGTGCGGCTAAATGTTCATCTTATAATTCCACACTCATTTGCTGCATTTTTTGAGCCTATTCATATGCTAGTTCAGCTCCTCCCGAGAGTCCATCCTCTATATAATATCGTCTTTTCCTGCACAATAAAAAGCAACTAAGCCAGAGTATAGAAGTTTTGTTTCATGGTCTTGAAGAGTGAGAACTCTAATGGCAACATTAAAGGTCCTGATACATTAGAAGAGTATATATTGTGTTGAATTGTATCCACTCTTTTGTAGTGTAGATTGTTCAGAGTATAATCTGAGTTGTGTAGTCATTGTTTTTACTACAATATGATGCTTGATACAATTAACAATGTGTTTAGCATTCAACTCAATATTGTTGAATATGTAGTTACATTGGATTTCCAAATGAACCACCAAGCATAAACGTAAGTTAAAGTCTCATGGGTTTTGTGAGGTTATTTTCAAACCAAAAATTGAACCAATCTCGGAAGTTATTTGGGTTTCCAAATTCAATGTTATTTGGGCCAAGAAGTTTCAGCCAAACAGAGTTGGAAATCCGCCTAGTTGTTTTGAGATGTGAATAAAAAGCCCTTTTAACATGTTGAATAATGAAAATTTTTATTATTGAGGATTGTGAGGAAGATAGTGAAGGGTCTTCATATTTTGAAACAGGTAGAAACTCACATTCACTGAATTATGAGAGAAGAGCTAGCAAGAAAAAAGACAAAGAACTATCTCAACTCAAATGGAATGGAAAAAATCTCAATGAGGAGGACCTGGGATAAGGCCATAGATACTGCTAAGAAGCATAAATAAGTGAGTAGTACTACAATGACTATGGTAAATATTGGGAGAAATCTCGTGGCACTGATAGGGGTGGTCGACTAATCATTTCTGTAAATAAGTGTGCTTAGGTTTTCCGTAAGATTCTAACTGTAGTTGTTCTTGTTTTTGGTGGTGGAACATACCCTCCATGTATTTGCTTTTTTTGTTTCAGGTGTTAGCTTTTTCTTTCCCTTTAGACTTGCTTCGGCTCTCTCATGTAATATTTTTTTTTTTTTTTGCATTTGAATGAATTTAACCTTTGTCCTTAAAAAAGAAATTCATATGAGTCTTAGTACTAGCAAACTTACCCCATGTGGCTGCTTGGTATACATGTATAAGGCGTGTTTTGCCTATTTGAGACACAAATTCAAATACAAACATTATTGAGAGATTTTCTACCGAAACGCCGTTTACTTGTAACCCAAATTCCATCATTTAAAATTTGTATTCACAAAGAAGTTTTCTTGGAATACATTATTCCAGGGCATAAAGATCATCTTTGATAATCTATGAAATCCCTCCATGATCATTTTCGAGTCAACATGAGATTCAAATTTGATTAAAAAAGTATCATCAATGAATATAGATACATAATGTGTATGATTAATTTTACAGAACTTTTAAAGAATTTCTCTCACCGTGGTAATTTGAGGGGGTTTGGCAGTGATAATTCCGGGGACCAAACAATTTTGATGGTTGAGTTTGGAACCAGGAAAGTAAGTGTTTATGTTGACGGTCGATTATGATTTTCCTGAGATAGTAGATTGGAAAAAACGTTGAAGGAGATCATCGTGAGAATTGGATTCCATTTTTTGTTGATTGGAAGACATGTTGATTACACAAAAGTTGTATCAATGATAGGAAAGCCTTTACTGGATATGAGTAAGGTTCTAATAAAACCGATTGTAGTAGTTAAAATTGCGGTTACTTTTAGTTATAATAACTGAAAGGTTTAAGAAATTTAATGGATGCTTGAAAATAGGGATTGTAAAAGATTATAACGGTTTCATTACTGATTTCAACAATGAATCAGTAATGATCGCAGAAGCTAACCTTTACTAAAAGTGGGATAAAGCGATGAAGAAGGAAAAACTTAGAATGGCAAGAAAGAAAAAACTGTGTAATCAGAATTTATAAAAAAATACTTGGACTATAAATAGAAAATTAAAAATTGGGTCAATAATTGCCTTGCTTTTATAATAATTGGTAATAATTGCCAATGATTATTGCGTTATGATTGGGTTTTGGATTGTGTTTTTTTACCAAAATACATATAAGGCAAAACAACTATTGTCTTTGGGTTGGACACTCCCAAGTAAATTGGTATCCCCATTAGCAGCCTTGCCAATGAATAGTATGTCTTACTCTTACATGCTAAAACCAAAAGAAAGAACAGATTGTTATGAATCCTACGAAACATTCTAAGATTAACAAGGACTAAAGATACTTGGTGAAGTATGTTTCCATTACCACGTTGATAGGTGCCATGGAAATATAAGGAAATGTTTCTTGCACATCATCTTGATAGAGATTTTTGAACTTCCTACGTGCGGCTAAATGTTCATCTTATAATTCCACACTCATTTGCTGCATTTTTTGAGCCTATTCATACGCTAGTTCATCTCCTCCCGAGAGTCCATCCTCTATATAATATCGTCTTTTCCTGCACAATAGAAAGCAACTAATCCAGGGTATAGAAGTTTTGTTTCACGGTCTTGAAGAGTGAGAACTCTAATGGCAACATTAAAGGTCCTGATACATTAGAAGAGTATATATTGTGTTGAATTGTATCCACTCTTTTGTAGTGTAGATTGTTCAGAGTATGATATGAGCAGTGTAGTCATTGTTTTAACTAAAATATGCTGCTTGATACAATTAACAATGCGTTTAGCATTCAACTCAATATTGTTGAATATGTAGTTACATTGGATTTCCAAATGAACCACCAAGCATAAGCGTAAATTAAAGTCTCATGCGTTTTGTAAGGTTATTTTCAAACCAAAAATTGAACCAATCTCGGAAGTTATTTGGGTTACCAAATTCAATGTTATTTGGGCCAAGAAGTTTCAGCCAAACAGAGTTGGCAATCCGCCTAGTTGTTTTGAGATGTGAATAAAAAGCCCTTTTAACATGTTGAATAATGAAAAAAATTATTATTGAGTATTGTGAGGAAGATAGTGAAGGGTCTTCAGATTTTGAAACAGGTAGAAACTCACATTCACTGAATTATGAGAGAAGAGCTAGCAAGAAAAAAGACAAAGAACTATCTCAACTCAAATGGAATGGAAAAAATCTCAATGAGGAGGACCTGGGATAAGTCCATAGATCTACTGCTAAGAAGCATAAATAAGTGAGTAGTGCTACAATGACTGTGGGAAAAATTGGGATAAATCCCGTGGCACTGATAGGGGTGGTCGACTAATCATTTCTGTAAATAAGTGTTCTTAGGTTTCCGTAAGATTCTAACTGTAGTTGTTCTTGTTTTTGGAGGTGGAACATACCCTCCATGTATTTGCTTTTTTTGTTTCGGGTGTTAGCTTTTGCTTTCCCTTTAGACTTGCTTCGGCTCTCTCATGTAATCTTTTTTTTCTTTTTTTCATTTGAATGAATTTAACCTTTGTCCTTAAAAAAGAAATTCATATGAGTCTTAGTACTAGCAAACTCACCCCATGTGGCTGCTTGGTATACTGGTATAGGGCGTGTTTTTCCTATTTGAGACACAAATTCAAATACAAACATTATTGAGAGATTTTCTACCGAAAGTCCGTGTACTTGTAACCCAAATTCCATCATTTAAAATTTGTATTCACAAGGAAGTTTTCTTGGAATACATTATTCCAAGGCACAAAGATCATATTTGATAATCTATGCAATCCCTCCATGATCATTTTCGAGTCAACATGAGATTCAAATTTGATTAAAAAAGTATCATCAATGAATATAGATACATAGTGTGTATGATTAATTTTACAGAACTTTTGAAGAATTTCTCTCACCGTGGTAATTTGAGGGGGTTTGGCAGTGATAATTCCGGGGACCAAACAATTTTGATGGTTGAGTTTGGAACCAGGAAAGTAAGTGTTTATGTTGATGGTCGATTATGATTTTCCTGAGATAGTAGATTGGAAAAAACGTTGAAGGAGATCATCGTGAGAATTGGATTCCATTTTTTGTTGATTGGAAGACATGTTGATTACACAAAAGTTGTATCAATGATAGGAAAGCCTTTACTGGATATGAGTAAGGTTCTAATAAAACCGATTGTAGTAGTTAAAATTGCGGTTACTTTTAGTTATAATAACTGAAAGGTTTAAGAAATTTAATGGATGCTTGAAAATAGGGATTGTAAAAGATTATAACGGTTTCATTACTGATTTCAACAATGAATCAGTAATGATCGCAGAAGCTAACCTTTACTAAAAGTGGGATAAAGCGATGAAGAAGGAAAAACTTAGAATGGCAAGAAAGAACAAACTGTGTAATCAGAATTTATAAAAAAATACTTGGACTATAAATAGAAAATTAAAAATTGGGTCAATAATTGCCTTGCTTTTATAATAATTGGTAATAATTGCCAATGATTATTGCGTTATGATTGGGTTTTGGATTGTGTTTTTTTACCAAAATACATATAAGGCAAAACAAATATTGTCTTTGGGTTGGTCACTCCCAAGTAAATTGGTATCCCCATTAGCAGCCTTGCCAATGAATAGTATGTCTTACTCTTACATGCTAAAACCGAAAGAAAGAACAGATTGTTATGAATCCTACGAAACATTCTAAGATTAACAAGGACTAAAGATACTTGGTGAAGTATGTTTCCATTACCACGTTGATAGGTTCCATGGCAATATAAGGAAAATTTTCTTGCACATCATCTTGATAGAGATTTTTGAACTTCCTGCGTGCGGCTAAATGTTCATCTTATAATTCCACACTCATTTGCTGCATTTTTTGAGCCTATTCATACGCTAGTTCAGCTCCTCCCGAGAGTCCATCCTCTATATAATATCGTCTTTTCCTGCACAATAGAAAGCAACTAATCCAGGGTATAGAAGTTTTGTTTCACGGTCTTGAAGAGTGAGAACTCTAATGGCAACATTAAAGGTCCTGATACATTAGAAGAGTATATATTTTGTTGAATTGTATCCACTCTTTTGTAGTGTAGATTGTTCAGAGTATGATCTGAGCAGTGTAGTCATTGTTTTAACTAAAATATGTTTCTTGATACAATTAACAATGCGTTTAGCATTCAACTCAATATTGTTGAATATGTAGTTACATTGGATTTCCAAATGAACCACCAAGCATAAGCGTAAATTAAAGTCTCATGCGTTTTGTAAGGTTATTTTTAAACCAAAAATTGAACCAATCTTGGAAGTTATTTGGGTTACCAAATTCAATGTTATTTGGGCCAAGAAGTTTTAGCCAAACAGAGTTGGCAATCCGCCTAGTTGTTTTGAGATGTGAATAAAAAGCCCTTTTAACATGTTGAATAATGAAAAAAATTATTATTGAGTATTGTGAGGAAGATAGTGAAGGGTCTTCAGATTTTGAAACAGGTAGAAACTCACATTCACTGAATTATGAGAGAAGAGCTAGCAAGAAAAAAGACAAAGAACTATCTCAACTCAAATGGAATGGAAAAAATCTCAATGAGGAGGACCTGGGATAAGGCCATAGATCTACTGTTAAGAAGCATAAATAAGTGAGTAGTGCTACAATGACTGTGGGAAAAATTGGGATAAATCCCGTGGCACTGATAGGGGTGGTCGACTAATCATTTCTGTAAATAAGTGTGCTTAGGTTTTCCTTAAGATTCTAACTGTAGTTGTTCTTGTTTTTGGAGGTGGCACATACCCTCCATGTATTTGCTTTTTTTGTTTCGGGTGTTAGCTTTTGATTTCCCTTTAGACTTGCTTCGGCTCTCTCATGTAATCTTTTTTTTCTTTTTTTCATTTGAATGAATTTAACCTTTGTCCTTAAAAAATAAATTCATATGAGTCTTAGTACTAGCAAACTTACCCCATGTGGCTGCTTGGTATACTGGTATAGGGCGTGTTTTGCCTATTTGAGACACAAATTCAAATACAAACATTATTGAGAGATTTTCTACCGAAAGGCCGTGTACTTGTAACCCAAATTCCATCATTTAAAATTTGTATTCACAAGGAAGTTTTCTTGGAATACATTATTCCAAGGCACAAAGATCATCTTTGATAATCTATGCAATCCCTCCATGATCATTTTCGAGTCAACATGAGATTCAAATTTGAAGAATTTCTCTCACCTTGGTAATTTGAGGGGGTTTGGCAGTGATAATTCCGAGGATCAAACAATTTTGATGGTTGAGTTTGGAACCAGGAAAGTAAGTGTTTATGTTGACGGTCGATTATGATTTTCCTGAGATAGTAGATTGGAAAAAACGTTGAAGGAGATCATCGTGAGAATTGGATTCCATTTTTTGTTGATTGGAAGACATGTTGATTACACAAAAGTTGTATCAATGATAGGAAAGCCTTTAATATGAGTAATGTAGGTACCAAATATCGCAAGATGTTGGGTTACGAATATAGTAATAAGTACAAAAGAAAAGTGTCGCAAGATAATACGATGATATAAGAAACACGAGAGAAGTGTGAAGGGTTTGCGAGTATAGAATAAATTTACGATCAGAGGTTGCGATTATTCACAGGTTATATACAGTTGTACAGATTTCACTATAAATAGTAGTTCAAATGATAGATTAGGGGGGTTCTTTAAGTGAGTGTTAGAAAAAGTCTTAGGAGAGAGAATAAAGAAAGTTGTAACTATTCTTATCTCAATTTACATATTTCTTTGTAATGAGTTGAGAATATTAATCAAGATTGTCATTTTTCATCAAGAACTTCTTAAAGTTTTATGAATTCTACTGAGGGTGTAGTTGTAGGATTTCATGCAACTACATAATTGGCGCTAGAAACAGGGATCTCTGGAGAAATAATTAAAGAATTTTGCGTCAAAGAAATGGCTAGAAGAAGAAATATATCAAAACCACTGACTGCAGTAAGAAGAAGTGCAAGACTCGCAGGTGGAGAAGCAAACATAACAGGAGAATCTAGTAGGGGAAGGAACAATCGAATAAATCAAACTCAACAAACAGTAACACAAGAAAGAGAAATAGATCAAGATCGAGTGAGTATACACACTTGGAGAACTGATACACCAGAGGAAGCATATAGAGAACCACAAATCAGAGAAAATGGGAGATGGATGGGAGGAATAATTCATAAAAGAGAAATGGAGGCATTAGAAACATTGAGACAAGAAATTCAAGAAGAACGAAGGTTTGAAGCTGAAGAACGTGCAAATCTAACAAGACAGAATCAAGAATTGAGGAGGGAAAATGAGATATTACAAAGGAGGAGATCTCAAAGTGCTGCGAGATCAAGTATTAGACTAGAGAGAGAAGAACGAAACTCACCAACAATCAATAGTGAAAGTACTATGCAAAGACAAGCACAGAATCCGGTTGAAAGAAATCGAGAGAATCGCTTCATTTTAGTACCGAACAACGAACAAAACGTGGAAGATTTACGAACACAACCATTTCCAAGGGAAAATAACCAGAATGGCGAAGAAAATCGAGAGGAAGAGCAGCAACTTGTGGAAGAAATTGAGAGGCAACAAGTAATGCATCAAAACAATTACGAGGATGGAGTAAGAAGACATGAACGGATTCGCAACAATCAAGATCTTGAGTATGGTAGAATGCAGAGGAGAGTTGGAAATCAACGAACAGAAATAGTAAGGAATGAACCAAATCTTCAAAACAGAATTCAGGCAAATCAGGGAGAGGTAAATCGCAGAAGGAGGAGAAATGAAGAAGAAGAAATTCCTGATATTCACATGAGAAGGATGAGGAGAATAGAAATGGAAGAACAAGAATTTCAAGATGCTCTGCAACAAAACAATTGTGACAATCTTGAAAGAAGATATTTGCAAAATTGTGCAAATGGAAACATTAATGAAGAGTATGATAGAATGCGAAGGATCGCAAGAGAAGAAATGCAAGAACGTAGAAGAAGAGAGGCTGCGATGAAGAGACCAATGGATGAGAATTCTGAGGCAAATGAACGGATCTTTCGAGAATTATCGGAAATGAGAGGAATGATAAACAATAGAGGAGGAGGAGATAGAAGGCAATTAGATGAAGCAATAGAAGAAGCTGCGAGGACTCCTTTCTCTAGAGAAGTACAATTGGGAGGGATTCCACCAAAATGCAATCTTCCTGCATTAACCAGCATCTTTGACGGGACTTCATGTGTTATTCAGCACATTAAAGCGTATATAAGATGCATGTTACAATGGGAGAATCACGATGCTGTATTATGCAAATACTTCGCATCAAGCTTAACAAGAGAATCTCTAAAGTGGTTCGAGGGACTTCCAAAGAATACTATTACATCATTTAATCATCTACAAGTAACTTTCTTAGGAGCATATATCACAAATCATTCCTCGCGACTTGGTATTGAAGATGTGTTTGGTTTAAAACAAAGAATTGGTGAAAGTTTGAAGCATTTGGTAAGAAGATGGAAAACTATGTAAAAGTGATATGGCAGGGCGTGTGGACGAGAGGTACCTGATTTTGTCTTTCGTAAATGCGATGTTCGCAACTGAGCAATTGTATGTTCAAATCTTCAGAAGAAAGAATTCCATTATGATGATAGAGTTGCGAGAATTGCAAGAGGAGTACATTACATTAGAGGAAAAGCAAAACAATATGGAGTCATATCCAGTGACAAATACCAACACTCAAGATACAGGAGCAAATTTACTTCCTAAAATAGTCAATATCGTAGCAGGTACCTCGCAGACATCCTCGTAAACATCTTCGCATGTATCAGAAGAGAAGAAAATTGGCAATGGTCAACCAAAAATGGTAGCAATTAGTAGCAAGGATCAAGAAGAGTATGATAGAGAAAGGAATTTCTATAGCCGAGGAGGAAATAACCAGATCCCAAGATTAGATCAGCAACATGAAAATTATGGAGGACAAAGGCAGAACTATTTTGGACAAGGGAATCATAGACAAAACTATAACCATGTACATGGAGGTCAAAGAATGATAAGAGAAGAGATAAAGATGCCACCTTTGAATGAAAGTGTAGAAAAGATATGGCAAGCGATCATCTTGATGGAGAATATATCAACGCCATGGAATATGGGAAAAGAGCCACCAATGGGTCCAAGAAGTCATGAATTCTGCTTGTACCATCACTTTCATGGGCATTCTACAAATAATTGCAACAATATCAAAAGAATTATCTTGCGAATGATTGATCAAGGTAAATTGGAACACTTTTTACTCAAGCAAGCACAGTCGCAACAATTACCACAGGCTCCAATGATAGCTCACATGGCGAACACAATACAAGAAAAGGGAAAGGAAATCTTACACATAGAAGTGGGACCAAAAGCAAGGAATATTTTCTGCAATTCTATTGTTCACTCATATAAAACCATAGAAGATTTTCATGATAATGTGTTAAGCAGGGTATATGCGAGAGATGGTGAAGGAAGGGAAATAATGAACATCGCAAAAATTTCACGACTTGAAGATTGGCAGAAACGTGAAATTTCTTTTGAAGCCACAGAAATTCCAGAAGGTTGCGAAATACATGATAATCCATTGGTGGTGAGATTAGAAATTTGTCTGAATACGGAAGAAAGTGAAGATGATACAGAAGAAGAATCATTTGGTCTTAATAGAATCTTAATTGATACGGGAAGTTCGGTCAATATTCTCTTCTATCCTGCTTACAAAACCATGGGGGGAAAAGACGCAGATTTAATACCTTCTACCTACAGGATTTATGGCTTTAATGGAACTACTAATAAACCTAAAGGAGAAGTAAACATGCGAATTACCTTAAGCGGGATGCAAACTGAAATTATGTTCTGCGTTGTTGATGTCGAATCACCATACAATGCTTTGATAGGGAGACCTTGGCTTCATGGGATTCTAGGCGTAGCTTCAACTCTTCATCAATGCATAAAATTTCCTCATCCAAAGGGTATTGGAGTTATCAAGGGTGATTGGGAAGAAGGGAAGAAATGTTACGATACAGAAGTAGAAGTTTGTGAAGGAAAAGCTGTTGAAAAGGAAAGTTGGAGAAAAAGAGCAAAGGCTGCGAAAAGAAGCGAGAATTTAATGACTGAGGACTAAGACATGAAGGAGTACAAGAAATTTACAATGATAAAAAAGGGATATGGTTTGCGAAGATAAGAGGATGAAGAAAAAGGTAATGAAACAAAAAGGTAATCAATATATTTGTTCGCAACATATAACAAAATGCTCGCAACGTATAACACACGAAAATAAAATGAGGTATTTCGCAACATGAAAAATTTGTGATGAGTTTTTACGAATAAAAACGATTTATCGCGATCAGCTTTCATTAAAGAAAGACGCAAAAATTTATTTGCGATCAACTTTCATAAAAGAAAGCCACAAACTGTGATCAGCTTTCAAAAAAGAAAGAAAGCCGCAGAAATTTTACACATGCAAACCTTTGTGACGTACACCCTAGTTCGCGAAGCAATATTTCGCAAGAGGCAAAATCCTAAAGTACGTCATTTAAGGGGGTACCTATAAGCATGGCTTAGGGAAAACGGAACACCACCACGGAACCTGAGTACATGGACATTACGGGGTACATAACCCAAAAGCGAGGTACCTATCCGGGTAAGACACCTTGGATTCTCAACCTAATCTTGCGATGTAACATGATTTAGGTTGGGCGACTAAGGCATACTGTCTTTCCCAAGAAGTGCAGAAAACGATCAAGGCGCCGAGGTACACGGTTGAGTCAAGAGTGCCGGATGGGTTTGAAGCACATCTGCCATTTTTGACAAGTCTTGGCAAATGATGCACTTGGCCCAAAGATACCCCATAGGGTGCAACCTCGTAACTATAAGCCCTATAGGCAAAAAGGATAAGAGGTTGCGAACAAAAGCTGGTTGTTGGCAAAACCGGATGGGAAGAGCTAACCTTGTATGGTCGATGTACGCTTCCTTGAAGGGGAAACCAAGGGGAAGATAAAGGGCAGCACCCTCCATTAGGGAGCTGATACGTGCTATAAGACGCAAATATCATGAGGCTTTTTGTTCGCAAGAACATATAGGCTTGTCATATTTGTGCAACAATCGTATTTCTGCGAGTAAAAAAATTATATATATATATATATATATATACTCGCAGAATTAAATACAAAGAAGTTAAGATGAGATCAATGGGTTATTACATGAAAGTGTGATAACGTCCTGCGATTTCATCGCAAGACGATAATGTCACAAGGCTGTATATTCGCAAGTATATTCAGACTTGTCATATTATCGCAAACACGAACACAAAAATATTGTTAAGATAAGGTCAAGGGGTTGAGGCATGAGAATGCACCAACGTCCTGTGACTTTATCGCAAAAAAGATGGCAAAGTAAGACCTTTACTTAGGAAGGAATGATAAGACCACAGAAACTAATGAAGTCAATTCCGTCAATGTTACTGGAGATTCTTTATATTCTCAACAAGAATATATATTAAGAATTCCTACCAAAAGAGGCAATCTTATTCGCAATCAAGGACAGATATTTCATACTCATAAAATTCTTCAAGGATTGAATACTTCTTATACTTCTTCAAGGATATCTCATAATTTTTATATACTTCTTCAAGGATGTTTCATAATTTTCATACTTCTTCAAGGATGTTTCATAATTCTTATACTTCTTCAACGATGTTTCATAATTTTCATGCTTCTTCAAGGATGTTTCATAATTCTTTAAGGAGGTTTCATACTTCTTATACTTCAAGGGGTAGATTTTTTATTTATTTACTTCGCAAACTACCTGAAACTTCGCAACTTAAACAGAGGTAGATATTCTAATACTTACAACAACAATTGATCACCTGAAGAGCAATAATAGGGGGAAAAGGAATACTAAGTTAGGTCTTCAAAATATATTATTTCTCTTCATATGATCAAGTTATGCAAGTAAGGAAAGCATTCAATTAAAAAAAAATCAACTCATCATCGCAAAATTAGAACATTAGTATTAATTAAGTTGCGAAAATAAAATTGCTGGTTAATTAAAAGTGCAGGAAAGAAGAAAATATTGTACTCAAATGGACAAGACGAAAAGAACTGAAGCAAATATACAGGAAGGAATAAAGCTACTATGTGGGAGATTTATCTTCATCAAAATGATCTTCTCTCTCTTCTTCAGAGATATCATCTTCAGCTTCACTATCAGAGATATCCAAATCTGGGGTATCATCAGGGATTTCTTCATAAAGGAGCGTCTGATACTTAGCGAGAGGAATTTGATTGTCTTCACAAATCTTGCGAGTCATCATAGCTCGGAAGCGTTTGATGTTTAAACCATGGTTGTACTGAGAAATTTGATGTTGAGACTTTAAATCAGAAATCTTCTGATTATGTGCAACAAGAGTAGCTTCCAGCTATTCAATCCTCTTCGTATAATTTTCTTCAGCATTTACAAAGAAAAAGGATAAGTAAGAGAAAAGAGAATAAAGAGTAAGGGAATAAATTAAGGAATTGATTATAAAATTGTGGAGTTAAAGTAATCAAGATTTGCGAATTCACCTTCTAATTGCTTCTTATCATTACGAAGAGAAGTGACTTCAAGCTCCAGTTGATTATTCTTCTCAAGGAGAGAAGAATTTTCAGTTGCGATACTCACATATTGCGCATTACCTTTGCAACGGGAGTTTAATTCTGCATTATCAATATTCAAATCCTCTATTTTCTGGAGAAGTCTTGTATTCTCAACCTCCAGTTTGTTACAACGACTTAAAGTTTTCTTCTCAGCAATTGCATGACGTCTTTCCCAATCTGAAGCAGCTGCACAACTAACCCTCCCAACCTGAGCAAATAAAAGGGATTACAAATCAATGAAGTAGAGGAAATTAATAAGGAATAGAAGAGAAACTTACCATACTCCCTAAAGAGTATAATGTAATAGGAGAAATAAATCTTGAAATTCCATTAAGGGAATTATTGTTGATTACAGTGGGAACTTTGCAAGCCTTCGCAATATGCCTATGAGCATCCGCAATATGAGACTTTCCTAATCCACGAGAAGAGTTGAGAAAAGCCTCAGACAATCGAGTCATTGCAGACTCAAAAGTTTCCATATTGCTGTAATCTTCATCTTCTTCATCATCATCATCATCATTTCTCCTATCAGATTCAGTATCAGAATTAGAACTAAGATCCTTCTCAAAAAGTCTATCATCTTTATCACTTTGTTCTTCGTCAACATCCTTGATAGAGGAGATCACATTAGAGTAAGCACTGGGTGGGAGTCTCTTCATCTTCCTCGCAGAAACAATATCCTCAAGTTTCCTTTTTCCTTTGCGAAGAATATCTTCTTTATTATCAGAAATCTTGGTGTTCTTCGCAGAGCGAAGTGTTCTTTGTCTTGAAGTTAACGCTTCAGAAGAAGTTGAATTCTTATTCTCACTCACAACAGTCCTAGGGAAGTCAGGAAGAACCTACAAATTCAAATAAGGATAATAAACAGAGGCAACAATATATTGTTTAAAACACATATAAGAATGTTTCTTACCTCATTTGAAAACAATTGGAAAGCCTCGTGAATACTAAATTTCCCAGTTTTAAGGTAACTTTCCTTAAGTTTATTCACCTGAAAAATATTGCAAAAGGATTAGTAAAAGAAGAAAAATAACAAGAAGATAAGAAGACGGAGATACATACATCTTTATCTCTACTAGGCCAAGAAAAGACCCAAGGTTGATAGTTACGATCACGAAGATTCGCAGGAAGATCTACTATCCCAGAGATGTAAGAACCCGATAATACTAGAGGATAATTGTACCAGTCTTCATCATGAGAAT
This sequence comes from Papaver bracteatum, assembly GCA_023529315.1. Classification (NCBI taxonomy): domain Eukaryota; kingdom Viridiplantae; phylum Streptophyta; class Magnoliopsida; order Ranunculales; family Papaveraceae; genus Papaver; species Papaver bracteatum. The sequence continues at coordinate 240,718 of JAJJWX010001630.1, forward strand.
GGCGAGGGGTTCGATTATTTCCAGAAGCATAATCAATATCATGCATAAGAAGATCATCTTCTGCGACATCAGTTTTGCGATGAAGACGAACACCCCAACGTTTATCTTCTCTCTTCGCAGGAATTAATGTGTAATTTTTAAATAAATTCTCGACTGTATAATCTGCAGCAATAATTTCTATATCTCTAAATACAAGTTTCCTAAGTTCAATTGGGTATAAAGATTTTCCAGTAGCAGCACGGGTTGCGAACTCAACCATAAGGCGAATGCAATCTCCAGTCAATTGATAAATAGCTCGTGAGAAATTGGGGTGAGAAATAATCTCATAGAATAAAGGAAGATTGACATCATAAAGAGGAAGAGGAAGACCTGGGAGGATTTGGCCTCGTGATACTAAAATTATCTGATCATCCCAATGGAGATCAGTAAAGAGTTCCATACAGAGATATGATTTATTGGTATAACCATCGATCTCAGAAAGAATGAGATCTCTATCAGCAAGCTCTGCATTAAGTTGTTCCACAGTTTTCTTCTTTGGATCCATTAGATGAAGGATAGAAAATAGAGAAGAAAAGAAATAAAAAAGGAAAGAAATAGCAGTAGAAAAAAGAAGGAGGAAATTGCATAAGCAGGCGTAGTGAGGAAGATGAAAAAGATAAAAGAATAAAAGGAGGAATTAAAGATGGTATTTATAAAGAAAAGAGTTTGATGAAGATAGAAATTCATCAATGCGATTAGACGTGGGTGGTTAAGAAGGACGGTTATGAAAAAACGTGTTGAAGATTTAATGGAAGAGAAAACACGTGTTGCGAACATAACAGATGATGATAACTATATTAAATTTGCGAGAATAACGATTCTCATGACATTTCTTTTTCGTAGAAATGACATGAGAAGAGGCAAGATGTAGGTACCAAATATCGCAAGATGTTGGGTTACGAATATAGTAATAAGTACAAAAGAAAAGTGTCGCAAGATAATACGATGATATAAGAAACACGGGAGAAGTGTGAAGGGTTTGCGAGTATAGAATAAATTTACAATCAGAGGTTGCGATTATTCGCAGGTTATATACAGTTGTACAGATTTCACTATAAATAGTAGTTCAAATGATAGATTAGGGGGGTTCTTTAAGTGAGTGTTAGAAAAAGTCTTAGGAGAGAGAATAGAGAAAGTTGTCACTGTTCTTATCTCAATTTACATATTTCTTTGTAATGAGTTGAGAATATTAATCAAGATTGTCATTTTTCATCAAGAACTTCTTAAAGTTTTATGAATTCTACTGAAGGTGTAGTTGTAGGATTTCCTGCAACTACAAGTAAGGTTCGAATAAAATCGATTGTAGTAGTTAAAATTGCGGTTACTTTTAGTTATAATAACTGAAAGGTTTAAGAAATTTAATGGATGCTTGAAAATAGGAATGTAAAAGATTATAACGGTTTCATTACTGATTTCAACAATGAATCAGTAATGATCGCAGAAGCTAACCTTTACTAAAAGTGGATAAAGCGATGAAGAATGAAAAACTTAGAATGGCAAGAAAGAACAAACTGTGTAATCAGAATTTATAAAAAATACTTGGACTATAAATAGAAAATTAAAAATTGGGTCAATAATTGTCTTGCTTTTATAATAATTGGTAATAATTGCCAATGATTATTGCGTTATGATTGGGTTTTGGATTGTGTTTTTTTACCAAAATACATATAAGGAAAAACAACTATTGTCTTTGGGTTGGTCAATCCCAAGTAAATTGGTATCCCCATTAGCAGCCTTGCCAATTAATAGTATGTCTTAATCTTACATGCTAAAACCGAAAGAAAGAACAGATTTTTATGAATCCTACGAAACATTCTAAGATTAACAAGGACTAAAGATACTTGGTGAAGTATGTTTCCATTAACACGTTGATAGGTGCCATGGCAATATAAGGAAATTTTTCTCGCACATCATCTTGATAGAGATTTTTGAACTTCCTGCGTGCGGCTAAATGTTCATCTTATAATTCCACACTCATTTGCTGCATTTTTTGAGACTATTCATACGCTAGTTCAGCTCCTCCCAAGAGTCCATCCTCTATATAATATTGTCTTTTCCTGCACAATAGAAAGCAACTAAGCCCGAGTATAGAAGTTTTGTTTCACGGTCTTGAAGAGTGAGAACTCTAATGGCAACATTAAAGGTCCTGATACATTAGAAGAGTATATATTATGTTGAATTGTATCCACTCTTTTGTAGTGTAGATTGTTCAGAGTATGATCTGATCAGTGTAGTCAATGTTTTAACTACAATATGCTGCTTGATACAATTAACAATGGGTTTAGCATTCAACTCAATATTGTTGAATATGTAGTTACATTGGATTTCCAAATGAACCACCAAGAATAAGCATAAGTTAAAGTCTCATGTGTTTTGTAAGGTTGTTTTCAAACCAAAAATTGAACCAATCTCGGAAGTTATTTGGGTTACCAAATTCAATGTTATTTGGGCCAAGAAGTTTCAGCCAAACAGAGTTGGCAATCCGCCTAGTTATTTTGAGATGTGAATAAAAAGCCCTTTTAACATGTTGAATAATGAAAAAAAATATTATTGAGGATTGTGAGGAAGATAGTGAAGGGTTTTCATATTTTGAAACATGTAGAAACTCACATTCACTGAATTATGAGAGAAAAACAAGCAAAAAAAAAGACAAAGAACTATCTCAACTCAAATGGAATGGAAAAAATCTCAATGAGGAGGACCTGGGATAAGGCCATAGATCTACTGCTAAGAAGCATAAATAAGTGAGTAGTGCTACAATGACTATGGGAAAAATTTGGAGAAATCCCGTGGAACTGATAGGGGTGGTCGACTAATCATTTCTGTAAATAAGTGTGCTTAGGTTTTCCTTAATATTTTAACTATAGTTGTTCTTGTTTTTCGAGGTGGCACATACCCTCCATGTATTTGATTTTCTTGTTTTGGGTGTTAGCTTTTGTTTTCCCTTTAGACTTGCTTCGGCTCTCTCATGTAATTTTTTTTTCTTTTTTCATTTGAATGAATTTAACTTTTGTCCTTAAAAAATAAATTCATATGAGTCTTAGTACTAGCAAACTTACCCCATGTGGATGCTTGGTATACTGGTATAGGGCGTGTTTTGCCTATTTGAGACACAAATTCAAATACAAACATTGTTGAGAGATTTTCTACCGAAAGGCCGTGTACTTGTAACCCAAATTCCATCATTTAAAATTTGTATTCACAAGGAAGTTTTCTTGGAATACATTATTCCAAGGCACAATTATCATCTTTGATAATCTATGCAATCCAGATTCAAATTTGATTAAAAAAGTATCATCAATGAATATAGATACATAATGTGTATGATTAATTTTACAGAACTTTTGAAGAATTTCTCTCACCGTGGTAATTTGAGGGGGTTTGGCAGTGATAATTCCGAGGACCAAACAATTTTGATGGTGGAGTTTGGAACCAGGAAAGTAAGTGTTTATGTTGACGGTCGATTATGATTTTCCTGAGATAGTAGATTGGAAAAAACGTTGAAGGAGATCATCGTGAAAATTGGATTCCATTTTTTGTTGATTGGAAGACATGTTGATTACACAAAAGTTGTATCAATGATAGGAAAGCCTTTACTGGATATGAGTAAGGTTCGAATAAAACCGATTGTAGTAGTTAAAATTGCGGTTACTTTTAGTTATAATAAATGAAAGGTTTAAGAAATTTAATGGATGCTTGAAAATAGGGATTGTAAAAGATTATAACGGTTTCATTACTGATTTCAACAATGAATCAGTAATGATCGCAGAAGCTAACCTTTACTAAAAGTGGGATAAAGCGATGAAGAAGGAAAAACTTAGAATGGCAAGAAAGAACAAACTGTTTAATCAGAATTTATAAAAAAAAAATACTTGGACTATAAATAGAAAATTAAAAATTGGGTCAATAATTGCCTTGCTTTTATAATAATTGGTAATAATTGCCAATGATTATTGCGTTATGATTGGGTTTTGGATTGTGTTTTTTTACCAAAATACATATAAGGCAAAACAACTATTGTCTTTGGGTTGGTCACTCCCAAGTAAATTGGTATCCCCATTAGCATCCATGCCAATGAATAGTATGTCTTAATCTTACATGCTAAAACCGAAAGAAAGAACAGATTGTTATGAATCCTACGAAATATTCTAAGATTAACAAGGACTAAAGATACTTGGTGAAGTATGTTTCCATTGCCACGTTCATAGGTTCCATGGCAATATAAGGAAATTTTTATTTCACATCATCTTGATAGAGATTTTTGAACTTCCTGCGTGCAGCTAAATGTTCATCTTATAATTCCACACTCATTTTCTCTATTTTTTGAGCCTATTCATACGCTAGTTCAGCTCCTCCCGAGAGTCCATCCTCTATATAATATCGTCTTTTCCTGCACAATAGAAAGAAACTAAGCCAGAGTATAGAAGATTTATTTCACGGTCTTGAAGAGTGAGAACTCTAATGGCAACATTAAAGGTCCTGATACATTAGAAGAGTATATATTGTGTTGAATTGTATCCACTATTTTGTAGTGTAGATTTTTCAGAGTATGATCTGAGCAGTGTAGTCATTTTTTTAACTATAATATGTTGCTTGATACAATTAACAATGCGTTTAGCATTCAAATCAATATTGTTGAATATGTAGTTACATTGGATTTCCAAATGAACCACCAAGCAAAAGGTTAAGTTAAAGTCTCATGCGTTTTGTAAGGTTATTTTCAAACCAAAAATTGAACCAATCTCGGAAGTTATTTGGGTTACCAAATTCAATGTTATTTGGGCCAAGAAGTTTCAGCCAAACAGAGTTGGAAATTCGCCTAGTTGTTTTGAGATGTGAATAAAAAGCCCTTTTAACATGTTGAATAATGAAAAAATTATTATTGAGGATTGTGAGGAAGATAGCGAAGGGTCTTCATATTTTGAAACAGGTAGAAACTCACATTCACTGAATTATGAGAGAAGAGCTAGCAAGAAAAAAGACAAAGAACTCTCTCAACTCAAATGGAATGGAAAAAATCTCAATGAGGAGGACCTGGGATAAGGCCATAGATCTACTGCTAAGAAGCATAAATAAGTGAGTAGTGCTACAATGACTGTGGGAAAAATTGGGAGAAATCCCGTGGCACTGATAGGGGTGGTCGACTAATCATTTCTGTAAATAAGTGTGCTTAGGTTTTCCGTAAGATTCTAACTGTAGTTGTTCTTGTTTTTGGAGGTGGCACATACCCTCCATGTATTTGCTTTTCTTGTTTCGGGTGTTAGCTTTTGCTTTCCCTTTAGACTTGCTTCGGCTCTCTCATGTAATCTTTTTTTTTTATTTTTTCATTTGAACGAATTTAACCTTTGTCCTTAAAAAATAAATTCATATGAGTCTTAGTACTAGCAAACTTACCCCATGTGGCTGCTTGGTATACTGGTATAAGGCTTGTTTTGCCTATTTGAAACACAAATTCAAATACAAACATTGTTGACAGATTTTCTACCGAAAGGCCGTGTACTTGTAACCCAAATTCCATCATTTAAAATTTGTATTCACAAGGAATTTTTCTTGGAATACATTAATCCAAGGCACAAAGATCATCTTTGATAATCTATGCAATCCCTCCATGATCATTTTCGAGTCAACATGAGATTCAAATTTGATTAAAAAAGTATCATCAATGAATATAGATACATAATGTGTATGATTAATTTTACAGAACTTTTGAAGAATTTCTCTCACCGTGGTAATTTGAGGGGGTTTGGCAGTGATAATTCCGAGGACCAAACAATTTTGATGGTTGAGTTTGGAACCAGGAAAGTAAGTGTTTATGTTGACGGTCGATTATGATTTTCCTGAGATAGTAGATTGGAAAAAACGTTGAAGGATATCATCGTGAGAATTGGATTCCATTTTTTGTTGATTGGAAGACATGTTGATTACACAAAAGTTGTATCAATGATAGGAAATTCTTTACTAGATATGAGTAAGGTTCGAATAAAACCGATTGTAGTAGTTAAAATTGCGGTTACTTTTAGTTATAATAACTGAAAGGTTTAAGAAATTTAATTGATGCTTGAAAATAGGGATTGTAAAAGATTATAACGGTTTCATTACTGATTTCAACAATGAATCAGTAATGATCGCAGAAGCTAACCTTTACTAAAAGTGGGATAAAGCGATGAAGAAGGAAAAACTTAGAATGGCAAGAAAAAACAAACTGTGTAATCAGAATTTATAAAAAAAATACTTGGACTATAAATAGAAAATTTAAAATTGGATCAATAATTGCCTTGCTTTTATAATAATTGGTAATAATTTCCATTGATTATTGCGTTATGGTTGGGTTTTGGATTGTGTTTTTTTACCAAAATACATATAAGGCAAAACAACTATTGTCTTTGGGTTGGTCACTCCCAAGTAAATTGGTATCCCCATTAGCATCCATGCCAATGAATAGTATGTCTTACTCTTACATGCTAAAACCGAAAGAAAGAACAAATTGTTATGAATCCTACGAAACATTCTAAGATTAACAAGGACTAAAGATACTTGGTGAAGTATGTTTCCATTGCCACGTTGATAGGTGCCATGGAAATATAAGGAAATTTTTCTTTCACATCATCTTGATAGAGATTTTTGAACTTCCTGCGTGCGGCTAAATGGTCATCTATAATTCCACACTCATTTGCTGCATTTTTTGAGCCTATTCATACGCTAGTTCAACTCCTCCCGAGAGTCCATCCTCTATATAATATCGTCTTTTCCTGCACAATAGAAAGAAACTAAGCCAGAGTATAGAAGTTTTGTTTCACGGTCTTGAAGAGTGAGAACTCTAATGGCAACATTAAAGGTCCTGATACATTAGAAGAGTATATATTGTGTTGAATTGTATCCACTCTTTTGTAGTGTAGATTGTTCAGAGTATGATCTGAGCATTGTAGTCATTTTTTTAACTATAATATGCTGCTTGATACAATTAACAATGCGTTTAGCATTCAAATCAATATTGTTGATTATGTAGTTACATTGGATTTACAAATGAACCACCAAGCATAAGCGTAAGTTAAAGTCTCATGCATTTTGTAAGGTTATTTTCAAACCAAAAATTGAACCAATCTCGGAAGTTATTTGGGTTACCAAATTCAATGTTATTTGGGCCAAGAAGTTTCAGCCAAACAGAGTTGGCAATCCGCCTAGTTGTTTTGAGATGTGAATAAAAAGCCCTTTTAACATGTTGAAAAATAAAAAAATTATTATTGAGGATTGTGAGGAAGATAGTGAAGGGTCTTCAGATTTTGAAACAGGTAGAAACTCACGTTCACTGAATTAGGAGAGAAGAGCTAGCAAGAAAAAAGACAAAGAACTATCTCAACTCAAATGGAATGGAAAAAATCTCAATGAGGAGGACCTTGGATAAGGCCATAGATCTACTGCTAAGAAGCATAAATAAGTGAGTAGTGCTACAATGATTGTGGGAAAAACCGGGAGAAATCCCGTGGCACTGATAGGGGTGGTCGACTAATCATTTCTGTAAGTAAGTGTGCTTAGGTTTTCCTTAAGATTCTAAATGTAGTTGTTCTTGTTTTTGGAGGTTGCACGTACCCTCCATGTATTTGCTTTTCTTGTTTCGGGTCTTAGCTTTTGCTTTCCCTTTAGACTTGCTTCGGCTCTCTCATGTAATCTTTTTTTTCTTTTTTCACTTGAATGAATTTAACCTTTGTCCTTAAAAAATAAATTCATATGAGTCTTAGTACTAGCAAACTTACCCCATGTGGCTGCTTGGTATACTGGTATAGGGCGTGTTTTGCCTATTTGAGACACAAATTCAAATACAAACATTGTTGAGAGATTTTCTACCGAAAGGCCGTGTACTTGTAACCCAAATTCCATCATTTAAAATTTGTATTCATAGGGAAGTTTTCTTGGAATACATTATTCCAAGGCACAAAGATCATCTTTGATAATCTATGTAATCCCTCCATGATCATTTTTGAGTCAACATGAGATTCAAATTTGATTAATAACGTATCATCAATGAATATAGATACATAGTGCGTATGATTAATTTTACAGAACTTTTGAAGAATTTCTCTCACCGTGGTAATTTGAGGGGGTTTGGCAGTGATAATTCCAAGGACCAAACAATTTTGATGGTTGAGTTTGGAACCAGGAAAGTAAGTGTTTATGTTGACGGTCGATTATGATTTTCCTGAGATAGTAGATTGGAAAAAACGTTGAAGGATATCATCGTGAGAATTGGATTCCATTTTTTGTTGATTGGAAGACATGTTGATTACACAAAAGTTGTATCAATGATAGGAAATTCTTTACTAGATATGAGTAAGGTTTGAATAAAACCGATTGTAGTAGTTAAAATTGCGGTTACTTTTAGTTATAATAACTGAAAGGTTTAAGAAATTTAATTGATGCTTGAAAATAGGGATTGTAAAAGATTATAACGGTTTCATTACTGATTTCAACAATGAATCAGTAATGATCGCAGAAGCTAACCTTTACTAAAAGTGGGATAAAGCGATGAAGAAGGAAAAACTTAGAATGGCAAGAAAAAACAAACTGTGTAATCAAAATTTATAAAAAATACTTGGACTATAAATAGAAAATTAAAAATTGGATCAATAATTGCCTTGCTTTTATAATAATTGGTAATAATTGCCAATGATTATTGCGTTATGGTTGGGTTTTGGATTGTGTTTTTTTACCAAAATACATATAAGGCAAAACAACTATTGTCTTTGGGTTGGTCACTCCCAAGTAAATTGGTATCCCCATTAGCAGCCTTGCCAATGAATAGTATGTCTTACTCTTACATGCTAAAACCGAAAGAAAGAACAAATTGTTATGAATCCTACGAAACATTCTAAGATTAACAAGGACTAAAGATACTTGGTGAAGTATGTTTCCATTGCCACGTTGATAGGTGCCATGGCAATATAAGGAAATTTTTCTTGCACATCATCTTGATAGAGATTTTTGAACTTCCTGCGTGCGGCTAAATGTTCATCTTCTAATTCCACATTCAGTTGCTGCATTTTTTGAGCCTATTCATATGCTAGTTCAGCTCCTCCCGAGAGTCCATCCTCTATATAATATCATCTTTTCCTGCACAATAGAAAGCAACTAAGCCAGAGTATAGAAGTTTTGTTTCACGGTCTTGAAGAGTGAGAACTCTAATGGCAACATTAAAGGTCCTGATACATTAAAAGAGTATATATTGTGTTGAATTGTATCCACTCTTTTGTAGTGTAGATTTTTCAGAGTATGATCTGAGCAGTATAGTCATTTTTTTAACTACAATATGCTGCTTGATACAATTAACAATGCGTTTAGCATTCAACTCAACATTGTTGAATATGTAGTTACATTGGATTTCCAAATGAACCACCAAGCATAAGCGTAAGTTAAAGTCTCATGCGTTTTGTAATATTATTTTCAAACCAAAAATTGAACCAATCTCGGAAGTTATTTGGGTTACCAAATTCAATGTTATTTGGGTCAAGAAGTTTCAGCCAAACAAAGTTGGCAATCCGCCTAGTTGTTTTGATATGTGAATAAAAAGCCCTTTTAACATGTTGAATAATGAATTTTTTTATTATTGAGGATTGTGAGGAAGATAGTGAAGGGTCTTCAGATTTTGAAACAGGTAGAAACTCACATTCACTGAATTATGAGAGAAGAGCTAGCAAGAAAAAAGACAAAAAACTATCTCAACTCAAATGGAATGGAAAAAATCTCAATGAGGAGGACCTGGGATAAGGCCATAGATCTACTGCTAAGAAGCATAAATAAGTGAGTAGTGCTGCAATGACTGTGGGAAAAACCGGGAGAAATCCCGTGGCACTGATAGGGGTGGTCGACTAATCATTTCTGTAAATAAGTGTGCTTAGGTTTTCCTTAAGATTCTAACTGTAGTTGTTCTTGTTTTTGGAGGTTGCACGTACCTGTTGAATATTCAACACCAACTTAGTCAAGTGTTCACATCTATCTAAATTAACCTAGAAATATCTAGGATGTCTAGAGTCAATGTTAGACAATTAACATGTGTAAAATGAGTGTTCTAGAGTTAGACAAATCAAATAAGAATACTAGATTGTCTAGTAGTTGGTTTGGTGGAATCCTCCATAGGCATAGTTGTTAGCCTCCATAGGCATAGTTGTTAGCCTCCATATGCATAGTTGTTAGCATCCATAGGCATAGTTGTTATCCTCCATAGACATAGTTCTCTTCTTCTTTTTGTAGCCTATAAATAGGCATGTTGTATTCATTTGTATTCAAGCAAGCAATCAAGAATCAATCAATACAAGGTTCAAGTTACAAAGTCCTTGCTTCCACCCTCACTACTAGAGTTCTAGGAGCTCTATACGAGCAACACCACTATGCTCGTATATCTCCGAAAACATTATCAAGGGTTCTAAGTTCTTGATAAAAGTATAAATTTTAACTTGGTATCAGAGCTCGTTCGATCCGAAATGGGCGTAAAAGTTTCCGCTACGAATTGATGGGTTTCAAAGATTTCGAGTTGAGAAGATATGAAGTTTAAGAAGGAGAAGATGCAAACACCACTAAGAAGATTTAAACCATTCCAACTGTCAAAAAAAAAAAAAAAAAAATCCTACCTTTACAGGAGCAAAAACGCCTCCATGTGGAAAAAGAAAAGTAGAGAAGAAAAAAAGAAATCACTTTTTGATAAGTGACCAGAAGACAAGTTTGAGGGAAGAGAGCAATAATTTTCCTCCTCAAATTGTTTACAAAATTCTAAAGACAATTGTGGGAAGAGTGCACCAAGGATTGCCTCCACAATCGTTCAAGAGTTTTAGAAGCCGATATCATGAAAACGTCAACAACGAATGCCTCCATATATTGAGGGAAGAGAGCTTCATATGATCGCCTCCTCATATTGTGGGAAGAGAGCCTCAATGAGACGACCTACTCGGTTTTGAGAGAGAGAAAAAAAATGGCAAGAAATCCATGTTTGTCACGACAACATCAAGTTTCTACTTGTGACACGAAGACGGTGGACATGTATCCACTGGAAGAAGAAAAAAAAACTGCTACTACAAGACAAAGCTTTTGTAATATCGACATTTCAAAAATGTTGAATTTGTAGAGGCTTGCACGCAGAAGTTAGGAGACATACTAAATGAGCAAGAAATACTAAAAGAGAAGAAATGGGGTCTCCATGAAGAAAAAAAAAATGGGGTCTCCATGAAAAAAAAAAAAACAAGATAAAAAGAAGAAGAAAGGGTCACTTCCTAATAAGTGATCAGAGAAGGGTTTGAGGGTAAGAACAATAAGTGGTTGTTTCCTCAAATCGGGAAGAAAAAAAAAAGAATATTGAGGGTAAGAGCAACAGATTGCTTCCTCAATTGTCGAAGAAAAGCATGGCATGTTTGTCACGAGATACTAAATCATACTCGTGATAAGAAGAAGAACAAAAAAAAAAAAAAAACGGCGGTACGTGGCGGCAAACATAAAGAGTTTACTGCGAGCGAAGCAAGCATGAGGAGATAAGAGCCGCAAACGGAGATTGGGTGAATATCAAAAAGAAAAACAGAGCCATTACAAATTACAGGGGAGTGTTGGAATTACCTAATTTGTAATGTCCAAATGAAGTCTAAATGGGTGTACAGGTGTTTTTTTAAATACGTACAAACCAAAGTGTGACAATTATGTCATAGCGTGGCAAATCTGTTACGAATTCAGAAATGTGGCAAATCTGGATAAAGTGGAAAATTTGTAACATCAAATAACAAGAAGAAAAATAATTAGAGCTTATGGCAGAAGCTTGACGAAATGAAAGATTGTGAGAGAATCTGGATAACCAAAGAAGTGTTACAGTTTTCGAACAAAAGCGTGACTGGAACAAAGATGAATAGAAGAAGAAACAACAAAAATGTTGTGAAGAAACGGAAGCAATCACCAAGTGGTGATGAGATAGAGAACAACAAAAGTGGGTGAAAATCCTATGAGTTGTCTAAAGAGTACAAGAAGTATTTTTATCGATACGAAGAGGACCGCAATGTCCCTAAACTACGATGGAACCCGTATGTTCTAAAACTACGAAGAGGACCGCAATGTCCCTAAACTACGATGGAACCCGTATGTTCTAAAACTACGAAGAGGACCGCAATGTCCCTAAACTACGATGGAACCCGTATGTTCTAAAACTACGAAGAGGACCGAAATGTCCCTAAACTTCCGAAGAGGACCGAAATGTCCCTAAACTTCCGAAGAGGACTGAAACGTCCTTAAACTATGAAGAGGACCAAAACATCCTTAAACTATGAAGGGGACCGAAACGTCTACGATAAAGAGAAGTTGGAAAGTAGGTGTTGAGGGGGAGTGTTGAATATTCAACACCAACTTAGTCAAGTGTTCACATCTATCTAAATTAACCTAGAAATATCTAGGATGTCTAGAGTCAATGTTAGACAATTAACATGTGTAAAATGAGTGTTCTAGAGTTAGACAAATCAAATAAGAATACTAGATTGTCTAGTAGTTGGTTTGGTGGAAGCCTCCATAGGCATAGTTGTTAGCCTCCATAGGCATAGTTGTTAGCCTCCATATGCATAGTTGTTAGCCTCCATAGGCATAGTTATTAGCCTCCATAGACATAGTTCTCTTCTTCTTTTTGTAGCCTATAAATAGGCATGTTGTATTCATTTGTATTCAAGCAAGCAATCAAGAATCAATCAATACAAGGTTCAAGTTACAAAGTCCTTGCTTCCACCCTCACTACTAGAGTTCTAGGAGCTCTATACGAGCAACACCACTATGCTCGTATATCTCCGAAAACATTATCAAGGGTTCTAATTTCTTGATAAAAGTATAAATTTTAACTTGGTATCAGAGCTCGTTCGATCCGAAATGGGCGTAAAAGTTTCCGCTACGAATTGATGGGTTTCAAAGATTTCGAGTTGAGAAGATATGAAGTTTAAGAAGGAGAAGATGCAAACACCACTAAGAAGATTTCAACCATTCCAAAAAAAAAAAAAAAAAAATCCTACCTTCACAGGAGCAAAAACGCCTCCATGTGGAAAAAGAAAAGTAGAGAAGAAAAAAAGAAATAACTTTTTGATAAGTGACCAGAAGACAAGTTTGAGGGAAGAGAGCAATAATTTTCCTCCTCAAATTGTTTACAAAATTCTAAAGACAATTGTGGGAAGAGTGCACCAAGGATTGCCTCCACAATCGTTCAAGAGTTTTAGAAGCCGATATCATGAAAACGTCAACAACGAATGCCTCCATATATTGAGGGAAGAGAGCTTCAAATGATCGCCTCCTCATATTGTGGGAAGAGAGCCTCAATGAGACGACCTACTCGGTTTTGAGAGAAAAAAAAATGGCAAGAAATCCATGTTTGTCACGACAACATCAAGTTTCTACTTGTGACACGAAGCCGGTGGACATGTATCCACTGGAAGAAGAAAAAAAAACTGCTACTACAAGACAAAGCTTTTGTAATATCGACATTTCAAAAATGTTGAATTTGTAGAGGCTTGCACGCAGAAGTTAGGAGACATACTAAATGAGCAAGAAATACTAAAAGAGAAGAAATGGGGTCTCCATGAAGAAAAAAAAATGGGGTCTCCATGAAAAAAAAAAAACAAGATAAAAGAGAAGAAGAAAGGGTCACTTCCTAATAAGTGATCAGAGAAGGGTTTGAGGGTAAGAACAATAAGTGGTTGTTTCCTCAAATCGGGAAGAAAAAAAAGAATATTGAGGGTAAGAGCAACAGATTGCTTCCTCAATTGTCGAAGAAAAGCATGGCATGTTTGTCACGAGATACTAAATCATACTCGTGATAAGAAGAAGAACAAAAAAAAAAAAAAAAAAAAAAATACGTGACGCGGCAAACATAAAGAGTTTACTCATGAGCGAAGAAGCAAGCATGAAGAGATAAGAGCCGCAAACGGAGATTGGGTGAATATCAAAAATAAAAACAGAGTCATTACAAATTACGGGGGAGTGTTGGAATGACCTAATTTGTAATGTCCAAATGAAGTCTAAATGGGTTTACAGGTGTTTGTTTAAATACGTACAAACCAAAGTGTGACAATTATGTTATAGCGTGGCAAATCTGTTACGAATTCAGAAATGTGGCAAATCTGGATAAAGTGGGAAATTTGTAACATCAAATAACAAGAAGAAAAATAGTTAGAGCTTATGGCAGAAGCTTGACGAAATGAAAGATTGTGAGAGAATCTGGATAACCAAAGAAGTGTTACAGTTTTCGAACAAAAGCGTGACTGGAACAAAGATGAATAGAAGAAGAAACAACAAAAATGTTGTGAAGAAACGGAAGCAATCACCAAGTGGTGATGAGATAGAGAACAACAAAAGTGGGTGAAAATCCTATGAGTTGTCTAAAGAGTACAAGAAGTATTTTACTGATACGAAGAGGACCGCAATGTCCCTAAACTACGATGGAACCCGTATGTTCTAAAACTACGAAGAGGACCGCAATGTCCCTAAACTACGATGGAACCCGTATGTTCTAAAACTAAGAAGAGGACCGAAATGTCCCTAAACTTCCGAAGAGGACCGAAATGTCCCTAAACTTCCGAAGAGGACTGAAACGTCCTTAAACTATGAAGAGGACCGAAACATCCTTAAACTATGAAGGGGACCGAAACGTCTACGATAAAGAGAAGTTGGAAAGTAGGTGTTGAGGGGGAGTGTTGAATATTCAACACCAACTTAGTCAAGTGTTCACATCTATCTAAATTAACCTAAAAATATCTAGGATGTCTAGAGTCAATGTTAGACAATTAACATGTGTAAAATGAGTGTTCTAGAGTTGGACAAATCAAATAAGAATACTAGATTGTCTAGTAGTTGGTTTGGTGGAAGCCTCCATAGGCATAGTTGTTAGCCTCCATAGGCATAGTTGTTAGCCTCCATAGGCATAGTTGTTAGCCTCCATAGACATAGTTCTCTTCTTCTTTTTGTAGCCTATAAATAGGCATGTTGTATTCATTTGTATTCAAGCAAGCAATCAAGAATCAATCAATACAAGGTTCAAGTTACAAAGTCCTTGCTTCCACCCTCACTACTAGAGTTCTAGGAGCTCTATACGAGCAACACCACTATGCTCGTATATCTCCGAAAACATTATCAAGGGTTCTAAGTTCTTGATAAAAGTATAAATTTTAACTTGGTATCAGAGCTCGTTCGATCCGAAATGGGCGTAAAAGTTTCCGCTACGAATTGATGGGTTTCAAAGATTTCGAGTTGAGAAGATATGAAGTTTAAGAAGGAGAAGATGCAAACACCACTAAGAAGATTTCAACCATTCCAACTGTCAAAAAAAAAAAAAAAAAAAAAAATCCTACCTTCACTGGAGCAAAAACGCCTCCATGTGGAAAAAGAAAAGTAGAGAAGAAAAAAAGAAATCACTTTTTGATAAGTGACCAGAAGACAAGTTTGAGGGAAGAGAGCAATAATTTTCCTCCTCAAATTGTTTACAAAATTCTAAAGACAATTGTGGGAAGAGTGCACCAAGGATTGCCTCCACAATCGTTCAAGAGTTTTAGAAGCCGATATCATGAAAACGTCAACAACGAATGCCTCCATATATTGAGGGAAGAGAGCTTCAAATGATCACCTCCTCATATTGTGGGAAGAGAGCCTCAATGAGACGACCTACTCGGTTTTGAGAGAAAAAAAATGGCAAGAAATCCATGTTTGTCACGACAACATCAAGTTTCTACTTGTGACACGAAGCCGGTGGACATGTATCCACTGGAAGAAGAAAAAACTACTGCTACTACAAGACAAAGCTTTTGTAATATCGACATTTCAAAAATGTTGAATTTGTAGAGGCTTGCACGCAGAAGTTAGGAGACATACTAAATGAGCAAGAAATACTAAAAGAGAAGAAATGGGGTCTCCATGAAGAAAAAAAAAATGGGGTCTCCATGAAAAAAAAAAAAAACAAGATAAAAGAGAAGAAGAAAGGGTCACTTCCTAATAAGTGATCAGAGAAGGGTTTGAGGGTAAGAACAATAAGTGGTTGTTTCCTCAAATCGGGAAGAAAAAAAAAAGAATATTGAGGGTAAGAGCAACAGATTGCTTCCTCAATTGTCTAAGAAAAGCATGGCATGTTTGTCACGAGATACTAAATCATACTCGTGATAAGAAGAAGAACAAAAAAAAAAAAACGGCGGTACGTGGCGGCAAACATAGAGAGTTTCTGAGCGAAGCAAGCATGAGGAGATAAGAGCGCAAACGGAGATTGGGTGAATATCAAAAAGAAAAACAGAGCCATTACAAATTACGGGGGAGTGTTGGAATGACCTAATTTGTAATGTCCAAATGAAGTCTAAATGGGTTTACAGGTGTTTGTTTAAATACGTACAAACCAAAGTGTGACAATTATGTCATAGCGTGGCAAATCATTACATTAATTCAGAAATGTGGCAAATCTGGATAAAGTGGGAAATTTGTAACATCAAATAACAAGAAGAAAAATAGTTAGAGCTTATGGCAGAAGCTTGACGAAATGAAAGATTGTGAGAGAATCTGGATAACCAAAGAAGTGTTAGGATTTTGAACAAAAGCGTGGACTGGAACAAAGATGAATAGAAGAAGAAACAACAAAAATGTTGTGAAGAAAGCGGAAGCAATCACCAAGTGGTGATGAGATAGAGAACAACAAAAGTGGGTGAAAATCCTATGAGTTGTCTAAAGAGTACAAGAAGTATTTTATCGATCTGAAGAGGACCGCAATGTCCCTAAACTACGATGGAACCCGTATGTTCTAAAACTACGAAGAGGACCGCAATGTCCCTAAACTACGATGGAACCCGTATGTTCTAAAACTACGAAGAGGACCGAAATGTCCCTAAACTTCCGAAGAGGACCGAAATGTCCCTAAACTTCCGAAGAGGACTGAAACGTCCTTAAACTATGAAGAGGACCGACACTACACCAAATTTAGGGATTAGCAACGGCAGGTGGTTGTTACAAAGTGGGGTTGCAACAGTTCATCTCTGTTGCGAAAGTCGATGTTGCAGTTTTTCGCAACGGCTACATTACCGTTGCGAAAGTTTTCTTGTGATTTGAAACTGTTGTTAACGCTAAAATATCGCAACTGTTATTAACTTGATCGCGAACTCGATGGTCGCATAAT
This sequence comes from Papaver bracteatum, assembly GCA_023529315.1. Classification (NCBI taxonomy): domain Eukaryota; kingdom Viridiplantae; phylum Streptophyta; class Magnoliopsida; order Ranunculales; family Papaveraceae; genus Papaver; species Papaver bracteatum. The sequence goes on from JAJJWX010001630.1 coordinate 257,897, forward strand.
GACTTCAAACATTTGTTATTGAACTGGAATATCGCAACAACTTAACTCAGTTGCGAAAATTTTGTAACATCAAAAAAATAGTGGTTTCGACCGGCCAAAACCAGGTTTTGACCGGTCAAAACCAGGTCAATATTAGAGTTCCCTGTACCAAAATCAAGTTTCCCCTGTTCATTTGAAATCAAATTAATACTATCAAGATAGTGTCTTAGAGTTAATTCACCATGATGAACTCATACACAAAATGTATAAAGCACACCATAAAAATCATATGAAGGAATCTATAAACTCATTATCACACCAAGGTTCTTACAAAACGAATTAAAGAAAAATAACTCTCACATTCTTTGGAACTAAGGAAACCAGCTACCTATGTGAACATTTCTGCTGCATGAGGCATGCCCAAAGGTTGAAGTTTAATTTGTCACCATGGGTTGTGAGGCATTTCTACCGGAGGAACCAGCAAGAGCAATGTGCTAGCTAGATGTTGCACGCCCACTTTTATTGAAGCTGCTAAAAATATACAATAAAACAATGAACCAATTTCAGTGTGCGAAATGAGAACATTATCGTTTTACTTGCCAGACATGTGAATGCCTAACCCTAAACACCAAGCACCATGTCAGTAAGAACAATACATAAATGATAACAAAGTAATATGAAGGCCATCTATGTTACCTTGCAGTTCCTGAATTAAGTGCATCCACTTTCACACATGCAAATTTTTTCTTAGTCTTTAAAAGACACCAAAAAGAGAGTGTAATGATACTGACATATATGTGTGATTAAGAGAGGGTGGCATCATCTTTCGTGAAACGACATAAAAAGATACTCTGAGAGAGAGAGAGAGGAGGATCATCTACTTACTTTTCTTTTTGCATAGCCTTCATTGCAGCAGCTCCACTTCTAAAAATCATCTAAATTTAGGGCAAGGGTAAAGCAAGATTAGAATCTTCATAAGAAATGGGTTCCAAAAACCAGTATTCGATAATCGCTAGTATTGAACATATGAACTCATAATTTGAAACCAAATTAGCAAACAAAAGCAACAGCAGGTGGTTGTGGAATGGACTGGTGGTACAGTGGTGGCTTATATATAGACTGGAGGCATTCATTCCCTTACTCTGCGATGTGTTCATAACAAACCTGGACACAGTCAAAAGTGGAAGCCTAAACCTAGACACAGTCAAAAGTGGAAGCCTAAATCTGGACACAGTCAACATAGAGGTTCATACTTCTTTTTACAGAATTCCCAAAATTTCTTCCCATGTGAACAGTCAACAACTTCATCATATGTTCCCTGCAAAGGGATACATAAGAGATGCATGTTATGATAGTCTCCACAAATTGCATTTAAGAGCTAGGTAATTTGAAAGGTGAAAATGGAAAGACTCACATGAATTTTTAGCACAGGACAGCATAGAGGTTCATACTTCTCTTTACACAATTCCCAAAATTGCTTCCCATGTGAACAGTTAACAACTTCATCAGATGTTCCCTGCAAAGGGATACAGAAGAGATGCATGTTATGATAGTCTCCACAAATTGCATTTAAGAGCTAGGTAATTTGAAAGGTGAGAATGGAAAGACTCACATGAATTGTTAGCACAGGACAGCATAGAGGTTCATACTTCTCTTTACACAATTCCCAAAATTGCTTCCCATGTGAACAGTCAACAACTTCATCAGATGTTCCCTGCATAGGGATACAGATGAGATGCATGTTATGATAATCTCCACAAATTTAATTGAAGAGCTAGGTAATTTGAAAGGTGAGAATGGAAAGACTCACATAAATTGTTAGCACATGACAGCTAACTAACGAGATTTTGTCAATGTTCTGCACATAAACAAGAGGGAAAGAAAAGCTCAGACATACAACGGGAATAATTACGCAAATGAGATTGCATTCCTGACATTGCAGATTCCATACTTTGCAGATTCCATACTTCATCTAGCACCAACCAACTGCTTGTATAAATATTCATTTCTAGAAAATGACATGACAAGATGCAGGACGATATTTCAGCAACTTCCATTTATAACACAATTGATATTTACATTAGCAAAGTCGAGATTCTTTTCACACTAGGACTCCAAATAGTTAAGAGAAAGTAGTAGAATCCGGAGAATATACATGCCAAAAAATTAAACCCTTAGCGATGACAATGCAACAACTACGAATGTGATCTATATAGTTAGAGAGAGGGAGACAAACTTAAAATCCTACAGTCATATTTCCTTCTTTTCTCTGGATCAGATAATATGCTATAAGAATATGCAACCTCTTTGAAAAGTTCTGAATCTTCAGGATGATACCTGATCAGAGTTTGAAGCTAAAACAGTTAGATTAAGTTGATATATGCACAAGGGAGTAGCACAAACATCAAAGCAGAAACGTGGAACCAATAATATGCGATAATAAACATTGTATACATACTTTAAAAAAAAAAGGATAGTAAATGCCCCCTCGACAACACAGTAAAGAATAAATGAATATACATTATGTATTTATATTCTAATTATAACCACAATTTACTGCAGAAAGTAAATTTCAGATCAAATATTGAATGTTCAAAGTTCAAACAACACACAAACACGGCATCTAAAGTTTTAATCTAGGTTAACATCGAGAACAATATGGTAGCTCCACTAGAGTTAAGAAAAATTATCACATGATTGCCACTCACATGCCACTTCCTATGAACTTCCATATCTCAATTAGGGCTGGAGAACATCGGCTCTTAATTGAGGCAAACGAGCTGTTAGAATCCAGCGTGAGACCACTTCCTTTTTTGCGCCCTAGATTTGTTCTAAGTACTTATATGCACCTTCTACATCTGCGTACGTGTTGTGATCACTTGGATACCAAACAGGACATGTGAAATTAGAAGTTACCAGATTATTGAACATATTATGCATCCAAACTTACTCCCTGGAGATAAAATTCAAACTGATCTAAACAATATTCAACCAATAACATATTTTGGTACAAAAAGAGACGGTTAGACTAGTTAAGTTCAGATCCAAATATAGCCTATGGCAATGAAAAATACATGGTAGATCAGTCTCAGTATTCCAAATTGGAGAGATCAAGTTACGTACATAGAAAAAATGCACTCTGAACCAAATAAATTTCATTACTTCCTTAATAAATAAAACACAAATTCAGTAGTTGTGGCTTTACATTCTATACAATGAACTGGATATGTGTTCAACTGACCAAAAAGCAAGAGCAAAGCTGACCTGAAGAGTGTATTCTCTCATCCACATGTGATATTTCAAGAAGAAGAAACATGGTTACAATATGTCTGACTTAAAGGTAGATAATATCATGTTGATATCCTGCATTAAAAAAAAGATATGAAAAGTGAGAGCCCTCTCATTCTTTCGGTCTCTTCTTTAACTCTTTCGGAATGTCTGCACAATATTAAGTTGTTGGAAGCCCGTTAAGTCATTTCAGGAAATGTCAAACACGTATCTCTAGAAGTAACTTCTATCTTATAACAATTTAAAATGAAGTAGGAATTTATGATACAACTTTTAGTTGTCAATAAATGACGAGTGAATAACAATAAAACTTGAATGGGTATTACCGTATGTATAACTCCATAAGCCGGTCTAATTTCTCACACTCATGTTCCACAAACTTACTCAGAAATCACTCACATCTTGAACCTCGTTTGATGCCACCTGAACAAGACCGAATAACCCATACAAGGTCAAGTGAATCAAATAAAACAACTATAACTGAAGGTAGAAGAAGGATGTCTAATTAACCAAATGTTTCTTCATATATACCCAATAAGTGAAGAGAATACGACCATATACAACCATATTTAGCCCATAGTAAGGAAGAAATTAAGTAATTAACCTAAAAATATCAGACATGGAGTCACCAGTAATGAAATTAACAACAGTTTCCTTTTATATACCCACACTAAAATTGTGTTCATAATACAAATTACAAAAAAAAAACAGGATTACACTGATTATTAGCGAAGAACTTATAGAAAGATAAGAAAGGTTTACACTTACAGTGGGGTGTAATCCATAGGAGAAACAACAAAAATCTGAGATTATTGGAGCATCATCATCAACAAATCATAATTAAGTCATAAAAACAAAAACCCATCCCTCAAACATGATAATAAACAATCTCCATAATTTATAATCAAAGATACTCGAAAATTGAAACTTTCTTGTTTCTTACCAAGTATGGTTTGATGAAGATGACTCCTCGAGATTGAAAACCCTAACCACACTGCAACAAAGATCCATTCACTAAATCAAATTAATCAGCCAAATCAAACTAGGGGTTCTAATCAATATTTGGTTTTTAAGAAAACACTAACCTTATAATATCGAATAACTCCTCAACTGCAGTTTTCTTTGTGATTCAAATCGTCATCAACAACGGTGTAAGGGTTTTTACTTGAGAGAGATCAGATCTACAGATTCAGCAATCTTTTAGTATAGAGAGAGCGAAAGAGAAGAGATTCGGTGGTGGTGGTGGTGAGTGAAGGAGGCCGGAGATCAGAGCTAGGGTTTTGTTGAGAAATAAAGGAAGAAAGTGAAGTAGAATAAAATCTCTTTCGATAATAAAGGTTTGTCGAGTCAGTTTTGTTCTGAATAGGTTGAATAGAAAAATGACCGAGTCAGCTACAAAGTGTAGGCAGTCACACTAGTTTTTAGCACGCACACAATTGGATTTAGTTGCGAATCGCAACAGAATAAAACAGTTGCGAGTTTCATAATTGTTTCAAACTGTTGCGAAATTTTTGCAACTAAAATTAGCAACAGAAAATTCACAACAGCTTAGCAGCTGTTGCGAATCTGAGTTACTAAACTCCATATTTGGTGTAGTGCGAAACATCCTTAAACTATGAAGGGGACCGAAACGTCTACGATAAAGAGAAGTTGGAAAGTAGGTGTTGAGGGGGAGTGTTGAATATTCAACACCAACTTAGTCAAGTGTTCACATCTATCTAAATTAACCTAGAAATATCTAGGATGTCTAGAGTCAATGTTAGACAATTAACATGTGTAAAATGAGTGTTCTAGAGTTAGACAAATCAAATAAGAATACTAGATTGTCTAGTAGTTGGTTTGGTGGAAGCCTCCATAGGCATAGTTGTTAGCCTCCATATGCATAGTTGTTAGCCTCCATAGGCATAGTTGTTAGCCTCCATAGGCATAGTTCTCTTCTTCTTTTTGTAGCCTATAAATAGGCATGTTGTATTCATTTGTATTCAAGCAAGCAATCAAGAATCAATCAATACAAGGTTCAAGTTACAAAGTCCTTGCTTCCACCCTCACTACTAGAGTTCTAGGAGCTCTATACGAGCAACACCACTATGCTCGTATATCTCCGAAAACATTATCAAGGGTTCTAAGTTCTTGATAAAAGTATAAATTTTAACTGTACCCTCCCTGTATTTGCTTTTCTTGTTTCGGGTGTTAGCTTTTGCTTTCCCTTTAGACTTGCTTCGTCTCTCATGTAATCTTTTTTTTTCTTTTTTCATTTGAATGAATTTAACCTTTGTCCTTAAAAAAGAAAAAAGAAAAATCCAATCGCCAAACGTGGTTTCAAAAATAAAATAAAATTATTGTGCGAAACGAGCCACACTTCCTCCCACCTCTTCTTGGTTTGCTCCTACTACGTGCGATCAAAACAACTGCCGCACACCAGACGGACTTACAATAATGCTTGAAATGGAAGGATAATTATCACTCTGGTTATGTGTTTTGACAAAAACCCAAATAATAGTATAGCTACGCGTATGCGGCTGTTTTGGCAGCCACCACCGTACACGCTTTGATGCGCCTACAAAGAGACTGAGAAAGGGAATATGCTTTGTCCTAGCGTCCGAGTCTACCAAGCTACTTCTGACCGCATGCGAAATCATAGGAGAAAATAGCAATTCTCTGTCTTGATTTTCATCCCCTTGCAATTATTTTCCACGTTCACGCAGGTGATTAGTTCATAAAACATAATAAAATCACCCGCATGTGGACTAGTCAACACCTTAATTTCGAAGAATATCGAGCCACAAACATATGAAAAATTCATCCTCACATGCATGCTCAGTATATTCTTTTCTCCCAGTAGATTTCAAAATTTTCAAGCATGTAAAATAATATGTAACCAATTTAGTGTTATGCCAAGTAGTAGAATGCGTACAGCAGTATAGGTATAGTCATTTGCACGAAACTTTTAATCTATGCGACCACATATATGGGCTAATCTTGAAAACTGCATAAGCTGCGCAGACTCAGATCTAAGCTTGTTGTTTTATCAGACGAGAAAATCGGTGTCCACATTAAATAATGCTCCTCAATTTCCATGGCACATGTTTGTAGAGGGTGTCAGGGTGGCGCTCAGCCGGTCATGACTCATCAAAGTTAATCCTATAATTGAGTCTTTATAACTAGAAAAGTTTATCACTTTCTTGTCTCTAAATTGCATGATTTTTTATTTTTTTCTTCTGATCATCAGCATATAAAAGAGGATCATGCAAACATGCTAATTTGTGACCGTGTCTCTCCACTTCGAGTATAATAGAATTTAATCTTATATGTAACATGTTCTGCATTTCAGGCATAGACAGGCCTTCACATGACTGCCAAATTGTATATTTGTAATTATATGGCCATTACTCTTAACAAAAGATTAATTTAGAGATTTCTAAACTAAACCACAACAAACACCTACCCAATGCTTAGTTGTCTGATTATATTAGAAAAGATTGAATCTAAATCTAATTGGCTTCATATGCTCTTAAAAATCATAAAGCCAGTGGACAGGAATCTTATGAAATCAGAGACAACACAGACAGATCACTCAGTTATTCCTGTCCTTTGACTCCTACTAACCATGTCCTTCCTAATTAATTAATTAATTAATTATGCTAATTAGCATCATAATCTCATCACTATCAACATCTATATAATGATTTACTAACTCAATTCATATTTTTATTTTTTTGAGTTGCAAAGGTCTAAAAATTTTCAGTTTCTGAATTATGGGTCACATTAATAATAAGATGGATCATCACCATCACCATCAAGTTGTAGCAGTGGTAGCTGGGCAGCATCATGGTATCGCCAATAAACAGGTATTACCAATATGTGATGCGATTACCACCAGTAGAGCTGTCATTGATGAAGAAAAGGATCATGATGGTAAGGTGATTAAGAGTAGTAGTAATGGTGGTGATGCTACTAGTAAGGTTAAAGCAATGACAAGAATGAAAATGGAACTGTTGAGATGGGCGGCAGTTGCTAAGCAACAAACAGAGAAAGGATCTACTTCGTCTGGAAAAACATCATTCATCAGTCGAAAGGTATGCACTGAATTATTAATGTGTTTGCCTTACTTTTCCTTGCACCATGTACATGTAGCAGATCAGTAATGAGATCTCTTTGGACCTAGGGGTTGTTTTCTTCTTTGATTCTCTGACGCCTAACAGCCTCAATATACCTCATTCTAGCAGTCACGAATTGATGTAACAGGACCCAAGTTCTGCCAAAAAAATAAATAAATCTTCCCCCATCATTCTCTTCCAATAAGTGTCACTAACCCAAATTCTAGATCTCATAATTATGAATTATTTTGGGAATGTAAGGTCATACACAAAAGTGATTTTTTTTTTTTTGAAGCATTCACACAAAAGTGATGTGTAAAGTATAGTCGACACTTCTTAAGGGGAATTTAGTGGCAATTCTAGGAGTAACAAGCATTTTTTTTGAACAATAATTATCTCTATTTTTGAAACCATTAATAATTGTTGTAACATTTCACGGAGACAAAAATGAAAAATATGTACTAGAGTTCCACTTTAGACGATGCTTTTGGGTTATTTTCTTGTTTCACAATACTAGATAGTTTTCATATTTTTCCACAAAACTATTATTAACATATTTATATTTGATGGAATTATAAGTTTATTTTTAAATGTTTAAAGACTTTTCTCAAAAACATACTAAATGATTTTTTTTATATTTCTCCATATTTCTTAATTTACGTGAAAATTCTAAAACCATCGTCTATAATGAAACCAAGGGAGCAATTTTTTATGCTTGTTCCCCGAGTAAAGTACATTATTGACTTTTTGAAACAAAAACATAGCTAGAAACAAATACCTAATAAATACAAACACAATTACCAGTTTTCATAGCATGTAATTTTTCCCACCATGGAAAGTCCTGACTTTGGCTCTAACTCTAGCTCTGTCACAAAAATATCAATATTTGTTAAGCAGTTTTCGGGTAATTAAGTTTGATGTTGCATAACAAATCTTGTATAAAGTATTTGATGGATTAAATATGTTGGATAACAAATTTTATAGCACACAAATCCTTGTCGTGTTTTCGTATATTGTATGGGTGTTTATTACATTTTGCAGTGATCAATTTTTGACAAAACAATTGTGATTGTTGTGTCGGAAATGAAGGTGGCTTACTTCCGTAACAGGGGAAATAACACGATTAAAGCACTAAGAAATATCGGGAGCGATGATCGTGAAGATGTTGGTAGCTTAAGCTCTCCTAAAATTAGTTTCAAATGGGATGTAGTAAGTAGTTGTTCAACTACTAATTCTGTATCAGCTTACTCCACAATGTCTCTACCAATTACTTCTAATATCAAATCCAAATATCACCATCGCCACGATATCAAAACCACGTATAAGCCGTCCTCATCTTCCTCACCATCCAACTTTATAATTGCTACTCCTACTCCTGCTGCAGTTCCTGACAATCATCATTATAAAGATGACTTTGCTTCGACTGCCTCTTCCCCAGCATCGTCCCAATATAATAACAGTCAGCGCACTTCTAGATTTGGAAGCTGGATCACCACGGATGATGAGTGTAAGATATCTATAACTCATCTAGCTCATTTGCTCAATTTTTTAAACTAATTAATATTTGAGTGTTGGCGAATTTCGAACTAAAATTTTGGTATGGTATTCTAACGATTTTGCTACTATGCTTTTTAATTGCAGTCTTGGTGTTGGAGTTGTGATGCTGAAGAGTAAAATGAAGAAGAGATAAGTTGATGGGTATTCAGAAGTTGGTCCTGTGGATTTCTAAAAGAAAGGGTCGATTAAGAGCATTAACATTTGATCCATAAATAGGGTTTTAAGAACTTTATTCATTTGATCATCCTTTAAATACGTTTTAAGAGAAAAACGAAAAGAACTGATGCAATTGTAATTAATTTGAATAATTGCAACTGTTACTGGTATGGCTTCTAGATGGTCAAGGATCACGGTTGACAATTTTTTAGCCAAATTTTTTAAAACTGGTAAAAATATTGTCAAAAACAATGGGGTTGTTTGGTAACCATTATGAACTCATGATCAATTATCTAGCCCATAATAATCCATTATATGAATCGATTATTCTTATTTAACTAAATTCATTTGGGTTTTTTCTTCTAATGTTCTCTAAACTATCAATAGAGAGACAAAAAATAATAGCGGCTTAAAAAATATATCCTAGTTCCTCGTTCTTTCCTTTCCTCTATGAGGACGTTTTTCTAAACTCTATATGTATAAACTTTAAGAAAATTGTTATTGTAAACAAAACTTTGTTATCTATGTTAACTTGGAAAACATTTCAGAGTCCTAATGACTTATGAGTACAAATTATGAAATATAAGTATTTTAATAATATTAATTCAATCTAGGGGTGTACATATCCTGCCCGCCAGAATTTTTACCTGTATCCTATCCTACCCGCCATTGACGGGTAGGGTGACGGGTAAATATTATTTTATCCGCCTTCAAAATGGGTAGGGTGACGGATAAAACCCGAAATTATCCTACCCTACCCGCCTCATATATGTAAAAGACCAAATAATCCTTGTCCTTTCTTTTGTCTCGTGCCCATTGATCCGTTATTTTAAAACAAACAAGGGGTAAAATGTTAACTACATGTCTTCTGTCAAATCGATAATACAGAAAATTAACATTTCTCGTTTTCCTCCACATCGTTTTCTCCTTAAACCATTTCTTCAATAGAATCTCAGATTCTCAGATAAATCTTTGAAGTACCCGAAATCATCCATGGCTTTGAGATTAATATCTAGGGTTTTAAGATGATTCTTCTGAAGCCATAACGCAGAAGCATAAAACCCTTCTTTATCTGATTTACCAGTACCTCTCACATCTCTCAAGTTACATATCAAATTTAAAGTTGTTAATGGATCTCGTTTAGAACCCTTTAATCGGCTGATTCAAGGTAAGATCTAACTTCAAAGGTAAGATCTAAAAAAAAAATCTCTCCAAACCCTTTGTTGCTAATAGGGTTTCGAATTAGGAAATTCCAGTTACTACCTCTCAATCATCAGCATCCGAAGCTCCTCCTACTTATCCTCTTGTAATTGTTTCTTTTTACAAGTTTGCTGATTTTCCTGACCATGATGATTTGCGGAAGCCATTGAAGAATCTCTGTCAAGAGCTGGTGAGTTTGCTTCTTTTTTTTGAAATAGGGGTTTTGTTAGATTAATTTTGATCCTGGATTTTGAATTTTTAGTGTTTATAAACCATTAAAATTGCTTATTTCACCCTCTTAGAACTGATTAGATTTTCTCTGTAGAAATCAATTTTGAATGTTTTGTGATGAATGGGTTCTACACCAATTGAAGAAGATTGAAAAGTCTTGTAATAGAATAGTAGTTATTAGTATACGAGTAGTAATGGATAGGTTATACACGAAGTTAGGTGGATGTATCTGGAACTATACTAAGCCAATTTCTAGTGAGCTGCAGTTCAATGTGTGTGGTAACAGTAACATTGTTAGGAAGACAAGTTTTTCATTCTTTTATGTCGTGTATACTTGCAGCAGGAAGAAGAAGGTAGTGCTGGAATTATTTTTTACATCTTTCATTCTAGATGAACCATGCTGGTAATGTTAATGTAGCGAATGTCATTGTAGTATTGATAGAAAATCTTCAAATTCATATGTCGTTTCAGTGTGATACGCTTACAGATAATATGGCCTTGTTGGTTTTTATGTTTCTAGGTTTTTTTGTGTTTCTAGGCAGTTGAGTGGTTTAGTAATATAACATCTTTTTGTCAGTACTGACATGATAATATAATTTCGGAGCTGAACAAATGTCAAACAATATGTGGTTTAAAATTCTGCAAATAGCTCTTATGCAGTTTGTTGGTATGCCTGATCTTGTAAATATGACATCATAATTTTTCCTCAATCTCTCGTTCTCTCGGGGGTATTTACTGTGGTTTCACTGCTTTTAAGCTGGATTCAGTTTTCATTTTAGGCTTTTAGCTAGTTGCGCACATTTTTTCACTTGCCCTATGAAATTACCAACCGATTAGTCTTTACTTCTTAAATTTATTTAAACAAGTGAAGCACATGTTGTTAGGTACATTAGGTAGAAGCTTTGTCATTTACTCTTAACATTTTTAAGATGAGGCTTTTTTTTGTTTTGCATGCTAGACTGTGCTTTTGGTGTGAAATATCACTTCAACAATGTTACCCGCATCATGTTGTGCTTGAACAGTTGTGTTAGAGTGTGTTTAGAGATGTTAAATTAAGCCGATAGACAACTTACTTATTTGATGTGTTGCTACCGTGGATCATCTCATCAACATGGTTTTCGAAAATTTTGCGCATACTTTTTGCAGTATGTTACTGTAAATTGAAAGGATTTGTATTTTAATTAAATACACTATACTTTTTTGACATGGATCCCTCTACACATGGAGCTGAGGAGAACGAGGATGACGTCTTAGAGTCAGGTATACAACTTACTATACTTCTGCTACCTAACTCACTTTACTTCGTGATAAGCATATGAGATAGTTAACTTGTCTTTGGATGAGAGCGCTTCACCCCATGCTTTCGCTTTTTAAAACCTTGTGAGGAAGCTTTTGAGAATTATTGTTGAGGAGAAACTGAAGGGTCTTTTATATACAATAGCTGGCGAACCGAGTATAAGAGTAACATGGATGAAATATTCAAAAATGTTAGCCTTGATTTAGGCATGTTGACAAGATTAGGTGAGCAAATTGTGAATCCTGAAAAATATCAGGATTACATGGATCGTCCTTTTTCGTAAGTACATGTTTTTATGGGACAGAATACTGTTGCATTTCTATTTATTTTTGCTTAATAGTAGAACATTGTTTCATTGTCTTGGTAGGTTTTTTTATTACCTGGAGTGTAGTTTCAGATGTGTTATTTTAGGCGACTCTCTAGTCATAAATATAGGCCTCTAATGTTACTACTTTTGGAAGCAATATTACCTTCATAGATGCTGGTGTCTCCCTAATGCAACATGTGGGAAGTGTTTTAGTGGATCTGATTAATGAAGGTTACCCAACTAGTGGAATTGAATTAAATTGTATCGTTAAACACGAGAATTTTAATTTTTAGGTCCACCACTGCCATAACTGAATAATCCTTGTGTAGGGATGCTTGAATGGAATAATAAGATAGACAGGGGAAGAACTCTCTCTTGTGTTCTGTTTATTAAGAATCAAAGCAACAAATCATGCCTGGAAATTGGAACTACACAGTTTATGTTGGTGAGCTCCTTTCAATTTGTTTCTCATTAGTTCCTCCTGTCAAGTTGTGTTTGAGTTATTGTTGTTTTTCAAACATTAATATTTCGTTCATAATCGACCGTTGAGAAATCGTGGAGATACAGAACTTGGGTGATATTACTTGATGTTGGTATTATGACCAAACTTTGCATCAAATCATTTACTATTATGACTAAATCTAACAAGAGATAACTTGTGTGCAGATTTATTTGGTGATCTTAGTACTTATTCCATCATCGTAGATGATGATTGAAGAAGAAGGTCAATATGAAGAGCTTTTGGTGATGATACTGTTATATGAAGAACAAGGTCACGTGAAGAACATGGAATTGGGCTGGGATTCATCGTCGATTTTTAAAAGAATAGAACTCGTTTCTTGAGACTACAAATGGCTTTGTACCTAGCAGGATGTTTTTGTTTGTTCATTTTTCCCTAGTTAGATTGGCAGTACTATTGGGTACATACTTAGATAGGATGGCTCTTATTTGCTGTGTTGTTGCAAGATATTCTTTTTTTTGTCTTTTGGGGATCAGTTTTTGTATACACAAAAGGTAGTAACTAGTCTAGTAATCAGTCCCGAACATAGAAAGAAGGAAAAAAAAAACGGTTATACCCGCCATCCTATCCTACCCGACCCGTCAAGTGATGGGTCGGGTAGGATCTTACCCATTTACTGGCGGGTAAGGTGGCGAAATAGGCCATATCCTACCCACCCTACCCGTTGTGCATCCCTAGTTCAATCCATGATGGTATTGTAACTTCGGGATCTTGGATCTGAAAGGGGTATTTCTCAAGGTCTTTGAGATTATCAGAAAATATAGTTATAGGGAGGTATTGATGGTGGGAATTCTTTAGTATACGGAGACTCAAGTGAGCTCCGCATGGTGTTGTAAACTTAAATTTTGTTTATGCGAGTATGAAAATTATTAACCAGTTGATATTGTTAGAGCACTGCTCGGTCGAACTCGCAAGCGTTGCTATCTCAATCTTGCTTATCAATGTTAGTGATCAAAACTATACGTCTTGATTTCTAGTCTACTTAAAGTAATGTCTCGGACTATGATAAATTATGTAGTTGGGCATTAGACTTCATGACGGTCATTAATTGAAGACGAAGAACTACTAAGGAGAGCTTGTAGAACTGCATCAACAAAAGGTATGTGGAGACTAAAACACATCTATCACTTGGAAAGTCTATTTCTACTATATCTCCTATATTGAGACAAAAGTCATATTACTATAGTTTTCGTTTATGCACATTTGAGATTTCGAGCTGAGTTTAACTCGCTCACATATTTCTAGAAATATGTGTTGGTAAACTTTCGCTTCAACCAAGTTCATCTTATATTCTTGACGAAAGTCAAAAGATGATCATGTGAAAATCTACGAGTAACATCTTACATGGTTTGTGTGATACGATCATTTGGTGTAGACTTGGAATGTTTCCTTATGATTATTTCAATAACTTGAAAATTGCTTTGATGCTAATAGTGTGTGAAAACGGCTATTGTCATCCTCTAAGAAAGTTTCAATGATTGAAATAAGAGTTTAGAATACTTAACCAACATTGGATTATAAACATATTGTGCACTCTTGCATATGTGTGATCCATGTCCGGGAACCATAGTATGCATACCCGTATGCGTACCTGTTGGTTTGAGAAGTCCGGGAACCTAGGTGTGCATACCCGTACTCATACTGGCGTAGGTTTGTGACCGGAAATTTCTGCTGGGTTAGGAGGTATGCGTACACGTTTGCATAATAGCGAAAACCAAACTTGGTCCAGCTATTTCAAGTATGCGTACCCGTTTGCATACTTGAATGGTTGAAGTTCTATAATCGGTTGTGACATGAACAAATACATACATTTATATAATAAGGAATACATTCTTTGCAAACCGTGGCTATAATTTTCATGAATTGATTCGAGTGAATCAAACAGGTTTTGCTTCAATTGTGTTCTTGTATACTTCTTTGAGAATATAACAATTTAACAACTCTTTAACTAGTTATGGTTAAGATGCATAAGGTTGATATGAGAGTGTTCATATAGCTAACCTCGGTTAATTACTGTTGAGCTAACATGGTGTACACGTTTAGGTACGGTTACATAAACCTAAATGAGGGTACATTTCATTTGTGTATAACAAGCTAAGTTTGATCTAACGGTTGAATAATATTAACTTGGGTTTTCATCTAACGGTGAATATTGAATGCTTTGTTACCAAGGTAACTAAGATAGCAAACCCTAATTTGAAAACTATATAAAGGAGAACTCTAGCAACTGGGAAACCTAATCCCCACACCTCATGTGTGATACTAGTTATGAGTCTTGTGACTAGAGTCGATTCTCCTTACCTTAGGTTTTTCACGAAACCCCTGTAGGTTAATGACTTAAAGACTTCATTGGGATTGTGAAGCCAGACCCAACTATTTTCTCTGTAGTTGCGTGTTCTGATCTTAATTTTACTATCGTGATTGAGTATCATCTTTGAGAATATTTGCTTGAGATTTATCTCTGATAGGTAAGATTAAAAGTAGTCACAAACATCTTCGTTTCATCGTTTGTGATTCCACAATATCTTGTTTCACTACTATATGATTAAGATTATTGTGAGGTGATTGATAATACTAGGATGTTCTTCGGGAGTATAAGTCTGGTTTATCAATTGGTTCATGTGCACCTTGATTTATCAAAAGACGGAACAAAACTCGTAGGTATTTCTATGGGAGACATATTTATCTATTCCAATAGACTTTTCTGTGTGAGACAGATTTGTTTATCAAGTCTTCGACTTTGGGTCATAGCAACTCTTGGTTGTGGGTGAGATCAGCTAAGGGAATCAAGTGCGTAGAATCTTGTTGGGGTTTAGAACTATAAGGAGCGCAACCGTACCTTGATCAGTGTGAGATTGATTAGGGCTCAACTACATTCCAGTCCGAAGTTAATTGGTAGTAGGCTAGTGTCTGTAGTAGCTTAATATAGTGTGGTGTTTAAAGATGAACTAGGTCCCGGGGTTTTTCTGCATTTGCGGTTTCTCGTTAACAAAACTTCTAGTGTCTGTGTTATTTCTTTTCTGCATTATATTTTATTATATAATTGAAATATCACAGGTTGTGCGTTGAATCGATCAATTGGTAAATCCAACCTTTGGTTGTTGATTGAAATTGATTGATCCTTGAACATTGGTCTTTGGTACCGTTCAAGTTATTCCTCTTATATTCAATCGGGCTCGCAAATTCCTATTTTCTGATTGCGGATTGAATTAAGAGATAGAGATATGAAACTCTTTGATATTCTTTTCTCTAGATTGAGTCTGACTGTCTAGTTAATTCTCTTAAAAGTATATTGGAATTTGTCGATTCAGATTGCCAAACGAAATATTAGTTGTGGTTGTTAGACCCCCGCATCATAGTCTGACTGTCTAATTATGCTAATTAGCATCATAATCTCATCACTATCGACATCTATATAATGATTTACTAACTCAATTCATATTTTTATCTTTTGAGTTGCAAAGGTCTAAAAATTTTAGTTTCTGAATTATGGGGCACAATAGTAAGATGGATCATCATCATCACCACCATCAACATCAAGTTGTAGCAGTGGTAGCTGGGCAGCATCATGGTGTCGCCAATAAGCAAGTATTACCAATATGTGATGCGATTACCACTGGTAGAGCTATCATTGATGAAGAAAATAATCATGATGGTAAGGTGATCAAGAGTAGTAGTAGTGGTGGTGATGCTACTAGCAAGGTTAAAGCAATGAAATTGGAATTGTTGAGATGTGACGCAGTTGCTAAGCAACAAACAGAGAAAGGATCCACTTCGTCTGGAAAAACATCATTCATAAGTCGAAAGGTATGCACTGAACGCACTGCACTAAATTAATTTGTTTGTAGCTAGATCAGTTGATGAGATCAGTAGGTCTTTTTTTTTTTTTTATTCTCTGACGCCTATCTATAACAACCTCAATATATCTCATTTCAGCAGGGATTAATATTAGATCAGTAGGACCTAAGTTCTGCCCCTAACATTTACTACTTCCCATAGGTGTCATCAACCCAAATTCTAGACCTATTTTGGGAATGAAAAATGCATACACAAAGTCATGTGTAAGGTAAACTTGATACATCTTGGGGGGGAATTAGCGAATGTCAGGAGTAACGAGCATTTTCGAATAATAATTATCTCCATTACTATAATTGTTGGTAATTTTTCCTGGAGACAAAAATGAAAAATATCATTATTATTATTTTCTGGTAAGAGGATTTCATTCACGATCTAAGTGAGCCTTATAAGCCTGGGGAAGGCTCTCACGGAAAAAGATGAAGAACGCCAATCCATACATTAATAAGACCTTTGTATGCTATTTTTTTTAGACAAAATATCTATAGCATAGTTACCTTCCCTAAAGAAAAATCATAAATTGTTGTGCATGTTCCCTGAGTAATGTACTTTACTGATTTTACAAGAGCATAGAATGATATATCTAAAGTTCTATTTGTCCACTTGGCCTTGTTGTCGCAAATACAAATACAATTACCAATTTTCATAGCATATCATGGAAAGTCCTGGCTCTGGCTCTGTCACCAAAAATATCAATAGTATTCGTTAAACAATTTAAGATAATAGAATAGTATTATATTTTACTCCATAACAAATCTTGAGTAAAGAATTTGACGTATCAAGTATGTTAAATACTCCCGCGGTCATATTATATAAACGGAAAAGGTCAGTTCTCTTAAAATAAGAAAATAGTTTTCATAAATTTCTTCTTATTTTTCTACTTTACCCTTACATAATCCCAATACAAAATATAATTTATGTATCCTCATGAATTGTATGATACTCATGCATCCTAAATAAGGATGTTTGTGGAAAAAAAAACTTTGGAATTGGAATTCCACCTATCTAATGGGACTACAAAATTTCTAAACTCTACCTTTATAATAGGGACAAAGGGAAATTTATAGCCACAAATCTTTGTCGTGTTTTTGTATATTGTACGGTGTTTGCTACATTTTGCAGCAGTTAATTTCTAACAAAAGATTGTAATTTTTCGTGTCGAAAATGAAGGTGGCTTACTTTCGTAACAGGGGGAATAATACGATTAAAGCACTAAGAAATATCGGGAGTGATGATCGTGAAGTTGTTGGTAGCGTAAGCTCTCCAAAAATCAATTTCAAATGGGATGTCGTAAGCAATTGTTCAACTACTAATTTTGTATCAGCTTACTCCACAATATCTCTGCCAATTACCTCCAATATCAAATCCAAATATCATCATCGCCACGATATTAAAACCACATACAAGGCATCCTCATCTTCCTCACCATCCAACTTCATTATTGCTACTACTACTCCTGTTGCAATTCCTGACAATCATCATCATAAAGATGACTTTGTTTCGACTGCTTCTTCTCCAATATTGTCACAATATAATAATAATCAACGTACTTCTAGATTTGGAAGTTGGATCACCACTGATGATGAGTGTAAGATAATATATATAAATATATATATTATATATATATCAATAACCTAAACACCCAACCACATATCTCGCACCGCGTCGAGAGTTGCGGTAACCTCCCCTCCCATTGACCGGTGAACAAAACCTTTGTTCCTGATTGACCGAAATCAAACTTAGCCCCCTTACATTTCCTGGCCGTCAATTTCTAATTACGTGGAATCGATCGGATGCTCCAAATTTAGTGGTTGTGTCCACCCTCTTTTATGTTGGTGTGCAGACGAAACCCTTGGTTCTGATTGGCTGAGATTTGTTAAAAATTCTTACACAACGTTTACATAATATTAATAAAATTCATGTCGTAAAATCGAATCAATAACGGAGTGCCATGATTTAGGGCCGTGAGATGTAAAAAAAAGAAGAAGAAAAACGAAAATATTATTATTTGCTATAGAAAAGATCTTGAAAATCATATTTTTTAAATCATAAACAAAAAAAAATCCCTTAAATATCTCATTTGCTATTAATACCTTAAAAACTCCCTTAAATATCTCATTTTTTTATTTTTTATTAAATTCATTTAAACCTAAGCGGCTTAATTATGGAAATCACGGATTTGTTAACAAAAAATGATATGAAAATCATAATTTTGTATTTAGTACTAAACTATATTTGTAAATAAATTTGTGTTAGGCTTGATTTTTGGGAACTTTTTAAATAAATCTATAAACTGCCAGAATTGATTTTGTTGAATTCTATATATAACTGCTGAAATAAAATGCATATTTTTATTTTTATTATTCAGTTCATTTAAACCTAAGCGGCTTAATTATGGAAATCACGGATTTGTTAACAAAAAATGATATGAAAATCATAATTTCGTATTTAGTACTAAACTATATTTGTAAATAAATCTGTGTTAGGGTTGAGTTTTTGGGACTTTGTAAATAAATCTATAAACTTCCTGAATTGATTTGTTGAATTCTATATATAACTGTTGAAATAAAATGCATATTTTTATTTTTATTCAGTTCATTTAAACCTAAGCGGCTTAATTATGGAAATCACGGATTTGTTAACAAAAAATGATATGAAAATCATAATTTTGTATTTTGTACTAAACTATATTTGTAAATAAATCTGTGTTAGGGTTGATTTCTCGGAACTTTGTAAATAAATCTATAAACTGCCAGAATTGATTTTGTTGAATTTTATATATAACTGTTGAAATAAAATGGAATTTCTTAGGAACCAAGCTATGGGTCTATATATATAAACGATTCGGAGATACTTGGTTTGCATGTTCAGTTGACAGGAGATACCTGACTACAACCTCCAATCAATCAAGAACACGCTTTGAATGGTCGGAGGGGGAAAACAGGAAACAATGCAAAATCCTAAGCAGGGTTCGTAGTCTAGACAAACTATTCATGTAGTTTTTTTTTTAATATACATATGTCGTTCTATGCGGTTTGTTTCATGGTTTTTAAGCAGATTGTCACTTTTGTATCTGGCATTTATAATTTATTTTGATATTTAGTGTTATTTTTAATGGCATATCTATGATGTGCAGCTGTGTTTGATTGTTTAGTATTGAGTTTTGATGCTGATTGATCGCCTTGTTAATGCTTTGTTTAGGAAATGTTGGTGAAACTGCGGGTACAATTTATACACATTTCTCCAAACTCAGTCCCGATAGTGCATCTTAAAAGATCGTCAAAGCCTTGGTTTTAAAGGTTTGGAAGTTCGAAAATAAACGGTTTGGGAAAGTATGGAATCTCGAAATCCATCTTATTGACCAACATGTAAGTATCGTTTTCTATGGTGATTATGTATTTTTTAAGGTTATATTCCCTGACGTTTGAGTGTAATTTAACCAACATGTAAGTATCGTTCTTCTTATGTTTGATTTTTGAAATGTC
This sequence comes from Papaver bracteatum, assembly GCA_023529315.1. Lineage (NCBI taxonomy): Eukaryota > Viridiplantae > Streptophyta > Magnoliopsida > Ranunculales > Papaveraceae > Papaver > Papaver bracteatum. The sequence continues at coordinate 277,869 of JAJJWX010001630.1, forward strand.
AACTGTGTTGTCAATCTTTCTGTGTTACTGTAGTAACTTGATTAAGATTTTGAGTATATGGCTTGACATCTACTTTATAACTTTTAGGATGGGAATGTGAGTCTCTTACTTTGGGAGGCATGATAGTAATCCGTGATTATGTCTATTTCATCAAGGTATTTTCTGGGATTTAAATCAAGATACGTATTTTCGTTCATATATTTTAGATGAAAAAATCTGAAAACTTCCATAAATACCTTTTTCGTAGGTATGTTTAGCGATTCTTTCATGCAGTTAATACTAAATTTAGCAAAAGCTAAAATATGCCTTAAATGGAAGGAAGTTTCGTGGAGTCTAAGGTTTATTGATTCTATCATTGGCGGTTGATGCTAAGTTTAGCAGGAGTTTGCGCTTATTCAATGAAAAAAGAAAATCAATTGCATGGAGATTGAGTTAAAGGGGTATATATAAACTGCAGAGCTTCTGGATTTGCACGTTCAGATACGATTCGTATAGAGTATCAGGCAATCGGCAATATCCTCGCACTTTCGTTGGGTGGGGTGGAACATCAGAGAACAAGGTAGGTGGTGCTTTTTGATTATTTTATTTTTTTTCTAAATGATAAGCCGTCAGTTTAGAGTTGATTGTTGTTTTTGATGAGATGGGTTATGGCTTAGGACTACTCAAACGAATCAAGTTTGTGTGCAAATTGACAGTATATTGCCAATTGTTTTTTAATTATTAACTGGTTTTAGGGTTAGAACTATTTAGAGTTACGAAATAAATTGGAGTTTAATTTTCTCTTCAAACAAAAGCTTCAATTGTATGTACATGTTCATGACTGCAACTTTGTTTAATTATAAGCTTCGAATGTATGTACATGTTCATGACTGCCACTATGTTAAATTATTGTATTTTATTGTTGATTGATCGTTTTGTGTGTTCTTTGTTAGTTCACACATCTGAGGGTACAATTTACACACTATTCATCAATCTCGAGCCAGACAAGCAAACTCATAAGGTTGTGAAAGCATTGGTATTAAAGGTGTTGAAAGTGGAAAAGTATGGAGTAACGTTCGACCAAACGCCAAACCCATTGATTCAGCCGCTTCTTTTTTTATTTTTCTCTATGATGGCTTGATTTTTTTTATATGTGTGTTTGTTTGTTCTATGGATGCTGCATTTTTCATCCGTATTCTCTCGACAGTATAACCGATCTGCGTTGTTTTTCTTTTTCAAAAACAGATCAGGTGATTTATTTATTTATCTTGCTTTAAATTTTGTTTATCTCGGAAACTGGTAGGGTTTTGCTGTGTGATAAAATTCGTTAATTATTTTGATACCCCGTGATTTATTTATTTTTGATCAAAAGTGATTTTTATTTGTGCATTATGGATAGGCTAGTATTGCTGCTAGAACTAATTTTTATTTGTGCATTATGGAAGGATGTTTAATGTGGAGACTGAGGAATTCACCACCAGAGGATGTGGTGAAGAAACAAAAGGTAAGTACTAATCCTCAGTTGTTTAGATTTCTCCGTGGTCAGAGCTGAGGTGGTTAACTAACTAAACACTTCAATGGCACGTCAAGTAATGGAATTGATGGTGGAAAGACATGTGTTGAAGCTTCTACGGTACATTGCACATGATATAAGCTGCGAAATCCCAAGAAAGCTGCTATAGTGGTACTGGCAAAGGAGGTACACATTTATTGCTTTTCCTTTCTGTATCAGATCATGGCCCTCAAACATGGTGTACCTGATCAATTTTGATAGTAGTATTTTTCTTACCCATTCTGGACAGCTCATGGCCCTGAAACATAGTGTACCTGATCAATTCCGAGAGTATTATTTTTCTGACCTTATCTTGATAATGGGTGTACAAAAGCAAACCGCATCAGGTCTACTTTAGAAAAAGATCATGTCTGGTGCATTGCAAACAATCGTCTCTTTCGCCATTGAATTTAGTAAAAAATCCAATCTGGTGCATTACAAACAATTTTCTCTTTCGCCGTTGATTCTACCGACCTCCAACCTGAAAGTATAGAGGTTATTTGAAGCTTATGAACGGTCATTATTGAGCGTTACATTTAAAGGAAAAAAAATAAACTCGCTGGTGTTTTTTCTTTTCATGTGGCCTTAATATATTTTGATTTTAGTCTTAGGTTAGTTGAAAACTTAGATGCTCATTGTAAATATCTATTGGTACATGTGAAGGTGAATCAGAGTGTTTAGATGGGTTAGCAACTAGATGATGAAAAATAAGAGGTTGGTGGTGGAGATACCGGATAAGGAGATGGATATGTATTGCACAAAAAAGTAAAATTAATTCCATAGCCTATTCATGTGTAGTGAAGTGTGACCATAACATCTTCCCCAAATTACATTACTGACTGGGACCTGTATTCATAGAAAGTTCTGTAATTCTTTCCCAATTATTTTTTGTGCATGAGTAGGTCTTTTTGAGGATTTTGGAATGACTTTTATTATGGATACCTTGGCAGAATCTATTGTTTCATCTTTAACAACAACAAAAAAAAGGCTGATATAATTGATTCGTAAAGGAAAGATGATAAAAGCAAGGCCATGCTTGAAAGCTTGAAAGAAAATGGGGCTCAGGATATACACTTATTGTGATTAGTATACTAGTTGGTCATTATACAGGTTATTGTTCATTCCAAGAAAATGTAACTAAGAATGGTCTTACATATATGATACATAATCAAAATCAAGCCTAGAAATTGTGCGAATTAATGAACCATTATGAACTTGAGTGAAGAGAACTTATATTGAATTTGTAGTTGCATTGGAATTTGAAGAATTTGAGTAATTTTGATTTGTAAATTTTTATATCATGTAGGTGGACTGCAGAAGAGGACATTCAGTAGGTGATCCTTTATTTATATATCACTAACCTTTGTTTTTCCATATTGGAAAATTACAGAAGTGGAAGCAACGGTATCATATTTGATTTTTATGGTGGTGTTGATGGCAGTGAAAGAAGCTTCCATAGGTATAGATAGCAGTTTTGCAAGTGGCAGCAACAGAAGTAACACATGAGGGTCTTTGGTCAGACGAGTGCTTGGAAGAGAGTTTCATAGATACCTTTGCAGATGAGATGACTATGCCAGCAGGAGTGGTTGATCAAATTAAACTATTATAGTCACTTCGAGGTGGAATAAATAATTGTCTAGACTGTTGAGTAATAGATGTTAGAAACTTATATTTGTTGTGCATGTAATGGAATTTTTTCCTTCCTGGTGTGTAACACTGGTTTACGGATAATACCATGGTAGAAGGGATTGATATACATAGGATAACAATAAGCATATCTTCAACTTCAATAATCTTAAGTAAGCAGGAATGAAGTTATATTGTTCTAATGGTTTGATATTGTACTATAAGTTACCTGTTTCGGGATAACAAGATTTGAGTCATAGGAATGTTGATACGAGGAGATTTTATCAGAACTATGTTGATTCATTTGTGCATTATACACAAGTGTTTTGTGGGGACGGTGAATGAATCTTCCTTTTAGTAGATCCCAAGATGCAACTTACTGCTACATGCGCCAAAATGGCTGCTTAATTTGAATGGCCATTATGGGATTCATTGAATCTTTTGAAGGCAAGTTGAAAAGCATCATCACCTAAGAGAAAGAGTGAAGGATGGAGATGAAGTTTAATGAAAAGAATTTAACTCTACCACAATCTTAGTTGTCAAAGAATGTTGACTATGTTAATCATCATGTTGCATAAACTTATTACGTAATAAAAAAAACTATAATTTTCTTCTATTCCTATTCAGTATCAAGCTAAACTCATTTTTTACATGTCTACCCAACCTATCATCGTATTGTGTTTGTTTGAATACACATTTATTAAAGTACCCAAACGAAAATGTAAGTTTCCAAATTAGAATAATTTTAACCAAAAGTTCGGATGATATCTGCATTATACACTGCGGTTGATAATTGAACCCTTTAGGTTAGGTCCGGGGCCAATTCCCATCGCACCCAATCCCTAACACGGTTTGTACTTTGTATAATAGAAAAAAAGTAATACATGCTTCCATGCAAAAGTACAGTAACCCAAATACACTTTCTATTTAAAGATGTTCCCATGCATTTGGCTCACGGGTGTGGGGCGAAGCCCCGCCACACCAAATCAGCAGTCCCCATCAATCCCATATAGATTAGAATGATGTTAGTTTTGTTCTTTAAGCTCATCGTCGTCATGCACCGATATAGGATTGGGAAACGACAATGTAATGTACCCCTCTTTGACACTGTCCTTGAGCTTAGGTAATTGAAAATAATTACATTGGGTTTTGAGTATTCACTCACTGTTTAGGACATAAGTCACAATGTCACATGCCATCAGAGATGTTCAATATTGAATTACTTGGTCTATTTTAACTAGAGTACTCTGATCTATTTGGCGATATAATACTTGGTCTTGGTTTGGTCAAGTAGAGCTTTCTATAATTTCGGCTTTCTTGAGCTTCTATTTTTGATCTTCTATTCCTATTTTTAAGTAAGTTAGGTGACCAACATATAGTTCTGTTTTTAAGTAAGTTAGTTACGATGGAGTTCTGTACTTTCTCTGATAACGAGTTCCATATAGCATCGTATGTGATCGTTTTATAATTTTTTTGACAACATTCTTCTGTTTTATCTTTTCTGTGATATTGTTATGCCAAGCTCTATAATTGTGAATCATTGCAGTTTTCTACATCATGAGGAGAAGCCTCTATTCCGGAAACCACTTTATTTGATATGTTAATTGTAGATGTGAAGTTATATTCATTGAGGGTGTGGAGGCATTGTCTTAAGGAAAAATTTTCTTCAAGAATTATCTTTTTGTGTAGTATAGCTGAAAATTTATAGGTGCATTGAAATTTGATTTGTTATTATGTTGTACTTCTCGAGTGACTTCATCTGAGATAAATAAATGTAAATGAATTACTGGATGACTGTGCATCAGTGTGACCGGCCAAAAATTTGGAGAAATTTGATCGGAATCAATATATGATTTGCGCCGAGAAAAAGAATCTAGGCTGGACAAAGCAGTATATAATCAAGACCATAATGGAGAAAAGGTTGTCGATGGATGGAAGTGTCATTATTGAAAACAACCTTTTTGTTTTAATTGTTTAAGCACTTTAGCTTAACCAGAGAGGTTAGTGATACTAATAATTCTCATCGAACCCGGTACGCGGAAGATGCCAATATTAACATTTTGAATTTACTTTAATTTCATCGTGATATATCAAACTATTTAATTGCAATCTAATCTTATTCTGGAGACTATTTAATTGCAAATTAGAATCCAATCTCATTATGGAGATTAATGAAAAGAAGTGTTTTTTACATATATCTCATTCTGGAGATTGGATGAAAAGAAGTGTTTTCTTTAGATGTATTTTTTTTTAAAGAATTTTGCGGAAATTGATCAATGTTAGTTGATGCATTGATTACATTGTGTTTGTCAAATAGGACTCCTATGAGGCGGTTCCGGGTGAAGCCCCGCCACACTAAATGGGGGTTAATTCCCATTGCGTTGCAAACATAAGATTGGCTTATTATCAGGTATCGTGTTAGTGGTTAGTAAAATATTAATAGGATAATAAAGAACGCACAATTGGGGATACTAAAACTAAGGCTTCTCTTAAATGTAGCCCATGCTTTTATTAACCATAACCCATTTAAATAAGTGTTTTATCTAACCAAACAGACCTTTAAAATTTTACACATAGCCCACAAAATTATATATGATTGTTATACATAGCCCAAAATATTAAGATGATCATTAAAACCCTAAATCAACAGAAAAAGTTATATCTAATTTTTTATGATTAGGTTTATGTTAGATATTTGACATGATTAATATTTTTGAAGAATAATCAATTTTGGCGCAATCATGATTGAGAAAAAATCATTTTAGATTATTTTTTTTTATACATTGTGTTTATGGAGTTTTAATGGTCCTAGGAAAAGAATCAAACCCTAAGTTAATTCCGTTTTAATTGATGTTGTTGTGGAAATTTTCGAATGGAACAATTAGAATATACACTCCTATTAATTTTAATATAATATTATATCATTATTAAGAAAAAAGAATATCATTTTAGAGAGAATTAAGAATTAGGATTTTTGTTGTTTTTAGGGAAAAGTAAGAATTGGGGTTTATAATTGTGTGAGAACTATAAAAGAACGATAATAACCAATTTGAAATATAATGAAGTATGATTAAAAGAAAAGTTAGGGTTTATTTTGATTTTGTGGGAGTTGAATAATTTAATTTAAATTGTTAATAAAATTAAGACGTGTTTGGATTTTCAGTTTAGCTTAAAGTTTTGGGGTTATGGTTAATAAATGTATAGGCTATATTTAAGAGAAGCCAAAACTAATGAGGAGATAGAGGAAAAAGACAAAAATGGGATTTAAATAGTAAATCAAGGTCACCCCCTATCCATGTATTTTAACTAATTTTTAATCTACCCCTCACTAATCATGTTTAATAGTTAATTATAATTATTTAAGTTAATAGATTAGTTTGATGATGATTAGTATAAATCATTACCATTGAATTTGTTGATGCAACAACATTAAATGAATATATTTATGATCATGAAGCACTACACCATTTTTCCCGATTAGTAACAAAATTTTGCAACAGACTGCTCAAATATTAGCAATTGTTTGGTGTGGTTGCGAAATTTATAACCGAAAAAAGCAGTTGCGAATTTTTAAGCAATGTTTCAATTCGCAACTGCTGACCATATCACATGTGCTTCCTGCTTGTGTGCAAGTAACACTAGAATTCCACATGTGCGACGAGTTTGATTGGTTGGAAACACTATCTTTTGCGGTTAAGATTTGCTCTGAAATATTTGGACGGTTTGATCAAATATCTCAACTAAACCCTATACTTATCCCAAACGAGAGAACAGTTCGCCTCTATCACTCTAATCCATCTTTCTCCTTCTCCCTCACCTTCACTCCATTTCAGTATGTGCTTCAAAAAAAAAAATCACGACTCTCATTTCTGCTATCGTCGAAACACCACCACCATGAGAAAACCATTAAACGCAAACATTTTCTCTTCGATTTTTCTCTGAAAACCATTTTCTTTTTAGAAAACCTACCACCATTAAACCTTTGAGAGAAATTATAGCGCCCCCTAAGCTAGCAGCTGACTAATCCAACAAATTAACTAAATAAAGAGGCACTAAAATCTAAAACATGCACTTAAGCATTCAATTAAGAAATGCGATACAGAACTTAACCCAAAGCTAACCCCGCTCAGAAATATATATACAAGATCTTCTCTCAAATGATACATATATAATAATCATTTGATTTTCAAAAAAATATACAACATAATAAATATAACATAAGTTAATTAACTAGCGAAGTCAACTTCTCGGAGCTTTCGCTGCGCAACCCTGATTTGTCACAGAAACTGAAGTGGGAATAATTAACATTTAACTTCTAAGTAATCATAGGCAAGATTTGGAAAACAATAATGTTTTTCTCAAGCATTAAAAAGTGACCAAGTCACTCAAATAAACAAACATGTATATGGAAAAACTCCTTCGTCAAACAATGTATAATATGATTGTAAATCCCTACCCGACAATTCGCACCTAATAGCTATGGATGCCACCAAGACCATGGTGACCATTACTCTAAACAATAAAAGCTGAATTAAAGTAGGTATAAATGTGAAGGATCGTATCCTATATACCACAAGTGGAAATTCTCATTTCCCATAACAATTCATACTGACAACAAACAATACAAGTCCTTTCCAAATCGTGGAAAGATTCACATAATCAACAGGATTATCATAATGCATTTTAAACAAAGCATGGAATGCAGAAATAGACAATGCATGAGTTTGTTAAGCATAAAATTTTATTAAAGCAACAATAATGATTACTAAAGAGTCAAATGCATTCCCACACCTTTTGATGACAAGCCACGCCTACCTCGCGATCCACGATCCACTGGTTCATCCTTTGAATAAATCGTTGTCAATAATTAATTGTTAATCACATAAGAATCCTAAGATTCATGCCAAAATGGCTCACACAAGAATTATACAAATCTAACTAATAGTCCTAATCCCATTTACGTTTTTATACCCTTTTATTAGGGGTGAGCATAAAAACCGTAACCGAGGATTTCACCCGCAACTGTCCGCAAAATTGCGGATTTGACCCAAACCGCAAGAGTTATGGACCGGACACGGTTGCATTTTCAAATCCGCACGCGGTGCGATTCTGATGCGGTTGGGTTTTGAAAACCGCGGATTATCCGCACCGTAGGGCAGTTAGGGAATTTAGTAAAATTATTAAGGATAATATGGGAAGTGTGGGTATTATATATAAGCATCTTAATCTTTTCTGAAACCTAATAGAATTTTTTTTCCAAGAGGAAGAGAGACCTCAGACCTAGCATCCGTTTTTCTTCATCAGCTCCTTCGATTCTTCTTCAATTAGTTTGGAATTTTCTATAACATCTTTCGATTGCATCTTAATCTTTAACATCAGCATAATCTTTCGATTTATTTTTATTTTCCCCCAAATCGAGAGAAGTAAGGAACGATTAACTTTTACTTTTGATTTTTTCCCCCAAATCGATTGAATGTTAGGGATTTAATCGATTTCTTCTTGATTTGTTCTTCAGTTTTAACTTTCAGTGTATCTTTCATATTGCAGAGATTTGGTTTCAGAAAATGGTGAAGTAAAGAATATACCTGCAACGAGGAAAGTTGAATTTTTTTGATAGTTGCAGTGGAACTGATTGATAAACAAGTGAGTTAATAAAACACAACCCTTGTTTACTAATGAAAATTCAGTTTCTGTTTTTCATTGTTCTGATTTTGGGATTTTGATTTGGTTTATTTTTTGTTTTTGTTCTAAGTTACTTGCATAAAAAAAAACTCACTGGACAAGAAAAGGAGAAAAGGAAGAAAACCCAACTTCACTACTGGAGGTAATCTTTGTCTTCTTTTTCATAAAAATTGTGATTTTTTCTTTTTCTTTTTGGAGTTTTATGTTGTTTGTATCATTAGCATGCTTTACACAGATTTATGGATTTCTTAGATGCAAGTATGATTAGGGATTTTCTTTGGTTTGTGACAAATGTCAAACAAGTTGAATTTGGATCTAGTACTGCTTCCTTGGTTAGATTTGATAATTAGTGATTGAAATGGGCAAATTAGGGGTATAGAGGCATTGGTTATTTTGTTCAGTACTTGGGAATTTCATTCTAAACGATGGCAACTAAAACCATGGAAATTAAAAGGATGACAGTATGCCATGATAAGCTTAGGAACCCAATAAGCCATTCCCTAAGACACATTCTAATTAGTGATTGAAATATGCTCAAAGATAGTGTTAAGTGGTCTGTCCAAATACAATAGATTGATATTTTGTTTCACATGTGCTAATTTTTCATGGTACTTTTAGTGTTAAGTGGTCTGTCCAAATATCAAGTATACCTAATAAGTCGACAATTAGTTGGGAAATTTGGATGTAGCTTTTGCTTACCATTATATCTCTTCACTTATATGAATTTGTTTTCTTGTAACTCAATAATCAGTCTGAAGTAATTAGAATAAATTGGTAGTTGTTTATATTTGTTTGGAGGGCATGTACCCTTTATTTACCTAATGTGTTCAATCTTTTTTTGTAGATGGCTTCAAGCTCTTCTATTCCTGTTAACAATCTTGATAAGAGCATTGATACAGCTACCCCGACAACCCTATCTTTAGCCCATCTAAGGTTCTTCACATCTTCATAATCCATCTCTTGCATATCTAAAGATTTACCAATTCATTGGGTTGGTTCTCTAGTCCAATAGCTAAGTCTTATGAGTATCTACAACTTTGTAGAAGAAATCAAAGTTTAATTCGGACCACAAGAGGTCCAAAACATCTAACTAAGAAAACTACCCCAAGCCCAAGCCCAAGTCCACTAAGTCAACTAACAGTCACTAACTGTCAAACTAACGGTCAATGGTCAACTAACTGTTAACATCCAGGTCAAGTCAATGTCCAAGGTCAATGGTCAATGAGTCAAGACTAATGACTCAGTGGGTCAAACCCGATTCAACTTGGTTCGACTCAGTCAGATGGACTGAGTCAGCTAGAGTCAGATACTGACTAGGCTGAATGGCACAAGGCCAAAAGTACTTGCACATGCCAGAGCCATTGCTCAGGCCAAGGATATGCTAATGCACAACCATTGTGCAACACTCAAACTCTAAACTTTAACAACTCTAACTCAAGTTCAGTCAAATCTAATAATAATACATTCAAATACAATTCAATTCAATACAACTGTATTTAAGTTCACCTGCAATTGCAGCTTTAAGCCCACTTAGATCATCTCAACACATTCACTTAACTCTCTTTCCAAAACTTCAGTCACATAACATCTCATTCCAGCACAACGTGCATACCAATTTCAACTTCATGTAGCCAGCATCATCATACACAGCAAGCACAAACCCACTCCTTATCAATTTAGTTCTAGCAGATCACAACTATAATGCATATCTATATGTGAACATTCATTCCATGTCATCTTTCAAAATTGATATACAAAAATAAACTCAACTTATCTGCAACTAGAAGTTGCAAGCCTTGCCACCAGAATTCTAGGGCTACAATCACCCTACTCATTATATTAGCACTACCAGTTCAAGTCTACTAGCCCCTGTTAAACTCTGAACTTATCAAACTATACCCACCTACAACTTCCATATTCAATTCACTACTAATTCAACACAATTCTCTGCATTCAACAAACCAACACCACCTATAATTCCACAGTTCATCCTCAACTTTATAAATCCATTTCAATCCACCACATCACCTCAATATGAACCCATTCCTTGTAATATAATCACAAACCCAGCTTTACAACTACAACTTCATTCACTATTCCATTGGCACTATTCTCTCAGCCATACATTACCACTTCAGTTCCAATTACAGTTCATACATCTCTTCCACACTCTTCATCTGCACATTCAATTCCCTGTAGATTCAACCAATCCATCTGCCCAAACTCAGTTCCATTACTAACTCCAATTCCCTTGTCCAGATCATACATTCATAATCACTACCACAATTTACAATTGCATCTTCACTAACACTTCCACCTCCAACACCAGTTCTGCAGCAACAACCATATCACCAGACTCCATTTGTGCAATAACACCAGTAACACAAACATGCTCTTCACCAAAAGCCAACAAATATTCTTCCCTGCCACTCATCTAAATTCAATGTATATATACAAATCCATGAATTCAATAAAAGAACTACATAACTTAATAAAATTCACAGAAAAAAACAATTACCTCAAATCAATTTAATGAAGCACCATCCAGTTCTCTTCAAATGTCTTTTCCTCGACTTCATGAGTTTTATAAATCTCAACACCATCAATATTTCCTTATTCTGAAACTCTACAGAACAATCTCACAAAACCCTAACTCTTTAAACTTCTTCTATGTAACCAAACCCCAAATTGAATACCTAATTCTTCTTCTTTGCTCTCAATACACAAAACCCATCTCTAATCCCATCTTATTCATCATTAATCGAACCTCTAAACAATCCTCTGAGAAACCCTAGTTCTTCGATTCACTATTACCTAAACTTTAATTTGTTTAGTTAACAACAACCCTTTTCTTCTTCATCCATCAACATCTCGATTCTCTTCCCAATTTGACAGAAACCCTAACTTCAGAAATCTTGTCTTCGCTTTACAGAAACAACTCTATCATCTTCATCCCGCGAAAAACCACAACATCACACCAACGATCAACTCTTAAAGTATTCCCTTATGTTTCCGATCTCAAAACACCCAAACCCTCTCACGGAATCACGGGCGTGAGGAACAGAGGAAAGAGAGGAAGAAATAAGAAGAAAGAAGAAGAAAAGAAAATGAATGAGAAATAGAAAATGCTCGACCTTATCGAATTGCCTTAGAGTTATCCACAGAGGGTGCCTTGAAAAGAAAAGATGGATGCCTTGATAACACTTTATTATGAAATGACCATTTTACCCTTTACCTAAAATAACAAATATCTTCTTCGTCTGATGTCAGAATGACACGTTCGAGTAGTCCACTTCGCATAACTTTTCGAGATATATCCAATGGTACTAGTTTCGTATCTAGATCGTTGTTATATTAATTTATATAAATTAGCGTTCGTGTTAGACTAATCGAGTTATTATCGGCTAAAACCTTTATTGACTAGTCTAATAGCGTTGACGAGCTTGAGGATCGTTACAAAAATATTTATCTTGATTATATTGTTCTTCAGTCCTTCTCTTGAAAACCCACCACTAGTTTCTCTTTAGTAATCCTTTGCTTGATTTTCTATAGGAAAAATTAGGGTTTGATTTCGAAGTTAGGGTTTGCAATTGTTTTGGTGGATTTTTAGGTCGATTTAAAAGAAGAAGAATCTTAATTGAAGAGTATACAGCGGTTTTGTTCTAGGGTTTATTTCTGGGTTTGTTAGTAAAAATTATTTTTAGGGTTCAAATTTTGGGTTATTTTTGTTGTTTTGAATGTAATTGAAGTAAATTGGGTTTATAAGTGGTGGATAATTGAAGTAATTTGAGTTTATAATGATTTGTGGTGGATGTAATTGAAGCATTTGGGTTTGTAATTGTATGAATTGTCTATTTTTGCTTGTGAAATCATGATGTTCAGATTTTTTGGGTATTTGATTGTTAACAAATTAGGGCTTATGTTGAGAAGGACATAGAAGGATGGGTAAGTCAGTTTCAATTTTGGGGGGGCTACTTTTAAACCATGAAATAAGTTGAACAAAGTTTTTTGTCTGCCATTGATAATAGGGATGAGCGATAACATATTAAAGGTGTTCGATTGTTTGAGACAAATTAAGAAAAGCTTCAGATTCTTCTACATTTACATTTTCATTGTAGAACAAAACAAATGAGGCATTGAAATCTTTATATTCTTGATTGGGTTTGGATAAAATGGTCTAGGGAAGAATAGAACACTCAGTTGTAAATACCAACAAACCATTTCTCTTATATCTCTCTTAATCTCCTTCTTATTGATGTGTTTGATTGGTTAATATTACAGATGTTTCTGGGGAAAGAAGAAGCTTTGGAGATGTTTCATGTGAAACCAAGTCTAGGTACCTTGGTAAGTATCTGAAGAATCTACATTTTACTGGTAGAATCAAGTAGAAAAATTAGTGTTATCAAGGCATATTCAAAGTAGTGTTATCCTTGGTACTAAATTTGGAATGTGGTTTGATTTGTAGTGATCAAGGCATATCATTATTCGTCGACTATGAGTGTCACGTTGTTGAATTGATGAAAAACACCATAGGTTATGATCTTAACATGGATATTCGAAGGACTATATACTGTGTAGTATATGTCAGTTATTTGGTGCATCTATATGTGTGGTTAGTCTTTGTTTGATGCTCTTATTGGATTCAGAAGGTAATGGATCATCAGGTAATTGCTTTTCTTAGTTCAATCCAGCTGATTAAGTGAGCAAGTGAATGGCTTTATATAGCGCCTTTAATGATTGAAATCGTGTTAAACAACATTGTTTGTACAGTTGTCCAAGTACTAACAGAAATCGCTTTCAGGTGGGTCGGATCCTCTTCTTGGTGACGCGCTTGTCATCGCTGGAATGCTTGGTTGTGAACTAAGTAACATTGGAGAGGTCAGAAGTCATCTCGTGCTCATTTTCATTCATAGCTTGTCACTTGTGAAAGTCCACTGGACTTAATGTTAAGTCGGCAGCTATAGTGATTTTCTTTACCTTCATAGTTTTTGTTAAATTTTCCATTTATGTTAAATTACTTTAAGGTTCGAGAACAAGACCGTAAATGGGGTTATTGTTGTGGAATTAACAGTTGAGGTAGGGATAGGGGTTTTCCTTCCCTTTTGATTTGAAACTTGGTACTTGAGAGCTTACACAGATCCAAAAGTTTGTCAAGACTTTATGAAGCCTTTGATTCTTCGTAAGTTAGCAATGTTGCTATTTTTTTTAGCTTTTCTTCAGGACTTACAATTACTTTCAGTGAGATTCTGTTCATGCCATCCTTTGATGATGTAAGTCTTTTGTTTATATTTGTATCTCTTGGAAAAACTTTAAACATCGGTGATTGATTGATATTGTTGTCGAACATCTGGATATATATTTGTTTTCTTGTGGTGATCAAGGCATCGTATTGTCACATATCTTTCCTTTTATTTTAATTTCCATTTTAATGACTGCTCTAAAGATTTCAGTATAACTATGGTATGTTTGATATATTTAGGCAATTGTTGGTGGTGGTGGACTTGGTATGCATCTTGTTGTCTATGATTTACTTTAAATGTAGGTAGAAAACTTTTCTCATGTTCATTTACTTATATCTTTGTTCTAATGAGGCAGTCTAAAAAAGCTTGGAAGTTTTTTTCTATTTTCTATAATCTTGTTAAGAGTATGGAACATCTCAGTCTCAAACGTAAGAGCTTTATTTCATTTACTTATCTTGTTGGCACTTTGATAAGTTGAATGTGCAAGACTGGGTCAGAGACCTTGTGCAACATTCTGAGATCCAATTTGATTTTCTTATTTATTTGGTGCATTTCCTGACATGCTTTTGTTCTTTAATGAAGATCTAAATGTGACTGTTAAAAGGGAGCTTCACACTCCAGCTTCTGATTGTTCTTGTATTTAATTGGAATTTGACATATTAGAAACTGGTAAAATTACAACTGAAGTTAATCAATTTTTAACAATGGGTATACTCCTAAAAAAGATCGAGCCAAATATGTCAAACTGCCTCTGAAATTTGAGTGATTTGAGTCGAGCAAGCCTAGATTGGAATATGCTTCTTGGTAACTTTGTTCATATAATGATATTGTAAGGCCTTTTTGATTTTAGAGGCAAAGGGCTTTGTTGATTATTGTTGAATTAAGCATTACTTATTACAACTTTTGCTTATAGGATTAGTTATTGTGATATGCTTGGATTGGCATAGGTTGCATCATTAAAGGGGTGAGTAGTTGAACGGCTATTGGGTCATTTAGGTGACCAACAGAACAAGTTTGTATACAAGTTTGATGTCAAAAATGAAGACCAGATATGATTTCGTGGTTTACTTCCGAAATTTTCGACTTAGTATATGTATCTGTTTGGTGGGTCGGTAGAGACTAGATTTAATGATTTGCTTCAATTATCCTCCTACATTGTTTTTCTATTGTTAT
Organism: Papaver bracteatum; assembly: GCA_023529315.1. Classification (NCBI taxonomy): domain Eukaryota; kingdom Viridiplantae; phylum Streptophyta; class Magnoliopsida; order Ranunculales; family Papaveraceae; genus Papaver; species Papaver bracteatum. The sequence continues at coordinate 293,121 of JAJJWX010001630.1, forward strand.
TGCAAGGCTCTTTGACACAGGACATTGGTGTGTCGGTGGAGACTAATTTTGTTTGTCAACTTACTCATGACACAGGACATTGCTGCAGTGATAGCGGACGTGTAATAATAATCTCGGAAGCTAACCTGATACTTGGTTGCTATCAACCTCTTTTACATGTAAGAGCTTCAAAACTTCTTTTAATACTTAATGCAAAGAATCTAGGCATACAAATTACATATAATAAAACAAACAAATTAGATGGAAGGGTTATGATAGATGTGATATGTAAAATACGATTTCGATTGAACAATCCTGAGTACTCAGATTTCTTCTTAGAATTAATCTGAGAATTCTGATATTACAATGTATGAAACTTGTTTAAATAAAATTTGGTAGCCTTACTTGGTTGGTGTTCTTATAAATGATTTTGGTTTGTTTTGTGTAGTCTATGCTGGGAATTATGAACTTAAAGCCAGGGATTATGGAGAACTCGATGAAGAATGCTGCAAGGATATCTTAGGAGTTGATTTGTGCTTGGTGACTAGTGTTTAGGGATGGTAGACTCAATCGAAATTCATCCTTTCGCGAAAGCATTCATGTGTGGTAAGATCCCTTATCCACTTCTCGCACTTCCTTGCAGCAACTTCATGCCTTTTCCCCTCTTGTTTTGCAAGATTAAATGGTATGCTTATGCTGGCTAATTTAGTTTTTCAGGCAATGCATCAGGTTTATGATGTTTTCGTGCAGAAAAAGCGCATTGGGGTAAGTCTTTATTTACTGATCCTTAATTAGTCTCCGTTGTTAAGAAATTAAGACATTTAGCTTCCTACTCACTTAATTCTGTGATAGATTTTGAACCTTGGAACAACATTATCCATTTCACCAGTTGCACTAATTGTTTTCTCAAACACTCTATTTGGTTCAGGTACAAATACTGACGAAAATGTCTAGGAGAATCACGCCACTCAGGGTTTTTTTTGTGTCTGTTAATTTTTCTTTTGAGCTACTTTCATCAGTTGAACAAGTTTACCTAGTAAGTACTAAGTAGCATAATGTGCATTACTAATTTTTCGTAATTTTTCACTTACGATTTTCACTCACTCAATATTTCATTTTCTTAATAAGTATGCTTTATATGATTTTAGTGTTTTTGACTGAATATTAGGGTGATTTTGAAATGTTTTTAGTGTGTTGTGGTCTGAATTTTGGCCTGAAATTTTTGCAGGGAATCCTTGACTAGGTCAACACAGGATTGACTTGACTTTTTTTTTTTCTGTTGCAAAAATTTAGCAACGGCTTTTAGTTGTTGCTAAACTTTGAACCAGAATAACAAAACCCGGTCTGGCTAAGAGGAGCCGTTCTAATAAAATTTGGTTCCAAATTTCGCAACGGCTATATAGCAGTTGCGACAAAAATATAGCAACATCAGGAAGCTGTTGCTAAACATATTCGCAACAGCTGAAGCCGTTGCAAAGTCAAGGAAAAAAAAGTTGGTTGAACCGAAAACCGTTGCGAAAAAAATTTCGCAACGGCTTAAGATTTGTTGCAAAAAAAATTCAATGCCATGTTTTGCAACGGCTGGTTGTTGTTGCAAGGCCCTTTTGCAACAACATGAAGACGTTTCTAATCCCCAAAAATGGTGTAGTGAAGGTTCAGGTGAAGAACCAACCCAGGAAAGTAAACGAGCTTAAAATACAAGTGCTCCAATTACCCATGTATAAGTATTAACGTATTGAAATTTGATTTTTTTCATTGAATCCGCCATTGTTACGCCTGAAAAACCCAGTGCCGGCATGGTAAAAGTAGGAATACCATGCCGGCAGGGAGCAAATCGGCATGGTATTCATACTTTCACCATGCCGATACACAATATCCCCCAATTTTGAAATTGTAAGTACACTAACGGCACAAAAAATTCATTATCGAGCATGCCGGTAGTGGTGCCGGCATGGTCGATTCCCAAGTGAACCCTGCCGGTTTAAGGACAAAAACATACAGAAAAAATTTGTCTAAAATAGCAAGTTTCGGCATGGTATTCATCCTAAAATACCATGTCGGCACTCATTATCGGCATGGGCTTCATCCTAAAATCCATGCCAGCACTCAGTATCGGCAGAGTCTTCATCCTAAATCTATGTCGGCACTCAGTACCGGCATAGTCTTCATCACTACCGGCATGGTCTTTATCCCTACCAATTGTAAAAAAAAAAAAAAAAAGTGAGGTGCCGGTAGAGAAGGAGAAGGGAATTTGAAAGAGAGTGGGGAATGTTTAGAATTTAAAAGGGAATAAGGTATTTTTATGTTTGATTTAGCTTTTATTTTTTTAAAGGGTAGTTTCGTATTTTCTCTCCCAAAAAACACCCCTTAGCAGACACTATTGGTTGGGGAAAGTAATTTATATCCCCAATTAGTTCAAGTATCCCCAATCGCGCGTTCATAATAAAAAGGTTTTTTATAATAGATTTTTCAGATTAAAATGTTATATTTATATAATATAAATACATTTTTTCTGGACATAAATCAACTAAAAATAAATTATGGTAAAGTAAAGAAACGACGATGACATGCATGCCAACGTTACTAGATTATGGAGAGGGATCCTGAAATGTCAACGTTGGTCAAGATAGATGAAGAAGGCAATGAAGTGTTTACTTCTTAATGAAGCTTATAGATAGTATAAGTATTTATTTATAAACATAATAATTATTCTCCGTTAACATATTGTTTAAATTTTTTTAAACCAAAAACCAATCATGGCGATTTTAAACTAAATGGATGCAATCTTATAATTAACAATGCTACAATGTCACTTTTTTTTTTGGCACCGGTGCTCATCTTGATAAGGCCTATAAAGTTGTATCATGGAACTACGCTTAAGTAATAGTTCAAACACCACCAATAAACATGTAATGCTGGTTAGGAGCTACGCCAAATTGGATTTGATATGACCTGTTAAATTGATCGCCTTAAATCTCGACATAAATAAAGTTATGTCTTTAGTAACACTGCAAGCACACTTCTTGCATTTCATATTTCTTATCATTTTATATTGAACATTACATTCACAAATTTGCATGTAATCTGTATATCTTCCAAAACTTTTACTAATAAACCGTTGGATCGTTTAAATTTGTTAATAAAAAAGGTTGGACAAAAATATATGTAATTATGCTCAATTGCAAATAAATATAAGCATATGGTTTACAATACCAAATTTAATTCATAAAATCATTAGATACCTAAAATGTATGGTTCCCTATCCCTTTAGAGACTCAAACTAATCAAAGAGTGTTCAAAAAAGAATACATCTAATGCATTTGATCACGGGTGCGGGGCGAAGCCCTGCCACTCCCATCGGCCCCGATGCGTAGCACGGATTACATACTAGTATATATAACTCATCTAGCTCATTTACTCAATTTTTTAAACTATGATTCGAGTGCTGGCGAGTTTCAAACTCAAATTATTGGTATCATCGCCTAACGATTGTACTACTGTGCTTTTTAATTGCAGTCTTAGTATTGGAGCTCTGATGTTGATAAATAAAGTGAAGAATATATATGTCGATGGAGTATCCGAAGGTTGGTCTTGTGGATTTTTAAATGAAAGGATCGATTTAGCGCATTAACATTTGATCCATAAGTAGGATTTTAAGGACTTTATTCATTTAATCACCATTCAAGTACGTTTTAAGAGAAACGGTGTAATTGTAATTAATTTGAATAATCTTAACTATTATCGGTACGGCTTCTAAATGGTCAAGGATTACAATTGACAACTTTTTAGACAAAAATTTTAAAACTGATAAAAACATTTTCAAAAACAATGATATCAAATTATTTTCGGGTCCCAAAATAGCTAATGGTAGATTGGAGAATGGATTGTTGTGAGAATGGCTCTTAACTGATTAAATATGAACTCAAGAATCAAGAGAGAATAATCCAGTGAGATATAAAAGTTTGAGTTCGCGAACCTATATCATGTAGTGATCTCACAAAAAAAAATTCCAATTAGGTTTGCAAACTCACATATCGAGTTCGCCAACTTAATATGTTGAGTTCTCGAACTAAAGCTATAAAAAAATTCTAATGTATACTTTTTGTAATTTAAGTTCGCAAATAACATATTTAGTTCACAAAATCTTGTTAACAAGATTATTTTTGATAACGTTTTATAAGAACGCGCAATTGGGGATATGGAAATTAATTGGGAAACACAACTACAGGACAAAAATGGTGTCCCAATAGCAATTCGTGGTTACTCCATATCCAAATATTTTTTTAATTCCTAATCTACCCCTCACTAATCAGGTTTAGTGATTAATAATAATTAGTAAAAATCTTAAGTATTTGTTAATGATTAGTGCGTATTTATATTTGGGTGAATGAGATGAGAGTAAAAAGATGGAAATTTTTTTTGAGAGAGAACTTTTTTTGGTGAAAGTGGAGGATGATTGTGAAGAGGGAACTGGTGCTAAGAGGTTGAAAGTTTGATTTTTTTTCTTTGAATCCACCATTGTTGCAGCTGAAATAGCTCGGTGCCGGCATGGTATTCAATCGAAAAAAACATGCCGGCATTTGTTGGGAACTTTCATAAAACAGGGGGGGGGGTTCGGCATTTGTTGATCTTCAAAACCTTTTTTTTTGTTTTGTTTTAATCAGTCCACTTCCGGCACAACCAGTTTATTCTCGAGCATTCCGGTACCTATGCCGGCATAGTATTCAACCGAAATTTCTATGCCGGCACAGGATGAAAAGTATCCATAAAGTTTTTTTTTTCCACTTGACTACCGGCATTGATAGGAAGTTCTCGAGCATGCCAGCACCATTTTCCGGCATATGGTCTTCATCAATTCCGGCATGGTCTTCATCACTTCCGACGATGTAAAAAAAAATCCGTTTTGAATTTTTTCTGGTTTTAATCAGTCCACTACCGGCACATTTAGTTAATTATCGAGCATGCCGTCACTTGACTACCGGCATAGTATTCAACCGAAATTTCTATGCCGGCATTTGACTACCGGCATAATATTCAACCGAAATTTCTATGCCGGCACCGTTTTCCGGCATTGTCTTCATCAATTCCGGCATGATCTTCATCACTTCCGAATTAAGCAAAAAAAAAAATCGTTTCCAAAGTGAGGAGCCGGCAGAGAAGGAGAAGAGAATTTGATAGGGAGTGAGGAGAGTTTATAATTTGAAAGGGAATGGCGTATATTTGGGTTTCAAAGCTCTAACCCTAAAAGAGATTAATAAGAAGTGGAGATGGAAATGGAAATGGGGATATGACTTTGTTTTTTGATTTTAAGTTTTTAATTTTTATTTTGAAGGAAGGGTATTTTAGTATTTTCATAACCAAAAATCACCCATTAGCACACACCATGGGTTGGAGGAAGTAATTCATATCCCCCAATTAATTCACATATCCCCGATTGCGCGTTCTTTTATAACTTGAGTCGGTAAATTTAAGTTAACAGGATTTTTCTTGATAATTTTTTCTCACTTGAGTTTGAGAATCTAAGTTGTCAGTTCACGATCCTAAAGAACAAATCAGCAAAAACTTATATTTGGTAACTTTTACACTTTTCTTCTTTGTCTTCAAGGCTAACTTTTGGCATGTTTTTTATTACCATTCTTTATGTAATCATTTGCGGTAAAAGTTATTTCAAGCTTGAGATGAAAGTTTGGATCTTGATTTAGGTAGTTCCAACTTTGTATCCACATGACTAACTACAACAGTTCGAAATTAATCTTTGAAAGTAACTTACTTATGTTAATTATTTGACACTCAATTGTATCCATACTTTGAACTTAGGGAAGAACCTCAATGCAAGTTAAGTTCCAACCCAAGGAAAGAAACTAAAACTTAACAGTATTGATATTAGTTAGGTTGCACGACATTCATTGCTCATATCATAAAGAAACCTATCCTTGACCATTTACTATAAATTGGAAACATCCTACAACATATGAACTTAATCCCTTACACGTAGTGCATTTTGTTGTATAAAGGTTATCATCCATCGCCGAAGGTTCTTCGAGAACAGAGGATGAGACTTTGAAGAATCCACTTGGGGATCGTGAAGCATGGGTAGAATTATCATCTTGCTCATGTATCTTAATTTGTCCATTCATATAATTCTATCTATTCTCGATTGAATACCCATTTATATTTAAAACTTCATGGAATTCAATTAAGAATTTTACTAGGGATGTAATTCTAGTGAGATCTCCGTAAATTTTGAAGAGTATAAAGCATAATCATCGACTTAGATCATTATAAGTTTAAGGGAGATTTCACACACCTTAATTTTACATCTAAAAGTATATCAATTAGGCGACTTATCGGAGGCAGAGTTCATGTAAAAGGGCATTAACTAGGGAAATCAAGTGCATAGGCTCACTGGAGATGGAGAGGTAGGAGCACAACTAAAAAGACAAGGGTACCGAGTACACCACCAATTATTTTTCTTTTAACCTATATAGACACACCTTGTGTAATATTTTTGATTCCTAAAGATCAACCAAACAAAGTAACCTTGACAATAATCTAAGTTTGACTCATAACTGATTATAAGATTAACCAATGTATGACTAACCTACAAGTGAATTTATTTTAATTATCAAATTAAATAGTATAATTGCGAAATAAAGTAAATAACATATACATACAAGATTTTTGTGAAAAATGTTTGGTTGAAAAACCCCGGTACCTAGTCCAGTTGTGAATATTCTCAGAACCGAGTCGCTATATAAATGCCTACCCAAAACTTCATGTAGTTGAGACCAAATAAACGACCCCTAGTTACTCAATTTTTTCAGTATCCATGCGCCTACAACCAATCTGGCCAGCGCATGAATCCCTCAACTTAGTCCATTGTCAAGAATTGGTCCATTTACTTGCATGTATTAATAAATGTTGTTATTGAAGCTTCCAATAATAATTCTTATTATTATTATTATTAAAGCTCATCATTAGAGTAGTTGAGTTTATGTTATTATTAGATTATGAATAATAACAATAATAATTCTTTTAGGTTATTATTAGATTATATAACTTATTACCAACAGTAGATGAGCACACTGTTAATTGCATTTGCCGATCTAAAGTTTGTTAGTTCCAGATTCGATAACATAGTCATCACTTATGATCGATCACACACAAAATGGGGCCTGTTAACAATGGATAATCACAAGTTGTCTTTAAAATACTTTGATTTAGTTTGAGTAACCCTTATGTTACAAGAGAAGACTCTCAAGAATAATCAAACTAGGTGCAATCGAAGTTTCAACAACCATTAATCAATCAAATAAATAATCGAAAAATAAAATAACAATGCAATTATCTAGTTTCCCACCAACGGTACTCGTAGAGATTTTTGATCCCACAAAAGTCTTTAAACGAGCGGTCGTAAGAGATTTCGCCTAATTAGGGTACTTTCCTCTCCAGATAGACGGCTCCACCAGAGACAACACGAATAAAGTTTTCCTATCTCTTAGGATAGTTTGCAAGAAATGCAAACTCAACTATTTATGGACTAAGGTTGTTTGGACAACAAGGAAATTCCAAATCGAATATATTCCCAAGATATGCAATAAACACCTAATTTTGTTTTTCCTATTTACAATTAATATCAAACCTGTAATTATGAAATCTCTCATTAGAAAATATTTAATATTAGTTTAGCACTTAACTAATATAACTTTCCAAGAGATATGTTTTGATTTGCTGGAAAATCAAAAGCATATAATCGAAAATCTTAATTCAAAGATTCTCAATATTTCGGATTGGGATCACCTTGAGTATCAAGGAATATCTTTAACAATTAAAGATAAGAAGTATATTCATGTTCAAATTATGTAAACATCTAGAACTTTCCTATTTATCAAACCCTAATTCCAAACTCACACAAAACCGAAAGTAATATGTGAATGTTGAAAATCGGTTTTGCTCTTGGGACCGGTTCTATCATGACTCCTAACATAGGTTAAGATAGGTTCTACTAAGTCACCAAATATAGGTAGGGATCGGTTATACCATGACTCTCAACAATAGCTAGGATCAGTTCTACCAAGTATCCCAATATAGGTAAGGATCGGTTCTACCAAGACTCTCAACAATAGTCAATATCGGTTCTTCCATGTATCCCTAAATAGGTAAGGATCGGTTCTTCCAAGGTTCTCAACAAAAGTCAAGATCGGTTCTATCGCATATCCCAAATAAGTAAGGATCGGTTTTACCAAGAATATCAACATAAGTTAAGATCGGTTCTACCGCATATCCCAAACTTGGTAAAGCTCGGTTCTACCATAATTTTCAGCATAAGTCAAGATGGGTTCTACCAAAGTTCTTACCTAGGTTCGAATTGGTCATCCAATATATCTTTAATGAAAAACGTACTAAAATGCCTATTGTTTTCCTTTCGATTACGAAACAAGTTTCATATATGTACTTCCTTTAAACAAATGTAATCAAACATGGTTTCCTATAATGAAATTACACCTATATCCAATACACAATCAAGTAACAAGTTACATAAATTATGCCGATATCACATTTACGAAGTTCAAATGATAAATGTTATACTTTGTAATAAAATCCTTGACACATTGATCATAATAAAATGACCAAGTCTAATACTGGAGTATTAAATATAACCTCGCATGTTATCTTTTCAATCTCAAACGACTTGAAAGCAACGACAGAAATGGAAACAAGTCAAGTCAGTATCATTATACCTCAAGTGGAAGGATGATGTCTTCATTGTAGTCGATGCGTCTTCATGATCTTCAGGTCATCAAGGTAATACTTTTATGTCTCAACATTCATAGACTTTCTAGTCTAACCTAAACGAAGTTGACCCTAATACATTCAATCAAGATGAAAAAGTGGGGGTCTAACAACCACACCCAATATTTCGTTTGGAAATCTGAATAGACAAACTACAGTATACTTTCAAGAGAATCAACTAGACAGTCATACTCAATCTAGAGAAAAGTATACCAAAGAGTTTTATATCTCTATCTCTTACTTCAATCCACAATCAGCAAACAGGAATTTGCGAGCCCGATTGAATATAATAGAAATAACTTGAACGGTACCAAATAGAAATGTTCAAGGATCAATCAACAACCAAAGGTTGTATTTTCCAATTGATCGATTCAACGCATAACTTGTGATATTTCAATTATATAACAAAATATAATGCGGAAAAGAAATAACACAGACACCAAAAGTTTTGTTAATGAGGAAACCATGGGACCTAGTCCGGTTTTGAACACCACACTGTATTAAGCCGCTAAAGACACTAGCCTACTACAAAGCTAACTTCGGTCTGGAATGTAGTTGATCCCTAATCAATCTCATACTAATTAAGGTATAGTCGCATTCCTTATGTCTCTGATCCCAGCATGATACTACACACTTGATTCCCTTAGTTGATCTCACCCACAACCAAGAGTTGCTATGACCCAAAGTCGCGGACTTGATAAAAAAATATGTATCACACAAAAAAGTCCATTGAATAGATAAATTTGTCTCCCACAGATATACCTACGAGTTTTTGTTCCGTCTTTTGATATATATCAAGGTGAACATGAAACAATTGATAGCCCAGACTTATATTCCCGAAGAACAACCTAGTATTATCAATCACCTCACAATAATCTTAATTGGTTAACGAAACAAGATATTGTGGAATCACAAACGATGAGACGAAGGTGTTTGTGAGTACTATTCTATCTTGCCTATCGGAGATATAAATCTCAAGACAATCTTACGATGATACTCAATAAAGATAGAAAACAACAAGATCATATCACGCAACTACAGAGAAAATAATTGGGTCTGGCTTCACAATCCTAATGAAGTCTTTAAGTCGTTAACCTACATGGTTTCGTGAAAAACCTAATGTTAAAGGAGAATCGACTCTAGATTATACAACTAGTATCACACAAGAGGTGTAGGGATTAGGTTTCCCAGTTGCTAGAGTTCTCCTTTATATAGATTTTATTTTAAATAAGGGTTTGCAATCTAAGTTACCTTGGTAACAAAGCATTCAATATTCACCGTTAGATAGAAATCTGATTAGATTCAAACTAATATATTTCAACCGTTAGGTCGAACTTAGCTTGTTATACACAAATCAAACGTACCTTTATTTAGGTTTGAGTAACCGTAGCTAAAGGTGTACACTTAGTCGGTTCAACAATAGTTAACCAATGGTTAGCCATATGAGCACTTTCATATCAACCTTATTCATCTTTACCATAACTAGTTCAAATGACTCAAATGAACTAGTTATAGAGTTGTTCAATTGCTTAGATCTCATAGAAGTATACAAGACACAATCGAAGAAAAATCGATTTTGATTCACCCAAATCAATTCACGAACATTATAGCCACAGTTTGCAAAGATTGCATTCCTTATTATATAAATGTTTTAGTTCATGAACAAACCGATTTCAGAAAGTAACCTGCTTAAATATGCAAACGCGTACGCATACTTAAGTTGCCGGATTCAGTTTTTTTTTTTTTACTTTCAAACTCCATCAGAAATTCACGGACGTGAATTCCGCCAGTATGCGTACGGGTACGCATACTTACCCAGACTTCCAACAACCGCCAGTACGCGTACAGGTACGCATACTTTAGGTTCCTGGTTTTGGACTTTTACATAAATGTGAGAACACACTATGTTTATATCCAAACATGGTTACTTGTTCTAAACTCTCGTTTCAATCATAGAAAATTTCTTAGAGGATGTTAAAATAGTTGTTATCCACAAACTACTAACATCAAAGCGATTTTCAAGTTATTGAAATAATCAATATGACTTTCGTCACGAGTAAAGATGAACTTGGCTAAAGTGAATGCTTACCAACACATATTTCAAGAAGTATATAAGCGAGATAAACTCAGCTCGAAATAGCAAATGTGTATAATTGAAGTCTATATAGCAATACGATTTTTGTCTCAAATAAGAGATAGAGTAGATAAAATTTTGAGTGATAGATAAGTTCAAGTCTCCACATACCTTTTTGTTGATGAAGTTCCACAAGTTCCCTTGAGTAGTTCTTCATTTTCAATTGATGAACGCCGTGGAGTCTAAAGCTCAACTACACTTACTATCTTAATCCGAGACTTGGCTATAAGTATACTAGAAATCAAGACTTATAGTTTTGACAACTAAACTTGACAAACAATCTTGAGATATCAACTCTTGCGAGTTCGACCGAGCAATGCTCTTACAATCTCCCCATTTTTCGATTTTAGTGACAAAACTATCAATACATATGGAATACAAAATTAATAAACTTTGTAGCTTCTCATCCGAATGCTTGATCTCCTTGGTTCTTCAACATTACTCAAAATCTTCATCACTTCCAAGTACTCCAATGATTCTAAAGGTGTTCAATTCAGCATCATCGTTGTTGAAGATCCTTAGCTATAATAATAAGAAAACAATAGCTCTCAATCGTTGTTATACAATGTCATAGTATTATTACACAACATCAAAGTTCAATTAATCGGAAGTGCTCACATAAGAGAACTTACGGAGCCGCACAATATTCACATAAAGATATGGATCATGGAAGGTCAATACTGCGGAATAAACAAAGTTTCATTCTATTTTTCATCACCTTTTGCACAATAACATATGTTAGAGCATTACTCGGTCGAAATCGCAAGCGTTGCTATCTCAAGCTTGTTTGTCAAATTTAGTTGTCAAAACTATATGTCTTGATTTCTAGTCTACTTATATCTAAGTCTCGGACTAAGATAGTTAAGTGTAGTTGAGCTCCAGACTCCATGGCGATCATCTTACAAAGACGAAGAACTATTCAAGGAACCTGTGGAACTTCATCCGACTAAAAGGTATCTGGAGACTTGAACTTATGTATCACTCAAAAGTCTATCTACTTTATCTCCTACTCTTGAGACAAAAGTCGTATAAGTATGATGGTTTTCATACATACACATTTGTTATTTCGAGCCGAGTTTACTCGCCTATCTATTTCTCGAAATATGTGTTGGTAAGCTTTCGCTTTAACTATTTTTTATCTTTACCCATGACGAAAGTCATGACGACGTTTCAATCTTGAAAATGGCTTTGATGACGATAGTTATGAATAACAATTGTTATAAATATTATAGAAGAATGTTTCAATGATTGAAATATAGAGTTGAGATTACGTAACCATTTATGGATATAAGCATATATAGTGTGTTCGCACATTAGTGTATAAATCCATGTGTCGAAAACCAAGTGTGTGCATATGTGTGCATGCGGTATTGGTAAAGGAGACAGGTTGGGTACGCGTACCCGTACGCGTACTGGCAGAACTTTTCCTCCCAGAAAATTCTGCTGAGTTTGGAGTTTACGAACTCATAAACCAGTCACCTTAGGTACGCGTACTGGCGGAACTTTTCTACCTGAAAAATTCTGCTAAGTTTGGAAACTTAAATCTGGTAGCTAAGGTACACATACTCATATGTGTACCCAATCTAGTTATTTCTCAAATCGGTAGTTCATGAACTTAAAACAATAAATTATAAGGAATGCAATCTTTGCAAACCGTGGCTATATTGTTCATGAATTGATTCAAATGAATCAAACCGATTTTGTTTCAATTGTGTCTAGGAATAAAGACCTAAGCAATTGAACAACTCTTCAACTAGTTCTTTTGAAGTCATTTGAACTAGTTATGAGAAAGATGAATACGGTTAATATGAAAGTGCTCATATGACTAACCATTGGTTAACTATTTGTGAACCAACTAAGTATACACGTTTAGGTACGGTTACTCAAACCTAAATGAAATACATTTCATTTGTGTGTGACAAGCTAAGTTTCGATCTAACAGTTGAAAGATATTAGCTTGGTTAAATCAGGTTTTTCATCTAACGGTGAATATTGAATCCTTTGTTACTAAGCTAACATTGATTGCAAACCATGATTTGAAAACTATATAAAGGAGAACTCTATCAACTGGAAAAACTAATCCCCACACCTCCTATGTGATACTAGTTGGTTTAGCTAGAGTCGATTATCCTTTAACCTTAGGTTTCTTCTCGAGACCCTGTAGGTTAACGACTTAAAGACTTCATTAGGATTTTGAAGCCAGACGAAACTACTTCTCTTGTGGTTGAGCGATCTGATCTTTCCATTTTCTATCATACGAGTTCAATTGAAAGATTGGGTTGAGATTATATCTCCGATAGGGCAAGATAAAAATAAATCACAAACATCTTCGTCTCATAGTTTGTGATTTCGCAATATATTGTTTCGCTACCATACGATTAAGATTATTGTGAGGTGATTGATATTCTGGGCTGTTCTTCGGGAATATAAGTCTGGGTTATCGATTGGTTCCTGTTCACCTTGATTTATATCAAAAGACAGAACAAACTCGTAGGTTTATCTATGAGAGACAGATTTATCTATTATCGTAGACTTTTTTGTGTAATACATATTTGTTTATTCAAGTCTTCGACTTTGGGTCGTAGCAACTCTTAGTTATGGGTGAGATTTGCTAAGGAAATCAAGTGCATATCATCATGTTTGGATCAGAGATTTAAGGAGCGCAATCATACCTTGAATCAGTGTGAGATTGATTAGGGTTCAACTACAGTCTAGACCGAAGCTAGTTTATAGTAGGATAGTGTCTGTAGAGGCTTAATACAATGTGGTGTTCAATCTGGACTAGGTCCCGAGGATTTTCTGCATTTGCGGTTTCCTCATTAATAAAACTTCTGGTATCTGTGTTATTTCTATTCCGCATTATATTTTGTCATATAATTGAAACATCATAGGTTGTGCGTTGTATCGATCAATTGTGAAATCCAACCTTTGGTGGTTGATTGGAAATTGATTGATCCTTGGATATTGGTCTTTGGTACCATCCAAGTTTATATCTCTTGTATTTGATAAAAGACTCACAGATTTCTATTTGTTTGAGTATAGATCAAATCCAGAGATAGAGATATTAACTCCTTGATATACTTTTTATTAAGATTGAGTCTGACTGTCTAGTTGATTCTCTTAAAAGTATATTCGAGTTAGTCCATGCAAATTGCTAATCGAAATATTGAGTGAGGTTGTTAGACCCCCGCATTTTCAACATATAATAGACTTTAATCTTTGTAAACAAAAGTTCATCCTATCTTCCATCAATATTTGCATAATGACATAATAGGCTTAACTTTTGTTTGTCAAAAGTTCATTCAATCTTTTATCAATACTTGCATACTGACATATGAAAGACTTAGCTTTTTACCACGTATGGGACAATCAAAGTTCACGGACGCAAACATACATATCCCATAACAAGTTGCAACATATAAAACCATAAAAATTAATACTGCAAAATCATCTTCCAAATAAACTTTAGAATTTAAATAAATAAATCTAATAACATTGCAAGATGAAAATCATTGGAAATAGCTATGTGTACTCACAATAATTTCTATTCCAAACCCTAGTTATCCTTCTTAAAACATAAGAATAAATTCTCATAAGAAGTTTCCAAGACATTAAGAAAAACTCGTAATGCACATATAAGATGGTTTGTCCGTAGAGGGTAGAATCAAAAAAAAAAATTCGCACGGATTTACACGAAGAATAGCTACCAATGGCGTATAAAAAGATTTTCTTAACAAAGAAGAACATAAAAAGTCATTAATGACCATGCACCATAGTTCACATAAGATGATTGTGAGCATTCAAGAATCACATAACAATGCGTACAACTGCCCATTCTTGAACTTCCTTCTTTGTGATTCACTAACAACATTCTTGTAAAATCTACAACTGAGCTTAGAAGAGTGTTAATCCAAGAATCCAAGTTCCCAAGTCCAAGAGAAGTGGAACAAGTGCGACGAAATGGAGCAAAACACTCAAGAACAAGAGATGGGACAAAGACCAATCTTAACTCATCCAAATTCAAGAATTCTCATCTTCATTTTGAAGATAATTAAAATAAGAAGAGTATGTAAAAATAATAAGGTTATTCCGAGTTCGGACGAAGAAGTTGTGGCCAAAACGAGTTTACTGAATATCGACATCTACGGGCCAGTATGCATACGGGTTTGCAAACGAATTTTCATGACCTGGAGCAGTATGCAAAGAGGTATGCGTACTAAATTCCCTGGATT
The DNA here is from genome assembly GCA_023529315.1 of Papaver bracteatum. Classification (NCBI taxonomy): domain Eukaryota; kingdom Viridiplantae; phylum Streptophyta; class Magnoliopsida; order Ranunculales; family Papaveraceae; genus Papaver; species Papaver bracteatum. Next base: position 308,259 of record JAJJWX010001630.1, read on the forward strand.
TTGATTTTAAATGATGGTATGCATACCTGGTATGTGTACCATGAAGTCCAAACATCCCGAACTACTATTTTCAAACCTAAACATTTAAGAACATTAAACACATATCAAGTTAGGTAGAAATGAACGATAAGCAAGGTACATGGATCATTATAAGTACTCTAAGCAAATAAAAACACAAATATTGCTCACATTTATAGACATACCTTTTTAGAAGAATCCAATCGAATTCTACAGCCTTACCGAACATAATCTGTGTGTCCCAATTCTAGTGTTTCCCTCACCGTATACATGGCAGGGAATTCCTTGGTGAGGATGCACTTACAACACAGTCAAGTTGTGTTGAGGTGAACACTATCTTGCTCACCACAAGTGACTTTTGGATTATCATGAAAGAGATCGCTTTTAGAACCTTTCACATCCAAATCCATCTTTTCAAAGAAATTTTTAGGTTCCAACATCATGGATACTGCCTTCTTCGTAATCATGATATTTTCTTGGAGATCATTCTTTTTCACACTCAAAACATCATTGACTTTCTTTGGTATCCACTTCTGAGTGCGTCTAGGAACAACCAGAACCTTCTTCCATTACTCTCTTCAAGAATTCTCGGAAGAGAATTGGATTGACTATTCTTTTTCAAGTTAGTCTTTCTCCAATTGGGAGAATCAGATCTTTTCTCTGTATTTACGAAGTTATCCTTTTGATAACCATTACGATTGTGAAAAAAAATCTTATGACGTTTATAGGTAAATCTAGGTTTATCACAATACTGATTCCTTTTCCTAAATGTTGGACAGTTATAACCTGTAACGTTAAAGGGATTATTCTTAACATATGATCTCGGTTTCACAAATTTTTATGATGCCCAAACAAGAACATCATGAAGTTTCTCATTCCTTATACGGAAACGACATCTCCTTTCCAGGTGACCTTTATTTCCGCAATAGTGGCAAACATAAGGAATGTTCTTACCTCAATCCATGTATGCTGACTTTAGAGGTTGATATACTTTGCTCTTTTGAACCTTAACTGTCGGTGAAGATATTTCACTTTTGCCATCAGTGGAAACCTTTTGTTGAGAATAACCACTAGCTTTGACAAATTTTACCTCTTTTCTAATACTTGGAGCTTTTATTCCCTTATAGCCCAATCCTCGTGTATCACGATGATTTTTACTTGCTCCTAGCATAGTGGTTAATTTGCTTGAACTGGTATTGATTTTTTTCAAGTCATCTTCCAATATCTTGATTTTACTAAGAGCAGTAGCTAAATCAGCCTCAAGGCATTTTCTCGAGCGAGAAAAGCGTTTTCTCTATCATCAAAACTTGCTTGCAGAGTTAATTCTTCCTTTAATTTTTGCAAGTCTCTCTTCCAATAAGAAGTATTTTTGATAAAAACGATCACATTCAAGTGACTTTACACTCAGGTTTTCCTCGGTATCTCTGAAGACCGATTCACAAGAGCGATTTCGACCATAAAGACCTCCGTAAATCCTTTTCAATTTCTTGTTTTCTTGACTGATAAGAGTCAGAAGAGGTGTGACATGAGAAGTTGTAATCTTCTTCATTTTCAACGAATCCAAAAACTTAACATACTCTGCGACTTCCTCATCAACATCTCTATCATTATCTGAATCACCTTCATCGGAAAGTTCATCCAACTGTTCTTCTAGGAGTGTTTCCCAATCAATAGTTTTTACATCAAGAGAATGTTTAGATATTGACATAGATGTGACATTTCTTTCAGGTGAATCCAAGCTTTCAGAATTATCTGGTAATTTCAGAACTGGTACGTTATTAGAGATAGACTCATCCATAATAATCATATTGCTACAAACAAAGACTTATGAGGTCTTAAACTTGTTTGCCTGCTATGATACCAACTGAAAAAGCGGAGGACTAACAACCACACCAAATATTTCATTTGGCAATCTGAATAGACAAACTCCAATATACTTTCAAGAGAATCAACTAGATAGTCAGATTAAATCTAGAGAAAAGTATATCAAAGAGTTTTATATCTATATCTCTTAATTCAATCCGCAATTAGCAAATAAGAATTTGCGAGCCCGATTGAATATAAGAGAAATAACTTGAACGGTACCAAAGACCAATATTCAAGGATCAATCAATTTCAATCAACAACCAAAGGTTCGATTTCCCAATTAATCGATTCAACGCACAACCAGTGATATTTCAGTTATATAACAAAATATAATTCGGAAAAGAAATAACACAGACACCAAAAGTTTTGTTAACAAGGAAACCGCAAATGCAGAAAAATTTCGGGACATAGTCCAATTTTGAACACCACACTGTATTAAGCCGCTACAGAAACTATCCTGCTACAAATCTAACTTCGGTATAGAATGTAGTTGATCCCTAATCAATCTCACACTGATCAAGGTACATTCATGTTCTTTACGTCTCTGATCCTAGCAGGATACTATGCACTTGATTCTCTTAGCTGATCTCACCCACAACCAAGAGTTGCTATGACCCAAAGTCGAAGACTTGATAAACAAATATGTATCACATAGAAAAGTCTATTGAATAGATAAATCGGCCTCCCACAGATATACCTACGAGTTTTTGTTCCGTCTTTTGATAAATCAAGGTGAACATGAACCAGTTGATAACCCGAACTTATATTCCCGAAGAACAACCTAGTATTATCAATCACCTCACAATAATATTAATCGATTAACGAAACAAGATATTGTGGAATCACAAACGATGAGACGAAGGTGTTTGTGACTACTTTTCTATCTTTCCTATTGGAGATATAAATCTCAAGCCAATCTTACGATTGTACTCAATCACGATATAAAACAGTAAGATCAGATCACGTAACCACGGAGAAAATAGTTGGGTCTGGCTTCACAATCCCAATGAAGTCTTTAAGTCGTTAACCTACTGGGTTTCATGAAAAATTTAAGTTTAGAAGGTGTTTGTGACTACTTTTCTATCTTTCTTATTGGAGATATAAATCTCAAGACAATCTTACGATTGTACTCAATCACGATATAAAACAGTAAGATCAGATCATGTAACCACAGAGAAAATAGTTGGGTCTGGCTTCACAATCCCAATGAAGTCTTTAAGTCGTTAACCTACTGGGTTTCGTGAAAAATTTAAGTTTAGAGAAGAATCAACTATAGATTATACAACTAGTATCACACAGGAGGTGTGGCGATTAGGTTTCCCAGTTGCTATCATGGTTTGCAATCTAAGTTACCTTGGTAACAAAGCATTCAATATTCACCGTTAGATGAAAACCTGATTAGATTCAAGCTAATATCTTTCAACCGTTAGATCGAACTTAACTTGTTATACACAAATGAAATGTACTTTCATTTTGGTTTGAGTAATCGTACCTAAACGTGTACACTTAGTTGGTTCAACAATAGTTAACCAATGGTTAGCCATATGAGCACTTTCATATCAACCTTATTCATCTTTACCATAACTAGTTCAAATGACTCAAATGAACTAGTTATAGAGTTGTTCAATTGCTTAGATCTCATAGAAGTATACAAGACACAATCGAAGAAAAATCGATTTTGATTCATTCGAATCAATTCACGAACATTATAGCCACAGTTTGCAAAGATTGCATTCCTTATTATATAAATGTTTTAGTTCATGAACAAACCGATTTTAGAAAGTAACCTGCTTAAGTATGCAAACGCGTACGCATACTTAAGTTGCCGAATTCAGTTTTTTTTTTACTTTCAAACTCCATCAGAAATTCACGGACGTGAATTCCGCCAGTATGCATACGGGTACACATACTTACCCAGACTTCCAACAACCGCCAGTACGCGTACGGGTACACATACTTTAGGTTCTCGGTTTTGGACTTTTACACAAATGTGAGAACACACTATGTTTATATCCAAAAGTGGTTACTTGTTCTAAACTCTCATTTCAATCATTGAAACTTTCTTAGAGGATGTTAAAATAGTTGTTATCCACAAACTACTAACATCAAAGCGATTTTCAAGTTATTGAAATAATCAATATGACTTTCGTCACGAGTAAATATGAACTTGGCTAAAGTGAATGCTTACCAACACATATTTCGAGAAATAGATAAGCGAGATAAACTCAGCTCAAAATAGCAAATGTGTATAATTGAAGTCTGTATAGCAATACGACTTTTGTCTCAAATAGGAGATATAGTAGATAGACTTTTGAGTGATAGATAAGTTCAAGTCTCCACATACCTTTTTTCTGATGAAGTTCCACAAGTTCCCTTGAGTAGTTCTTCGTCTTCAATCGATGAACGTCGTGGAGTCTAAAGCTCAACTACACTTACTATCTTAATCCGAGACTTAGATATAAGTAGACTTGAAATCAAGACTTATAGTTTTGGCAACTAAACTTGACAAACAAGCTTGAGATAGTAACGCTTGCGAGTTCGACCGAGCAATGCTCTAACACAAGCCACTCTAATTGAGTTTTGATACTAGAAAGTCCAATATCAAAACTTGGTGGGTTCAACCAACCTTGACATACCAACGCTTGATGGGTTCACCCGAGCAATGCTCTAACAATCTATGATTGTTTTGTTTATTGATTGTTTAACTAGTACATTCCTTTCTTTATAAAAACATCTTGAATGATTAAATTAAGAATTAGGGGTTCTAGAAAAAAATAATTTAATCTTAATTAATAGTGTCTTGGTATTTTCATTTCAATTAAAAAAGTCAACAAACAATAAAACTTTTTGCAAAAAATATTAATTTTGTGAAAATTTACCGATACACATCTTCTTTCGAACCATAGAAATCGTCAAAAGTTGAATCATATATATCAACTTTTTCAATGCTCATGTTGAGTAATATAGAGAAAATGAAATAGAAGGATGAAGAAGATGTAGAAGATAAACTATAAGAGTTTAATTAAAGGACCAAACATAAATTATGAATATAAAAATATATGTTATTATGATAGTAATATCAGATCTCCAAATATGTTCATTTGGATGACATTACATCTATAACCTACGCGAGTTCCTTTGTATCGTCAAACGGCTGTGCGCTTGACGACATGACTCGATCTTGGAATTCCGCTTCTCCCACGTGTGAGTGTAAATGGATACATAAAAATCATCCAAGCTACATATATAACAGTTCTAAATTAAATATTATAGTGGTTTCATACAAATTGAATCAGACTACTTGCTACTGGCAATAACTTGACACTTGCCTCACGCGTGTTCCAGGATAAGTTTTGAAGAATACAAAGATCCATTATTTATACTATTATGGCCAAGGTTTGTTAGGAAACAAGATATACAAGATTGAAATATATTCAATAAATCTCATTTTAGATCCTAAAAAAGATCTTCATATTATATGATTATATCAACATGTATAAATCATTTGTAATAAATAAATATATTTTTTAAATAAACAATCAGTAGTATAGCTCAATATAATTAATATTTGAGATATCTTAGTAGTATGACAGCCAATATTATCTAGTTGAAAATCCATGTACTTTGCTAAATTAGTCAACTAGTTATGTACAATCTTCTGGGAACGAAAAACATATCGACTTTCGATACTAAGATAGTAAAGAAAATGTCACTTAATAATATTAATAAGATATAGCCTTGAGTATCGAAAGAATAAAAATAAATAATAATATATTAGACTTAAATACGTGTTCAACATTTTCTGACACGTGAAGTTTCTTATTCATCTCTCACTTATTTCAAAATCTAAAAGATCAAGTATGAAACTCAAAGATTCTGAAAATATGCAAGACTTGGAACCGGTCCTGATGTCAGTCCTGAATGGGATCTGTCCCAAACCCTTGTTTGATTTTTGAAGGTTAATTCAAGTTCAAACAAACTTTAATACATGTCAAAGAAACTGTTATCTAAAAACATGTTTCAAAGTTTGAATTTATAACTAGATAAACATATCTAGTCTCCCGAAAGTTCACCACTAATCAACATTAATGTTAAGTCGAAATATCGAAAATACACAAAACTATACTATGTAACTAAATACAATAAGTTTTAGAAAACAACTAATGTATATCCTTCCTCTTCGTATAATGATCAAGTCATCTTTATATTAAAGCCATGTAAACACCCTTCGCACGCTATGTTTTCAATGAATACGAATTGTAAGAATTAGATAGAAGTGGAACAAGTTAAGTCAATCGTTACTAACCTTAATCTGAACGATGATGTCTTTGTTTGCTCTTCAATAAGTCTTCAGGTCTTGAATGAGTAACTAAAGATTCCTCAACATTTTAATGTTCTAAGTCTAAACTAATGAAGTTGACTTTAGTAAGCAACTCAAGCTGTGAGTTTTAGAACTAAGATTGACATACCAACTCTTGGTGGATATAACCGAGTAGTAGTCTAACAAACTCTCCTTTTGTCAATTTTAGTGACAAAACTCTTTACATATGGAAAATACATGAAGTTACAAAAACAAAAAACATAAGTATCTCTTAATTTTTCTTCACACGTTTGATCCAAGATTCAACAACTTTTCTATTTGGATATATTCAATAATAAATATTGTTGTTGAAGCTTCCAATAATTGTTCTTAAGACTCCCCATAAAGGTAAGCTTGGGTGATTTTCAATCCAAACATAACTGTTATTTCAATAGTATAGTATCAATCAATAATAAATTAATAATACTACTCCCATCATGATATGTTTCTATCCCTTAGTCAATGCTTTATCTCTATATGACTAAATAACACATATAGTTCTTCCATCCTTCGACAATGTTATTAGTGACTTAGATGTTATTGTAGACTAGATATAACCAAGTTATCGAAACCATTCCATATATTTCTCCCCTTTATTGTCACGAAAGATAAGATATTTTGAAAGAACTTGATTCAACCTATATGAGATTAAGACAGACCGAAGGCATAACATAACATCAATTTGATGAGCCTACTAATCAGAACTAACTTAGTTTCTCATTAGGAAAGAATTAACCACAATAATTCTTCCTACAATTCGATAAGCTAACCAAGATAAGAATTCACCTAGTTAATTATCATGAAAACAATTATCATTTTTTTTTACGCACAACCACACTCCCCATAGAGACATATCATTAAGAATAAGTTTAATAACAACTCTCCACCTGTGTGTGCCATTCTCTAACATAATGAGAATAACCAAAAGACAACCTTTACCACATAAAGGTTTTAAAATGATTTTAGCTATCTCCAACCATGTAGAAAAATACTGAAACTATCTCATATCTAATTCTCATAAAACCAAAAGAAACTCAAGGAGATATACAAAGAACAAGTTTTGCAATCACACTATCAACTATCACTATTAATCGAGATAAAAGATGCATAAGATAAATACTTGTCATTAATAATTTATTAATAGATTTTACACAATAATTGAAACATACCAATATTGATTAATCTATTCCTTTGAAATCCATTTTTTAACAGTAAGAAGATGTTTATTTTTGAAAAAACTTGAACCGCTTATCATTCACTTTAAGGAATGTATTTCTCAGTAGTCGAAGGATTTTTGTATTCATCCTAGTTCTCTTCTATGAATGAGAAGTATGGGTTCGAGATTGACAATATTGTCACATCTTTGTCCATATTCTAAACTTCATTCATTCAAAACAAGTTCCAACTTTAGCGAAACATTATCATTTTTTCCGGAGACTAAGCTTGACCACTATACGAGGAATCTAAACGAAGTTGCTTATTAGGAAAGAAGATCATCCAGACATCTTCTACTTTGTGAGAATTACAATTAGATGCGGACATTTTCATCTTAAGAACTTCACTCATAGGAAAAAAAAGTTTAATATCATTTCTCTATTTATAGGATTAAGATATTCTTAATTTCAAAAAAGACAAAAAAAAAAAATATTCTGTTGATAATCAACATAAAGTAATTTAAAATTGAGTAGTTTTAAACGTTGTTAGATATGAATCATGAATATCCCAAATTACTAGTATCTAAAGTAAATCAACTAAAATTCTTTCTTACGAAGGAAATTCTTTAGAGTAAAAGATTATTGAAATGAATTAAGTTTGTATTTCCCATCCAAAACCGAACCACGTTTAGTATCCTGAATCGGATCAGTAACTGCAAATCCTGATCCAATCTGGTACGTCTAACAATGTGGATGCGAATGCCGGTTCCGTACCACGCCAAATGCATTTCCCCCGGTTTTGGACCTCTGGTCCTTCTCGTACCACGCCAAATGCATTTTCCCTTTGGCGGGCCACCGGCTTGTAGCCTTGCCTACTATACGACCGTGCCAAATGCAGACTAAATGCCGCCGAACGCAACCAAAACCAGCAAACACCTGAAACTGAAAGCAAAATCCTAAACAAAAACAGAAGAGAAGGCGAGGGTAGTCGAGATCAAGCGAGAGCAAGGAAGAAGACGAGCAGCAGAGAGAAAGAGGTGAAAACAAAGAAGATCGGAAGGAGTATAATAGGTAACATTCTAGGGTTTTATTTGCTTATTCCCCAAACTGTATTAGGAGGATTTATTATTTACCTCAACTTTGTTACTGTATTTCTATCATCAAACAATGATCCAGGAATATCTGACAGGGTTCAGTCTCGTTGGCTGATTTTGTTTAGGGTGTTGGAGCTTCTGTGTATACTTAGACGGCTGTTGCTAATTATTACCCTTGCTAGTAACTTGGACTTGTATAAGATCAGCATTAGGATGCAAATGTATATATAGTATAGATGTTTTCACTCTTAGCATGCATATGGTGTTGGAAACTAGACTTGGAATCTGTTATTGGGGTTTCAGTGAAGCACCGGGGTTGTATTATGTCTTAATTCTATAGTGATTTGTGTTTATCAGGTAACTCGAGGCTTAATTGACATGGGAGATTTTGCGGAATTTAAGTTGTATCTGTGAACTGCCAGCAATATCCAGGGTTCTAAACTTACTGCAGTTTACTGAAGAAATCAAAGATGCGGGTCAAGATTGATTGTCTCTCTTCTAGGTAGGTGCCTGTGTTCTAAGGAGTACCATGTAGCCAAAATATTTCAGCGATTTTTGTAAGACTAGATAAGCCTTTAAAATGGGAACATCTTTTGAAGTTGGGTGTTGAACACAATTTAATTGGAAAATTATCTGTAATTGTTTTGAATTGTTAGTTAAATAATGGTCATACGTGTATTTGGACACACTGTGTCCAGCTGCTTATCTAAAGTTATTTTTCTGTAGTTCGCGATGAACTGAATTGCAAAGAGTAAGTAGTCTGTGGTGATTACTTATTTTTTTCTGGGAAACTGATTACTGATATTTGGATATACTTATTTGGTACAGGTATCTTGCTAGAAAAGCGGTAGCAAACACCATTGACGCGATTAAAGTTTCAAAGAAGGGTTTTAGTAATGATGCGCTGGCAAGGGTACGAAGTTTTACCTTCTGTAATCGATGCAAAAATATGAAATGTCCTTGTGCATGGATGAACATTTTTCTAAATTTTCCTTTCTATCCTGGGATTGTCATAATTACTTGGCAGATTTTGTTTCTTCGAATCAGTTGATAATCATTCAGACTCTAGTTAACTGATCAATAATATATTTGTAGTGTTAGTCTGTTGTTATATTATTTTGCAGTGTACCTGGAGTGTGAAATAGCACCAGTAGTTATAATTTGAGATACTCGATTTGCTCTAAGTAGAATATTCGATAGGTGGAACTTCAAACTTAATGAGTACCCTTGAACTACATGGCATCTAGCTAGAACTTGGCACAATAAAAAGTGGGGGTATTAAAGAGACATGATTTTCTGACTGGCTCGTTCTTCTTGCAAAAGGTTTCCATGATTACAAGTTTTTGTTAGATTTGTAGTTCAGTATTGAATACATCTTGTGTTATTAACTACGGTGTATGTTAAATGAGTCTTCTTTTTCTTTTTTTGCTAAGTCAAATTTTTTATCGAAATCAAAGATTAATTACAAAAGAATTAAGATAAAAAGGTCGCGACCCCAAAAAACTTAAATGAATCTATAAGAACTTTGTTCCTGGCCCTCAATGCATTTGAGGAAGTCGCATATTGAGTAAGTCAGCAGATCTAGAAAGTGTGAGCTGGACTCTGGTAGTTCAATTTATAGTTCAGTTTTTAATTTCTGTTCACAATTAGGTACTGCTACAATTTTTCTGTAATTTGCTGAGTGTTTTATTGACTGCTTCATCTTTAGAGCTGATTGGGTCACTAAGGTCAGCCTAGTACATTACTTAAATCAAATGACTTTACCCGATTTATTTAAGCATTCAATTTGTCTAGGTAACTGTGCAGTTCACTTTTCCTCCTTTCACTTGCAAAGGTGGATCACAACATTTAAACTTGCTATTCTTCAATCTGTTCACCTAATCTGATAGTGTCCTATTTATTGTGATCGATTAAAGCACTTCCCCGCTACATTTTAACGCTTGCTTTGCTTTCGCTCATTATAAATCTTTGCCTGTTTATAAGTTATTCCTCGATTTTTTTTTAAAATTTCTTCACGCCTACTATCTTTGGAATATCACTGCTTTTTAAAGAGTTTCATTTTTGTCAACTGGAACTCTTTCAAGGTGCTAATTAGTTTGCTTCAAATGCATAGGAGCACAAGCTGAAGTCCGGGTTAGCAAGTAATGCGGACCAGCATGACATTGCTATTGTTGGAGGAGGCATGGTTGGGATGGCTCTTGCTTGTGCTCTGTGTAAGTTCCAATACTGATGAATATGAAGTTAACTTCCATCTAGAATCCTTAATGTGTTGATTTGATTTAGTGTTGGTCACTCAGACTTAAGCAACAATTTTGACTAACTTGTTGCAATAGTAACTGATTCATGTCCTTGGATGATATCCATTTCAATGGACATTTTGGTAGCAGATTTAATGTTGTTTATATATTGTGAGTCTTGTTTAACGATTGATTCTCAATGTCTCAGCTCTCATCTTATGGTTGCTGTATCACAAGTTTCAGAGTCTTGCTTTGTCGTACATCATAACATGCCATAGATATAGTATTGCCAAAGCTAAAGTTGAATCATTCAAAGTGTCAGTAAATAAACACATCGGTTAGTTCATTAGAATTAGAAATATGGAATTTGTCACTTTCCTAGTTGTCAAATACATGAAAATGGATTGTTCTCTTGTTTCAAAGTAGTTGGAGGTTGTCAAATGTCTTTATCTTCTATGGGATTGTTGAGGTAGGATTCTGGAAACTTAGGTATGGTCGTCTAATAACTCATAGAGTCATAGTATCTCTAAGGGAAGGTTGAAAAATGACATTTTGATATTATTAATTGCAGAAGGTTCTCAAATATGAAATTTCATACAATGCTTTTCACTTTACTGAGTCATTTTTATCTTTGGACTTTGCAGCTAGCAATCCATTGACAAAACATTTGAATGTTGCAATAATTGATAGCAACCCTGCCCTGGGAAGGATGGATGGCATCAAGAAAGGTGAACTTCCTGATCCTAGGGTCAGCGCGATCACTCCAGCTACAATTTCATTTTTCAAAGGTACTTCCACTTTTCCTTCATTGAATACTTGATAAGGTAACATGAGTATGTGAGTGTGTTTTTTAAAGTCATACACTATCATTGCCTTTGAGCAAGCTACATATTCAATAGATTATTTCAACATACGTGTACTGATAGTGGTTGGGTTAGTATGGTGTGTCATAGAACCATTAGTGTGTCTTCAAGAATGAAACCTATATCGGGTTATAAGAAGAGCACTCATGTTTTATTGGTTTCTTATTGACAATTTTGCAGATGTGGGTGCTTGGCAATACGTTCAAGAAAATCGACATGCAATTTTCGATAAGATGCAGGTAATAATTGGTGGTTAAGTCATATATGGTGTAATCATGTTAAGCTTGCTTACAAGTACCCGACTGTCTGTATATACTTTTATATGCTCGTGTTTTGGGTTCATGAGGTTATCTTTGGATCTTAGAAAGTTTGTTTCATCTAATATACGAAAGACATAACATCTACAGCATATGGTTGATTCCAATCTTTAATTCTCCCACCTGGGTGCTAAAAAGTTAAATGGTTCCCATTTTCTCGTTGTCATGAAATCATCCTTGTCTTGTTTTTTGTAAAGAAAATTGTTGAAATCATCTCATATTATCAGTTATCCGATCACTATAGCAACCATATTGGGTTCTTCTGCATTAACATCGTAGCTGATCAGTTAGAGGACTTAAGCTTGAGAACCGCTCAATGGAAGTGAGGTTCCTTTAAAGCATCCTTATCGATGTTTCTTTTGATGTGTGGTTCAGCAAAAGACATTTATGACTTTTGAAGGCAAGGTTTGTCTTCACGTGTTACCTGAATGAGTCGATCTTAGAATTTTTAAGCTTGGATATTCTGCACCATAGAAGGTAACATTCAAGTTGTCAAATTCTGTTGCCTAAAAAGTTTAAAACTGCCATGTAAATGAAATCCTCCGAGCATATAGGATGATTAATTCAGTTCTTAGATAAAGAACTTGCACAGTAGCACTTGAGCAGACATCAGGTAGTTGCACAAATACCTTTTCTGATACTATTTCCCGGTTTCCTTGATGATAATTGAATATTAAAAATATTTCCCGTGTTTTCCTTGGTGAGGTTATGGCAGTGATTGATGAGTTGGCTATTAAGTAGCTAAAACTGTAAGGCATCAGGAGCCCATGCTTTTTCTTTAGTATTTTGTTTTGCTACGTTAAACTGTTGAACATGTTATGGTTCTTAGGCATAAGTGCTTGTGGGCTCATCTGCTATCAGATTTTTCGCCTACTATGCTGTTTAAAACATGTCGAAGCTTCCTTCTTAGCATCTCCTGATCTCCGAAATCGGGACTCATTTATATGCTGATCTACTGAACTTATGTGTTTCTCTCTTACTTTTGTAGGTTTGGGACTACACTGGATCAGGGTACACTAGGTACAATGCAAAGGATCTGGGTAAAGAAATGCTAGGGTGAGCATTCATCGGATCTCGACCCTTACTTATTGTTGTCGTGGAGCTACCGTTAACAGATAATAATGTGTTTCTTTTGCGAATGTCTTCAGGTGTGTGGTGGAGAATAAGGTTCTTCACAGTTCTCTATTGTCGTGTTTTAAGGTATATCTTTCAGCACTTGGATGTAATTATGCATTTCGGGGCGTTACATTTTCCCAATATTTTAAGAGTTCATGCTATCAACTTGCTTGTCCCGAAAGTGTTGCATTTGCCATTTTATCAGGTTATGCTTGTTACCTGCTGTATTTTGTAACATCAAGATTATCTGTAAATTTAAGTAAATGAAAGATTGTTGGTATCCGAAGATTTTTCTTGAATTTGTTTCGCTTGGTGTTCAATTTTTAAATCATTTGACCGATACAGTCATACAAACCACTAAACCAGACAACTTCGAAAATCTAGTTGCTGATCGTCTTTTCGCTGTTGTAAATCTTCTCGAACCTTGTAACGGGTCACATTGATGTCAATAGTAACCATACAATATGGGCAATGTAAGATCGACTTCAGACGTAAGATTCCTGTGAACTGAACCATGCTAAATTTTGATGAACACCTAACATATAAGAATCAGAAAATCACCTAATAGTATACTTACACCTTTTAAATTTGTTTACGTCAGTTTATATTACTTTGGATTCATTCAAATCCCTGATACTGGTGTCTATTAATCGGTCAGAAAATTTGTACTTAGTTTATCTGGTCTGACTTTATTATTCAACTTGTTTTAATCTATGTACATCCTTGATGCTGTGTGTCTGTGTCTATTGTTTGGTCACGTAGTTTATTGTTTTGACTTCATTATCTTATTCACTTATTGTGTACAATTATGTGTAACCTTTTGATGTGAACCAAAATGAGGTCTGATAATTCTTAGCTGACTCGTTAATAACCAGTAGCTTCATTGAATTCCATCTATGTTGCTTTTTCCATTAACATGAGGTTAAGATGTAATTTCATTGTCTAATACTTGGTACTACCGAATGAAGGATAAAGATTTCCATAAGACCATCTATCCTTCCAGGCTGACTTCAATGGATTTATTGTCACGACCACCTGCTAAAGGACCGGATGGCAATTCAGGTGATTCTACGTTGCACAGTCACGGTAGCTCAGCAAAGCTGGATCTAAGCGATGGAAACAGCATATATGCAAAGTTGGTGGTAATCTCAAATTGCTTGTGATAGATTATTTCCTAATTTTAGAATTAAAATGGGCAATGTCCCTTGTAGTGAAGGACTCCCATATTCTTCTCCTGATGCACTTTCAAGTTTCAAGCAAACCTCTGAAAAGAGGAATATTATTTCAAAAGATGGGCCTTAAGCCGTTGATTGTTTCAGGTCGGTGCTGATGGTGGACAGTCACGTGTTAGGGAGTTAGCAGGAATCCAAACAACTGGATGGAAATATCCTCAGAGTGCAGTTATCTGCAGTGTTGAACATTCTACTGAAAACCAGTGTGCTTGGCAGAGGTTCTTGCCTTCGGGTCCAATTGCACTTTTACCAGTTGGTGACAATTTCAGCAATATTGTATGGAGTATGAGCCCAACTGAAGCCTTGGATCGTAAGACGATGAGCGAGGACATTTTTGTGAGGGAAGTAAACCATGCTCTAGACTATGGATATGGTCCTCATCCTCGGCCTGGTTTACTTGGTAAAGATGGAAAATTTTCTTGGGAGGTGCCGCCTAAAGTAGTGAAAGTAGTCTCTGAAAGGATGATGTTTCCGTTATCACTGATGCATGCCAAAAAATATGCTTCAAACCATGTAGTTCTCATTGGTGATGCAGCACACACTGTTCATCCTTTGGCTGGCCAAGGCGTTAATTTAGGTTACGCAGACGCAGTTGCACTTTCGAAGATCATTGCTGATGGCATCGCTGTGGGTACTGACATTGGAGAGGTATGTCTTCGATCTCTTAAATTCTGATTGCATTTGACTTGGATTCGATAGAACATAATCCGGTGAATACTATTAAGCTGGTCGGATTGCTTCAATCGGTCGAATAACTTATCTTTTCCAACTGTAGTAAACTTTCTGAAACATCATTCAACAATAGAGAAAGTATACCAATACACCATGAAACTTAATCAAGACAATATGACCCAGTACTGAATTTCTAAATTCTTCAACCATGCTTACAATTTCAGACTATAGGATTATTTTTTTAACGCTTTTTGCATAATGTACATGAGGGAACCCGTTTGAAATCTGAATGTGTTGTAGTCATCAACTGCTCATAGTGAAGTTCATCTGGATGATATGGATAAAAAAATTAGTCAGCAGGTGTCGGGATTTTCTTGTGATTCGAATTTTGAAAGAGTTATATTCATGCAATAATTTGTAGTCCTTTCTTATGTGCTTTGTTGTTTGTTGCGTGTTGCACTGAAAACCATTTATTTAGAAATCCGCTTTTTGGTTTAAAAGGAACTTTAAAACTACCTTGATAAGTTCTTTCATGTGGGATTCTATTTATCATTAGAAACCGCTAAAATATCTTAAACATATTGATAGTACATTGGTAGTCTTATATGATTCTAGTTGTTTTCATTTTTAATTTGGGATTTTTTCTTCTTCTTTTATTGGAGTGTTAAATGGTCGAATAACCAGATAATTGTAATAAAAGAAACCATCTAAGTTTCACGGTAAAAGGATGATGATTGAATTAGAATTAGGATGTGGTTTACTTGGGTTTGAAAGAGTGGTTGTCTGTTATGGATTTGACTAATAAAAACTGTTTTCCTTTTATGTATATATATGCAGCTCTCTCTATTGAAGAAGTTTGAATCAGAGAGAAAACCTGCAAATATAATGATGATGGCAATACTGGATGGCTTGCAAAAGGCATACTCAATTGATCTTGGACCTTTCAATGTTTTACGAGCTGCTGCTTTCAGTGCAGTACAACACATCTCGCCGCTAAAAAGGAATATCGTCTCATATGCCACAGGTGAGCAAAAGTGGCCACTATTTTTGTGACCGCCCACATATTCTTGACTGGTCCTAGTATTTCAAATGGGCGTACGTGATACATTATAAATGTTGAAGTGTAAATAAAGCAGAAATAATTAGTGATTTTACCTTTACCCAGTCATTGTGGTAGGAGAAATTGTGATACGAGTGAACGATTTAAAATAGTTGATTCGCAAGACCCATAAAACACTCCTTTCTCTGTCTGTGCTTTATTGTTGCTGTAATATTTTAAGACACTCAAGCTCATGTGTGGGAAATTCGGACCTGACTTGCAAACTCAGCTCCAGGGCTAGATCTGTTGCTAAATGGAGAGGACATTCTTAACTCAAGCTGAAGCCAACACATTGGGGTTGTACTTTTATTTTGCATAATACCTCAAAAGCACTAGAGTTGCTTTAGCCCCATTGAGCAAGAAAATGAGCTGCAACATTTAATTTCCGATATAACTTAATAGTTGGCACAAGAAATTTTTTATGTAGGAATTTTTTCAAGAGAGCATCAAGGGATCACTTTTACCGTACGACCTTTGAAAACTAGGGATCCACTAGTATGCTCTACCACGTTAGGCATCTTTTGTATGCTCCGTTGACTCATTGAAATTTTTTCTGGAACTTTGGGATACAATCTACGTTTTACTTATGGTTACGGACACACATCACTTAGAATGTGAATAACGAGCGAAATAGAAGAACACAGTGTTCTCTAAGTGGTACCAACAGTAGATTAAAAGAATAGAAATAGTGTTAAGACCAAACAGTTTGAATAGGACAATGAAATGTGATACGGTATTCACATTTCATGGTCCACATACATGGTCGACCAAAAAGGACAAACTAGAGATGTTCTTGTGTGGTAATGAGCTGCATGGAAACCGGAACAGGATCAGGCGGTCTCGTCTGTGTCCAATGCTGAAAGTTAACCACCATTTTTCTAGGCAGTTAGTTGCAGATTTCACTCACTATATATCCACAGCCCTGTACTTCTGAGGATCAGAAGAAGTTGACACTGTTTTAGACATCATGGATGAGTCTGAAGAAAAAACACAAGGGGGGCTTGGTCCACAGGACCACAGCTCTGTGCTACTTCGACGTATCTCTGATAATGGATTTTTTTTTCTTTCTTCCAATTATGGAATGAGGATCAGACGAAAGTAACACTGTAACACGTAATGGATGAGCTGGAAAAAAAAAACGTAAATCACATTGTGTAAACAAAAATATCAAGAACAGAAAACAAAAAATTAGAAGGTTATTTAACCATTACAAAGCTTTCTGAAGAGAGAAACAAAGACAATTCTAGTGAGTAAGAGAAATCTAGAGAGCAAGAAAAATGAGTTCTATACTTCAAGTTACACAACATGTTGTGTGCATACCATATCCAGCACAAGGTCACATAAGTCCAATGCTAAAACTAGCAAAACTTCTTCATAGCAAAGGAATTCATATTACTTTTGTCAATACAGAATACAATCATAAACGCTTAATCAAATCAAGAGGTGTTGAATCTGTTAATGGTTTACCTGATTTTCAGTTCCACACAGTTCCAGATGGATTACCACAAACTGATGCTGATTCAACACAAGATATTCCTTCTCTTTGTTTTTCCACCAAGAAAAACTGTGGAGTTCCATTTCGAAATCTTCTGATGAAACTAAACGAAACGCCGGGTGTTCCTCGTGTTAGTTGCGTGGTTTCTGATGGGATTATGAGTTTTACAGTTGCAGTCGCTAAGGAGTTTGGTCTTCCAGATTACTTGTTTTGGACTACCAGTGCTTGTGGTTTCATGGGTTATTTCCATTACCGCCATCTCCTCGAAAAGGGTCTCATTCCACTCAAAGGTACGCATTATCATCTCAAACCCACATTTGCTAGGATTGATATTTTTTAAGTCCATATAGCCAAAAGTACAATGCTAACAACATGTTCTACGTGACATTTTTGTTTCTTGCAGATGAGAGTTGCCTAACAAACGGGTACCTGGAACGAATAGTTGATTCAATTCCTGGATTTAACAATATCCGGCTAATGGATTTCCCTGCTTTTATACGAACAACGGACCCGAATGATAAGATGATCGATTACCTTGTTGGCGAAACCGGGAATGCAACAAAAAGTTCTGGTATCATCTTGAACACATTTGATGAGTTAGAGAATGAAGTTGTAGACGCAATGCGGTCCGGGAACTTATCATTACCTCCTATCTATACAATTGGTGGTCTTCATTTACTTATCAATCAAATCCAGCAAACTGATGAGATAAACTCCATTGGCTCAAACCTATGGAAAGAAGAACCAGAATCTCTAGAATGGCTCGATGCGAAAGAACCCAACTCCGTCGTGTACGTAAATTTTGGCAGTATCACTGTCATGACAACACAACAATTGGTCGAATTCGCATGGGGACTTGCTAACAGTAAGCAAAATTTCTTGTGGGTCATTCGACCGGATTTAGTCCAAGGTGATTCAGCAATGTTACCGGTCGAGTTCTTTGAAGAAACGAAAGAAAGATGCTTGTTTCCAACTTGGTGCCCGCAAGATGAAGTATTGAACCATCCGGCCATTGGTGGCTTCTTGACACACAGTGGTTGGAACTCAACACTAGAAAGTATATCTGGGGGAGTGCCTATGATTTGTTGGCCATTTTTCGCCGAACAACAAACAAATTGTAGGTATACGTGTGAGCATTGGGGTATTGGTATGGAGATTGATAATGATGTGAAGAGGGATGAAGTTGAGGAGCTAGTGAGAGAATTGATGGAAGGTGAAAAGGGCAAGGAAATGAAGAAGAAAGCCATGGAATGGAAGAGGAAAAGCGAAGAAGCGGTTGCACCTGGTGGCTCATCTTATCTTAATCTGAACAAGATGATTGACGAAATACTGCATGCATGCTAGTGCTAAAATTATCGATTACTGCTGCATTTTACAATTTGTTGCGCTTGGGTTCCGCCAAGATAAGTTTACTTATGAATTTTTTTTTTAGTTTTTTGGTCTTCTGAGAGTGATTTGCAGTTTAGTAATTCACAGCAATTAGGTAAATTGTAAGTACGTAAATCCCACCATCTAAAACAGTAGAACTCTATGAACCTTGGCCTTTGCTGCTTTTAAGTCCAATTATGTTTATGAAGTATGTCCACGGTTTCTACTACTGAACATATACGAATATATCTTAGTTTTACATGATCTTATAAGTGAAATAATTGAATATGGTTAGCTCTTACAGCTCAACTCTCATTCGCTAACTTATAATTTACCGAGGGCATCATAAATTTCATATTAATACCCTTCCTAACATGCCGATACCCTTCATATTAATCGCTTTGGGTACTAAAGGATGAAAAACAGAGATCGAAAAGAATGTCGTTTCACAAGCTTCAAGGCCTTACAATTCTTTTCAGCAATTATTTCGACCATTCCTAAATAATTGGCGAGTACAACCGGTCAATGAAATATTGCCTTCAGGATACAATGAAGCCCTAACAACGTTATTGGATTCAAGAGTTGTACTTCCCTTGACCCAACCAAGAGCACACATTATTAAGTTTCTGTTGGAGTTGTGTGGCTCAAATACACACATGTGAGTCACACATGGGGTTGCTAAGGATAGTCCCACATGGAGGAGAACAAGTTCCATATGGTGATATATAAGCAAAGCATTCTCCATACATAGTACCGAGGCCTTTTGGATAAAAACCCACACCTAACCTCTAGGTGGTCAAGTGGGGACAATATCGGTACTATGTGGAGGTGCCCGGAGAGGGTGCGGCGGTCCGTGGAGGTCCTACAAAATGGTATCAGAGCAAGGTGGAGCTGCCGGGAGTCGGGCTTAAGAGTGGTTATGGAATGCCGGTAGTCAGAAGGTCGCAGGTGGAGCCGGGAAGCTCAAAGTATGAGTAGTGTTCCAAGAGCATCTGGTGGCAAGAATCATTGTCCGATTGGCAGCATACGGACGGAGGTGGCGAGGTGGTGTGTATCCTCGCCAAGGTGGAGATTGTTGGAGTTGTGTGGCTCAAATACACACATGTGAGTCACACATGGGGTTGCTAAGGATAGTCCCACATGGAGGAGAACAAGTTCCATATGGTGATATATAAGCAAGGCATTCTCCATACATAGTACCGAGGCCTTTTGGATTAAAACCCCACACCTAACCTCAAGGTGGTCAAGTGGGGACAGTATCGGTGCTATGTGGCCGTGCCCGGAGAGGGTGCGGCGGTCCGTGGAGGTCCTACAGTTTCTGATGATGCTTAGAGAGAAAAGAAATCAGATGTATTTTCCATTAATTTGAATGAAAACAAACCATCACTACTTATAGGGAATTCATGCCCATTGGAGATGCCTTTTCACTTCCAAAAGACACCAATAGTGTCTAATGGGAATGGATGTGTCTCTTGTGAACCATCACACCCTAGAGATGCCTTTTCATCTCCAACTAATATCCATTACATCTATTAGGATCATGACACTCCCCATTGTAGTGGCTAACCAAAAATGAAAACCATTTTATTTCCTAGATTGTTGAAAATATCCAACAATCTCCCCCTATTTTCAATAACCAAAAAACCATGAAATAAAACAAAGTAAAAAAAAAAAACTTACAAAACTGGAGTGGCTGCATCACTCAAGTGACTGCCTACGTACCCGAGTGGGATCAAGCCAACGTAGTTCAAGCTTAGTTGGGAAATAAGCATCATCGTTGAAATCAATACATAAATGATAGGTATCTTTTGGATTTGAACCTTCACTTAGTGTAAGAAATTCAAAGCCTTATCGGGGTTCAGTGGTGAAACCAGTCTTGAACCAAGTACCCCATGTGATAAAACCGGAATCTCAACACATACTGATTTCGGTGGATTGTGTGTTAGAGCTTGACACATTAATGGCCATGTGCTTATCCTTTATTCATGAGTCTCTCAGAGAACGGTCTTTTTCTCTTAGGAAACGACCTGATTTCCACACTCATATAGGTAAGTCTCGAAGGTGTTTCTGCAAGACACCTTGTAAAAGTTAGACTTATTAAGGATTTTCATCCATCCCTAATTTTCTTGCAGAACCCGCACTAAACAGAAATAAGAAGTTTTACTTAGTGCACCATAATCACTTCCATAACTTGTTGGTACCACATTGAACCTTGTCTATCTTTTTCAAAACATAGGTTGGGTTTCTGCTATGGGTGATCGAACTTCATTCACAGACCTTAGTCTCATTTCTGTATACTTCATTGAAAACATTTCCTTTGGGAGACTCTTCATGATAAGTCTTCCAAGTTTTTCTCCGTTTCAATGGCTAACTGCAATTACTCCTTTCTTGAGTAATCGACTTACCGTTCAATGTACAAGACTTGTATGTCTTGACTTTTCATTATAAGTCTTTGTTAGAGACGTTATAGATGATAGCCTGATTCACAATTAATCAAGACCGCTTGAGATGGCTTCTTCCAAAAATGGGATCTCTACAAGTTAGGTTCTAAGCCATTCCTCCTCACTAATTGCATCTACTCATGCAATCAATTCCGAAAACATTATTAAAAATGTTCCTATTTGATTTTACAAAATAATTGTAACTTCTCTAGTGATCCTAATTAACATTAACGGTTAATTCACAAGAAGTCATTACAGACTTGCATACACTAGAGGCATAGAAAATTTGTAGGCAATTTACTTGCTATTTCAACAAGCACATTATCACGATGAGTAACTCCTCTACTCATGCCCAATCCTCAACAAATTTATACCCAAGTACATAGGCATTGTCTATTTAACATTTTACATTATGTAATGAAAAATTTCACAATTTATGCATCGGTAATATCGTAACACCTCATCATTGGATATTTGGTCGGCCGCCCAATCTTCCAATACATTACATATCAACTGGAATTCCATTTATTTTGATATCATTTAAGACATCCCATTTTCCAAAAATTTGGAACCTATAATTCTTATCGCAAGTATTATGCTCATGCCATACCGTTGTTGTCTCAACAATTATGACGAATTTGGTTTTGAAATAACCCAACAAGTAGAAAATTTATGACATTGTCATATAAATTTTCCCACCAATTCACGACAATTCTTAAATGCCAAAATGCAACTCAATGTCATGAAATGCGATCCTTTACAGATTCACATACTCGTTTGATTTGTATCAAACATGTGCACCCAAAATTTTCTAAATAGAAATCTTCAAATCCAACCTTTTGAATTTGGCTCTGTTTCAGCACTAGATTTTGATTATATTACAAAATATGTGAATGCTCACAAGAATTTTGTTTCATGGCTGGAAAAAAAAAATGTAGCTTCTTGTACCCATAAATCACATCAAAATTTGGTTCAAGATATACTCAAAATCACAACTACCTTCGTGGATGAGTGGATCATCAATTACTAAGATAGTGCCTTCTGATAAAATAGATTAGTACCCATCAAAATTAACATGTTCTTATGCACATGGTAGGACCAAACAAAGAATGCATCAGTAGCATTCAACTTATCTAATTTGAATCATAGATACATGCATGACATCAAGAAATATATAAACACAGAGATGAATAGAAATCATCAACACACCATGCTATATCATGCAACTATGATAAGTATATAAATTTACTTATACTAACCGTTTTTCCTTGTCCACCTTTCGTTTCATACGAGCGGGTCATGAGTACTGCATCAATCTCCTAACTCTTCGTTAAAGAGTTTCTAATCTCTTCGGCCATCGTTAGTCCTATTAAGAAGATACCCATTCACAATACATGGTTCTGCATATTTATGCCTTTTAAGGATACTATGTCCGCATACTAGAACCTTGACTCATCGTACAACCTTGGAATCTTCAAATTAACAAGACGAAAACAAGATTAAATCACTTATATGATGTTCCCGGCAACAACGAGAGGGAAATCCTAGAGATTGATATCCTTCGAAGTTTCAGTTGTTGTTAGAATCTATTTCCCAATGGATTTTCCTTCTTGATTCTCTGATTCTCAAATAGTTTCCGAAGCAATAACCGTTTGGTATCTTAACACTTTAAAAAACGGGTGGAAACAAATATTTTCTTCCTTGTAAACTCAAAATTTCTGAAAGTATGACGAAGCCCAAACCAATAGCCCTTGAACGAACGTAATAATATTAAGATACAACGTTAACAGGAAACATGAATTCATGCCGTTGTATTCCCTGAAGGCTACACATCTCTAAACTCCACTGATGTTGTAAGCAACTTGTTCACTGCAACTTTTAGTTTCAAAGATCAACCACGATTCCGTTTAACTTTCATCCTCCTTGTCGGAAGTAATTGCTGAAAACTGTTGGAAAATTTGGGTACTAGAGGATGAAAAATAGAGATTGAAAAGAATGTCGTTTCACAAGCTTCAAGGCCTTACGATTCTTTTCAGCAATTATTTCGACCATTCCCAAATAATTGGCGAGTACAACCGGTCAGCGAAATATTTCCTTCAGGATACAATGAAGCCATAACAACGTTATTGGATTCAAGAGTTGTACTTCCCTTGACCCAACCAAGAACACACATTATTAAGTTTCTGATGATGCTTAGAGAGAAAAGAAATCAGATGTATTTTCCATTAATTTGAATGAAAACAAACCATCACTACTTATAGGGAATTCATGCCCATTGGAGATTCCTTTTCACTTCCAAAAGACACCAATAGTGTCTAATGGGAATGAATGTGTCTCTTGTGAACCATCACACCCTAGAGATGCCTTTTCATCTCCAATTAATATCCATTACATCTATTAGGATCATGACACTCCCCATTGTAGTGGCTAACCAAAAATGAAAACCATTTTATTTCCTAGATTGTTGAAAATATCCAACATTTTTATAATTCGTCACATGATGCTATTTTAGAATTTTGGTCGGCGGAATAGTTTTCTCTACAAATCCGGATAAAGTGGGACTTAAATATGGAACCCATGAGCTACATGGTCATCAATATAGTTATTTTTATGCTTCAAAAAGAATAAAATATAGTTTTTTATTTTTGTTAGGGGAGAACAAAGTCGGATCCGAAGACTAAATATGACGTGTCCAGTATATTTTTCTGACTCGGACCAAACAGTCCATACAAAATATCCCGTAAACCACACAGTTCTCTCCCACACTCCCCAAACAACTCCTCTACCACATGTATCTAACCCTGCCACCCATGAAGAATAACAAGAAAAAAAAATAAAAAAAAACTCTTTACTGCTTCGTTTTGCAAATTTTCATGGATTTCATATATCTCCTTGACCCGAAAACTCTTCATCTATGTTCCGAAACATATCATTTTCTCCTCCTGTGTATAGCTTTGCATCAAACCCAATTCATTCTTCAGGTACCGTATAATTTTATTTAGCTCTCCAACCCTAGATGCCGATATTAATTTAATTGGTATCAATGGCATGTTCCGATTCCAGTTGAGACATCTAATTCCCAAATCCCTATAGATGCCGAGTTATAATTATTTCATCTACGTTGTTAATGGTAAGATACTAAGGTGAATCCAAAAGATGAAGCTACTGATTATTAATGGCAATGGGCGAGAAACATGGTTGTTGAGTACGAGAGTCATTGAAAAACTATTTGAACTGAATATATTATTAATGAGAGCAACTTCAATGGTGCGACTAAAACCAAAGACCAAAAGCCAAAAAATAATCAGAAATTTAGGTTTAGTCCGTGGTATTACGCTACGGTAGCCGAGTATATTTGTTCAAGCATAGATATAAAGTTCGTGTGGTGTAAGGCAGACATATAATTCATGCCAGTATGAAGCGTACATTTTATTCACGCCTAGTGTGGGGCGAATATAACACAAACGTCAGAAATGGGGCGAACTTATACTTCACGCCTGGTGGGCAGACGGGCATATAATTTAGGGAAAAATATTGTTTGGTCCTTTTTTAGGTGGGCCCATGTCTGTTTAGTCCTTTGGTCAAACGCATATTACTGTTTGGTCCATAATTATTAAAAAATATTAAACTGACAAAAATACCCTTCCATGTTAATTTTTTACTGGTTAATCAGAAAGAGATAACTAATGGGGTACGCATTTTCTCTCTCCTGATGATTTTTTCACTTGCTACGATTTTTACTGTAGCAAATGTTTGGAACTCGATTTTTTTTGCAATTTTCATGTTTTTGATCGCTTAGGATTTCGATTTTTTTACTGTAGAAATGAAGTCCATATAAAAACATAAAAAAACAGACTTCATTCCAGAAATGAAGTCCATATAAAAAACCTTAAAAACAGACTTCATTCCAGGAATGAAGTCCATATAAAAACCTTAAAAAACAGACTTCATTCCAAGAATGAAGTCCATATAAAAACCTTAAAAAACAGACTTCATTCCAGAAATGAAGTCCATACAAAAACTTAAAAAAAACAGACTTCATTCCGTGAATGAAGTCCATATAAAAACCTAAAAAAACAGACTTCATTCCAGGAATGAAGTCCATATAAAAACCTTAAATAAACAGACTTCATTCCAGGAATGAAGTCCATATAAAAACCTAAAAAAACAGACTTCATTCCAGGAATGAAGTCCATATAAAAACCTAAAAAAACATACTTCATTCCAGAAAAATGAAGTCCATACAAAAACAGACTTCATTCCAGGAATGAAGTCCATATAAAACAGCAGTAGGTGAACTCATCTTCGTCTTCATCTTCAAAACAAAAAGCATCAGTTCTTGATTACATATTTAACAAACATCAACAGATCTTTATCTTCTTCATCTTCCTCTCCATCTTCAACGAACAGTAGCAGCAATTTGTTGTTCGTCGTCTTCATCGCTTCCAAAAATCAAGATTAACACCATCATCATCATCGTCAACAGCAGCAACAACGACATATCTTCATCTTCTTCATCATCTTTATCGTCAACAGCAGCAGTAGCAGATTTTGGTCATTTTCTTGATTAACTCCATCGTCTTCATCGTCAACAGCAGCAGCAGCAGCAACAGATCTTTATCCTCTTCATCTTCTTCTTCATCATCTTCATTTAATTACAGGAGCAGAAAAAAAAAACCTTAGAAATATCGTCGCAATAGAGAGAAAGGGAAGAAAAATCAAGAGGAGAGAGAATATAGATCTGAGAAATGAATTCTCTCTCTTACCAATTGACTATATATATGGTCTTTATCCAAAAGGGTATTTCTGCCACTACAGGGTGACATTTACATCATCCATGACATCAGCGTAGGACCAAACGATAATTTTTAGGACCAAACTATAATTTATATTACCAAATAGGACCAAACAGACAATTGACTGGGTCAAATGGACTAGACTGATACATATATTTTATTTTTAGGACTATATGGTATTTCCTACTATAATTTACGCCTGATGGGGCGTGTTTTAAATCGACGCCTGAAGAAGGCGAGTATTATAGGTCCACCACGTGTACACACGTACTATACACTTGTGGGCGTTAAAACCTATCTTCTCTTCTCGACCCTTCTTTTGTTTTTATCTTCTTCTTCTTCTTTTGTAGCGCCTCAAACAGAACTTCAACTCCTTCTTTCCTCCCATTCTCAAACAGCAACAAGAAAAAAACATAAATTAACAGGCATATACTTCACGCCTAAATTCAGAGACTATAGAAGATTGTTGGTACTGCTTCCTTTTCTTCTTGTCTTTGTCAATGTAAATTTGCAAGAAGATACAATTTTGTTGTTGGTAGGTGAATGTAAGTGAGGCTATATGATGATTCGAATAATAAAAAGTTTTTGTCGTCACCACACTTTTAAAAGTATACGAATTTTGTTGTTCATTTCTACTTTCTGGACCACCTTGTACATGTTTTTCACCAAGTACTGCTACTCTTAATATATGCCGAAGATTTCAATACGTTTGAATCAAGAGTTTCATTTCATCAAGGATAAAAAGAAAAGAAAAGAAAAACAAGAAGCAAGAAAGAAATGACTAGCTTCTTATATATAGGAAGGTACACAAACACATGGCCATTCAGTACTATTGAATACCAGGCCTGAATATTGATGATCATGAGAAGGGTGGGGACAAGTTCAAGGGTTTACATGTTTGCCATATTGGAATTCTTCAGCTGCACAGCTCTTTTATCTACGACGACTGCTAGTAGATGTTATATATGTATCAGTGAAGCTGAATCTGTGCTTCTTAGACATCGAACTACGATTGTGATCTTTTCAATCAATATTTCTACAAGTTTTGTAAGATGGCACCTTTAATATCTCATTACAACTACTGAACATTTTCCTTTGAACGGACTCCTCATCGATTACATTATCCCCAATGTTCAAACCAAACAAACTACTATCCGTACTGCGAAATGATTCCAATGGATCATCCATTGGTGCATCAGTCTTCTTAAAGACAATCTTTTCTTCTTCCTCCTCCTCCTCTTCTACTTTGAATGGACTACAATTGTGATCTTCTTCATCAATATTTCTACCAGCAATTCTGTTGCAGGGAGGAGGACTAGGACTCTCTTGTGGAGCACAACTTGTAGTATCTTCTGTTGGAAATTCTGGGCTGCAATGGAGATGAAACACAAACAGACTATGGTTGTACTCAAAATCTTTCAAGGCTCTGGTGATTTCTTTTAAACAAATATTTCTACCCTTCCAACGAATTGGCAATTGCAACAGGTATGTGAAATACTGCCTTCAGGATACAATGAAATCCCTACAACCGGAAATTGGATTCAAGGTTTGCACCCCTTGACCCAATCAAAAACACATGAAAAGAAGGTTCTGATGATGCTTTAGAAGAAGAGAGAAAACAGAGAAAGGGTTTTCAAGAGATGATTTCGAAAAGGGTTCGGGAGATGCTACTTATAGGGGTTTTTGCATCTGTTGGGAAAATACATGCCTTTTCATCAACATGCTTCTCTTCACAAAGAGATGCGTCTCTTCATCAACAGACACTGTCTGTTGAATTTAGAATTTTCTGGAAACGTTTTCCAACAGATGAAAATATTCCAACATCTTAAGTTCTTTTATGCTTGAAGACATTCACGAAGAAAGAATCAATTCTATCAGCACGTAGAAACTTTTTAAGACTCGGCCATTTCCTTCGTTTTCTAATATCCCTCTGCTTAGGTTTATCACCACTGCTATTTTCAAATTTAGGTTTCTTGGTAGGAATACGGATGATGTTGAGAATTTCTTGGTAGGAATACGGATGATGTTGAGAAAATACGCTTGGGTTTAGGCGTGAGCCTTATACTTCTCGTCTGTATGGGGGAGCCTTATACTTCTCGTCTGTATGGGGAGGTTGTATTAAATTCGTCTCACTGGGACGGTCTTATATTGTTCGCCTGTCACCAGGCATGCATATACTTCACGCCTACGCAGGCGTACTCTTTATAAACGCCTCATTGAAGTGTACTCTAATATCAACGTCTCACCAACTGCACGATTATTATACATCCGCTTGAACTCAAACTAACTTAAAAACTCGCCTATAAGTAAACGAACATTTAAACTTCGCTCCACCAAATTCGGTTTTGGTCCGGGATTCATACCCAATATAGTCTGATATTTGGGTTTGGTCTGGTTTTTACTTTTTAGTCTGTTCCACTACATGTGGTTTCTGGATCAAAATTTTGGGTTCAGTCGTCCATTGTGGATGCTCTAAAGTAGGAAAATGCCATATATTTAGTAGGGTAGTTTGTCCCGAATCAGAAAAATATATTGGACAGGTCATATTTAGCGAGTCGACAACGATTTTCGCTCTCCTCGGATACGCTTTTGCTCTCCCTCTAACAAAAATCTAGTTTTTTTTTTTTTTTTTTTTAATGATGGAAAGGTCATTGATATGTTTAATTGGCAGTGCAGCATCCACGAGATTTCATATTTTCACCGACTTGGGGCCAACCCCGCATTTTTCTTTCTTTATCCACCTTTACTAAGGTGATCGGTGAGAGTATTAAGTTACCTTCACTATTGAAATATGTATTCTTTTTATTTCGAAAGAAGAGTTAAAATAGGTTAAAATGAAACAATGATAATACTTTTTTTCCCTAGAAACGAAAGAAATATGATCTTAAGCCTTATTTTTCTAACCTTTAAATTTTATTTTTGAACCAGAAAAGGATAAGACTTTATTAAAGAAAAAAAACCTGGTCAAGGCATATTACATAAGTTAACTCTCAGTTGCTATCTCTTTTTTTTTTTTTTTTTTTGGTAAAGAGAGATTTTAATTATGTTCAGGCTCAAACTACCTATTTAACAGACTCTGGATCCTGGGCACATTCCTCAACAATCAACTTTTCTCTCCTAACTCTTTTAGAAATGGTGCCTGCTAGATTATTACCATTCCTTCTAACAAAAGAAATTTTCCACAAATAGAAAAAAAAAATTTCTTAATATCTCTAATAAGTTTATTATTCTCCCACCTGACATTATTAATGTCAGAGTTGACGGAATGCACCACCACGTCAGCATCCAAGATAAGATGAATATTGTTGATGTTTAAGCTCTTTATCCAACTCAGTGCCTCTAGAGCAGGCATGCATTCTCCAGCTTCAGGACTGATTACTCCGTCTGCATAAGTTCCTTTAACCCCATCACAAGTACATGAAGGAGAAAAGAGCACCATACCAGTGCCAGCATTGTTAGTAAGATGGTCATAAAATGCATCTACAAAAATTCTGAAAGTGTCAGGAAATACAATATCGATATTGTCATGAGTAACTTTGTTCATATCCATGCAGAAATTATGAATATGAAAACTAATCCTAGTAGTTGTAGAGGAAGGGCCATGAGAGTAATTTTCCAAGTATGTTGTTCAACAATACCATTTGCATGTTCATCAATTAACCAGGAGATAATACATTCGATTTCTAAGTCACAATTTGCTGCAACTTGCAGGTCAATATTAATATTTAGCAACCTCCATATTGTTCTAGCATGATTGCAACTAATCAAGAGATGATATAAAGTTCATTCTCATGATTACAGATGTTGCAGTGAATTTCCATTGAGCTATTCAACTGAGATAGCCTTTGTCGAGTAGGAATGATTCCTTTGAGACACTTCCAAATGAAAATAATGATCATGTGAGGAAGCTTTGTTGACCATAATGACTTCCAGATTTCCTTGAGAATTGTATTAAGATTAGCTTGATGTGAGACTTTATTTTGAACAAGCTTGTTATATGCACTTTTGACTGTGAACTGGCCATCCTTAGTTGGCCTCCATCTAATGATGTCTTCTTCATGTGGACTTATGTGCATTCTCTGTATTTTATTAGAAACTTCAGCTGTAAATATTGAGGAGGTTAATGTTCTTAGTAGAAGTATTAGGAATGATGAGATCACTGACAAAGACACAATTCAGATGTGATGGATCTAAAGGAGTAGGGTTTTAAACCAAGTTCATAATCCAAGTATCAAACCATATTATTGATTTCTTGCAATTGTTGATTTCCATGCAGTAGTTTTCCCGAAGAACAGATAAGCCCACTTAAGTCCCATTCCAGATCCAAGAAGCCTTTTTTTTTTCATACGAAGAATATGTTTTATTAAATTGGTGTAGCAATTACATCAATCCAATCTCCCATAATCTCCTCAACTAAAAAATCAGGTGGATTATCATACCAAGTATCTGACACCATAGAGGTCCTAGCATGTTTGGCTAACTTATTTTCCGGATCATTATATTCTCTGATGGTATGCTTACATACCCAGCTTGAAATATTACTTAAGTAAAATAAAACGTCTTTTATAATATTCATATTTTGCCAAGATAGACATGGATTGTTTCCATTTATTGCATTGGCTACGTTACTTGAATCAACTTCAATAAAGATATGCCCAACTTAAATCTCTAGAGCCCATCGAATTCCCTCCAAGAAAACGAGGCATTCTCCTTCTTTAGGATATGGAACTCCATGCACCTTGATCCTTGATGCTCCCCTGCAAAATTCCTCATTATTAGACCAATACCACAATGAATAAAGTTAAGCTTAAATGAGGCATCACAATTATGTTTAAGATATGGTCTAGTTGGTGGACTCCATTTCTGGTTACTATTTATAGTAGGTCTGACTTGGTGATTGCTATTATTATAGTCGCTTCTTGTGATTGAATTCTATAGATTTTTGTATCTTCCTGATTGTTATCACTGAATTTGGATGAAGATTTTCGAAAACATATTTGTACCTATTCCAGACTTCCCATACTGCACAAGCCATCTTGATTATACAATCATCACTATCTTCATGTTCCATGTTGAACCAGCTTCTAACCCATTCCTGAATATTATTAGTGTTTTGAATAGATTGTTGACTTCTCGAGACTGAGGTATAGATTTCCCTAGTAAAACTGCACTGCATAAGGATGTGATCAGTAGTCTCAACACTGTGATCACACATATCACAGTATGAAGCCTGTCCCTCAATTTGTCTCTTAATCCTTTCACTTGTAAGGACAGTTTCAATTATTCCACATGAGAAGCTTGATCTATTCTGGTAGTTTTAAACTCCAAATAGATTTCCAAAGTTGTACATCTTATGGACTTGTATATTGGCTTCCATTTTTGATCTCAATCTTTTTATTATATGATGTCTTGACTATAAATGCACCATTATATGTGAGAGTCCACACAAGTGTATTAGTAGATAGTCTTGGGATTCTGGTACCAATAATATTTTCTACAACATCTGGTTCGAAGAGGTCATTTATCAATTCGACTTTCCATGTTTTTTCTTTTTGGTTTATCAGTTCATGAACAAACATCTCTGTTGAATAATTAACTGCATCTGCATTTGTTTGATTGGAGGTCCATTTATGCCTAGAATCCAGTTGTCCCTCCAAACTTGAACCTTTTATCCATTATCAATTTGCCAGAAGTTGTATGTTTTAATGAATTCCACTTCTTTATATAGACTTTTTTAGGCACATGTTGCATTATTTTTCTCATGAGTTTGCAGAAGAGTAATGTTTGAGAAATATCTTGCCTTGAGTGTATTTCCCCATAACTAATCATCACTGATGCATATTATCCAGGCTGTTTTAGATAATAAAGCATCATTGAAGACACTTGAGTCTCTGAATCCCAACCCTCCTTGATCTTTGTGCTTACAAATGCTTGACCAGGCACATGGATAAACACCTCTGCTTTGTTCATCTTCCCCCACCATTATTGTCTTTGAATCTTATCCATTTCTTTCATTGTATTCTCAGGAATCTTGAAGGTACTCATTTGGCCACAGAGGCATTGCATTAAGAACAATTTTAACCACTGTGGATCTTTATGCTTGATTAAGGAATTTTCCTTTCCATCTGGCTAGTCTTAGAAATAAGAGGTTTTTTCCCAGATATTTTTCCTCTAAAGACATTCTTTGAACCTTCATTCTTCTTGCCATCATTCTACAATGTCTCTCATGAATTTTTCTTGAGAAGTAAACAGAATATTTTTGAAAAATTTTTGTTGGCATGATGCAGAACTGAACTCATTAATAATATCCATCAAATATTATTGACATTATGCATGGTTGCTTTGGTAAAAAGCAAGCAGTCATCAACAAATAATAAACGGGAGACAAGTGGAGCTCTTATGGAAATAAAAATACCTTTTATCTTCTTATCATCTAGCTTCACATTTTTCTAGTAATCTTGTAAAGACCTCCATGGTTAGCAGAAATAGATAAGGTGACAGTGGGTCACCTTGTCTAAGACCCCTTGTTCGTTTGAAAGGAGTACAAAAAGAATCATTGAGCTATATGTGAAAAAGCGGCGGTCCAACCACACCCAATATTTCATTTAGGCAATCTGTATGGACAAACTCTAATATAATTCCAAGAGAATCAACTAGACAGTCAGACTCAATAAGTGAAAATATATCCAAGAGTTGTATCTCTGTTTCTCAATGTAATCAACAAATGAAATAGATAGAATCCATGAGCCTGATTATTATGAAAAACAACTTGAACGGTACCAAAGACCAATGTTCAAGTGTCAATCGATTTATATCAACAACCAAAGGTTGGATTATATAATTGATTGAACTACGCACAACCTGTGATATTTCAATTATATAAACAAATATAACGCGTAAAAGAAATAACATAGACACCAGAAATTTTGTTAACGAGGAAACTACAAATGCACAAAAACCCCGGGACCTAGTACAGATTTGAACAACACACTGTATTAATCCGCTACATATACTAGCCTACTGCAAGTTCACTTCGGACTGGAATGTAGTTGAGCCCTAACCAATATCACATTGATCAAGGTACAGTCGTGTTTCTTATGCCTCTGAATTTCAGCAGGACTCTACGCACTAGATTCCCTTAGCTGATCTCACCCACAACTAAGAATTACTACGACACAAAGTCAAAGACTTGATAAACAAATCTATCTCAAACAGAAAAGTCTATTGAATAGATAAATTTGTCTCCCACATTAACATCTATGAGTTTTGTTCCGTATTTTGATAAATCAAGGTGAACAGGAACCAATTGATACACCAGACTTATATTTTCGAAGAACAGCCTTACTAGTAATATCAATCACCTCATAATAATCTTAATTGTATGGTAGCGAAACAAGATATTGTAGAATCATAAATGATTAGACGAATATGTTTGTGACTACTTTTTATCTTGCCTATCGGAGATTAAATCTCGATCGAATCTTAGAGAAGATAGTACTCAATACGATAGAATAAAGCAAGATCAAAACACGCAACTACATAGGAAATAGTTGGGTCTGGCTTCACAATCCCAATGAAGTTTTTAAGTCGGTAACCTATAATAGTTTTAGGAAAAACCTAGGTTAAAGGAGAATCGACTTTAGTCGCAACTAGTATCACACAAGGGGTGTGGGGATTAGGTTTTCTAGTTGCTAGAGTTCTCCCTTATACAGTCTTTAAATCATGGTTTGCAGTCAATGTTACCTTGGTAACAAAGCATTCAATATTCATCGTTAGATGAAAACCTGATTAGACTCAAGCTAATATCTTTCAACCGTTAGATCGAACTTAGCTTGTTACACACAAATGAAAAGTGACTTCATTTAGATATGGGTAACCGTACCTAAACGTGTACACCTTGTTGGCTCAACAATAGTTAAACGAAGTTAGCCATATGAATACTTTCATATAAACCTTGTTCATCCTAACAGAACTTGTTCAAATGACTCAAATAAAACTAGTTATAGAGTTGTTCAATTGTTTATATTCTTATAAAGTATACAAGCCACAATTGAAGCAAAATCAATTTTGATTCACTCGAATCTATTCATGAACATCATAGCCACGGTTTGCAAAAGATTGCATTCCTTATTTTATAAATGTAATAGTTCATGAATAATCCGATTTTAGAACATAACCCACTCAAGTATGCAAACGGGTACGCATACCTAAGTAGTCGGATTTGGTATGAGTTTTCCAGTATGAGAACGGGTATGCATACCGTCATACACCACCAAACTCAGTTGAATTCCTGAACTTGAATTTATGCCGGTATGTATGCAGGTATGCATACTAAGTTCCCGGACTTCAACTAACAAACCAGTACGCATACGGGTATGCATACTATGGTTCCCGGACTTGGAATAACTTGCAACAGTTAGCATAAAAGTACGCATATTGTGCTCTATCCAATCATGGTTAATTGTTCTAAACTCCCATTTCAATCGTCGAAACTTTTTTAGAAGACGACAATAGTTGTCTTACACAAAGTATTAACTTCAAAGCAATTTTCAAGTGATCAAATGATCAATATGAAACATTCCGAGTCTACACCAAATGTTTGTCTCACACAAATCATATAAGATGTTACCAGGAGATTTTCACATGATCATTTTTTGACTTTCGTCAAGAATATAAGATGAACTTGGTTAAAGCAAAAGCTTACCAATGCATATTTCGAGAAATATGTAAGCGTGTTAAACTCAGCTTGAAATACCAAATGTGTATAATCGAAGTCTATATCTATACGACTTTTGTTTCAAATAGGAGATAGAGTAGAAATAGAATTTTGAATGATAAATGAGTTCAACTCTCCACATACCTTTTGTTGATGAAATTCCACAAGATCCCATTAGTAGTTCTTCGTCTTCAATCGATGAACGTCGTGAATTCTAAAGCTCAACTACACATTATATCCTAATCCTAGACTTATCTATATGTAGACTAGAAATCAAGACTTATAGTTTTGACAACTAAACTTGACAAACAAGCTTGAGATAGCAACACTTGTGAGTTCGACTGATCAGTGCTCTAACAATATGCTTATTTTAGTGGTGCTGATGCATTCATGCACAAGAGCACACCAATTCTCATCAAATCCTATTTGCAGCATAATGGACTTCAGAAAACCGCATTCAAGCCTATCAAAAGCCTTTGACATATCCATCTTCAGAGTCGTATATCCTTTCTTTCCTTTTTTTCCTTTTCATGCAGTAAATGATTTCTTGAGCAAAAGTTATGTTGGTGAAATTTTTCTCCTAGAGATATAAGCAGATTGAATTGGTGAGATGATCTTATTCATGTTTTTCTTTATTCTGGTGGACATAATTTTTGTTATGAGCTTATATGTAGTATTACACAATGCAATAATCCTGAAGCTACCAGGAGATTGAGGTAACTTAACCTTTGGAATTAGTGTAAAGTTTGTTTTATTCATGATCCTAAGTAACTTCTAAGTAGTGAAGAATCTCCGTGTCATGTCACATGATAAGGGAACCCTGAGTCTTTGAGTGTAGTTACCATTATTGATGTGTATGGAACATGTGCCTTATTGAGTATAAAAGAGTAGTATTATGTGTCTGGCACGAGTGCCTTCTAAAACTATTTGTTTTGAGACTAGTTTCTTTTGTTGTTATGAGAAATTGAATATAAGTTTTTGTTCTTCCGCCTCTTGAGGTTTCCCCTTTAATTCACATAGTAGATTCTGTAGAATTAGACATGATCATTATTTATAGTGTAGATCACTACAAGTGATATCAGATTTGGTCTTTCCTAGGCACCAATATGGCTGACGGCACCAGGTTAAAGCAATTTTATGACTTCACCAAGAAATTGAGTCTGGAATTACAGGAATTACGTAATGAAGTCCAATATGTTAAAGGATATGTGAAGACGATGAAGACTGATATCGATAATCAACTGCAATTTCTTCAATCCTTTATGGATCAGAAATTTCAGCAACTTATTGATAGACCAGTTTTTCCACAAAGTAACTGTAGCGCCCCCTAAGCTAGCTGCTGACTAATTCAAGAGATTAACTAAAAACAGAGGCACTAAGAATCCAAATTAAACATTTAAACTTTCAATTAAGAAATTTGCTACAAAAACTTAACCCAAAGCTAACCCCGCTCAGAAATATATATACAAGAACTCCTCTCCAATGATACATATAAAATAATCATTTGGTTTACAAAAGAATATACAACACAATCAACATATCAGAATATAATCAAATAACGAAGTTAACTTCTCGGAACTTTCGATGCGCAACTCTGATCTGTCACTGAAACTGAAAATGGGGAATAATTAACATTTAACTTCTAAGTAATCATATGCAGATTTGGAAACCATTACATGTTTTTCCAAACATTAGAAGACAACAAAACCACTGAAATAAACAATCATGTATATGGACCTAAACTCCTCCTTTAGTTTCTGCGGTGACATTTACACACCTTATAATTTATGCGGTGACATATACACACCTTCTAATTTATGTTAGTCTGTGGGTGAAAGGTACACACCCGTAATATTGATGCCAATTCCACACCTATTATTAATATTGCGGTGTATCGCCCTAGCCATAAAATATGAAGGAGCGTATCCAATATACCATAGATGGAAATTATCATTTCCCAAAGACAATCATAAAGATAAACAAAGCATGAAATAATGATTATACAATGCATGAATTTATTAAACAAAGACTTTCGTAAAATAAATAACAATGATTACAAAACTGTCAAATGCATTTCCACCTCTTTTGATGAAAAGCCTCGCATACCTTGAGATCCATGATCCACTGGTTCATTCTTTGAATCGATCGTTGTCAAGACAGACTAACTGTTAATCACACAAGAAGTCTAAGAATCTAGCCAAAAAGACTCACACAAGAATCATATAAGTCTATCTAATGGTTCTAAGCCCATTATGATACCTAATTCTCTATCTTTAGTATAACTAAGAGTTTACTAATCCAATTAGATTGATTCTATAGTCCATAGCTAAGTCTTGTGAATATCTACAACTTTGTAGAAGGAACCGGATACTAATTCAGAACATAAGAGGTCCAATTCAACTATGTGAGATAAGATAATTATTCATAAGCCCAAGTTCTCTAAACAGGCCCATTAACCAAAGGCCTGGTCCATATGAGTCAACAAACATCACTAACGGTCAAATTGACGGTCCAAGGTCAACTAACAATCAACTTAAGTCAAAGGTGAAGTCCTGGTCAATGGTCATCTGAATCAAGGTCCGGTCGACTGAGTCGGATCGGGTCAAAACCTGGTCACATACTCAACTCAGTTAGACAATTGAGTCAGACATGGTAAATTAGTCAGACATCTGACTGGGATGACTAACAGGTCCAAACTCTATTACATCTTCAGTGCACATCAAACTCTAACCTCAGTTCAACCTTAAACATTACAGTAACAATTCATTCATTTATTCTAAATTAACTTCAAGATCAAAATACAAACACAACTATAATATAAGCCTACCTGCAATTGCAGTAGTTCCAAGCTTTCACAGCAATCACTATTTACAACTCTACAACCCATTCTCAACATTACAATGCCAATTACTTCAACTACAATTCCAACTCAACCTTCGTGCAACTAATCAATTCCATATAATATACACATACTGCATGCACCAGTAACTATAGCACAATTCTTCACATTCACTACCAAATCCAACCTGGATTCAGCTCAACCCCTATTAAGACTCTAACCACCAATAACCTGCATACCTTTAACTGTTCATAAAATCCTCTAAACATCATTAACATAACACAGTCAATCCTGTAACTCAATTCCATAACCTCAACTTCATGAGCTACAGAATCACTACCTTTAGTAGTTCAATCATAATCCAATTTGTTATTCAACTCCACAATACACAACATTCAACTACCACTATCAACCACAGTACAACACTAGCTATCAATCGATCCACTACTTAGCCATTGCATTTAAAACTCAGGCCACTTCTACCATTTTATTCAACAAAACAACAATAACCATAGCTAGTATGCAACCCTTTCAAGCCTACAGCTTCTCCAAATCTCAACAGCATCGTTTGTAACTCCACTAACTCATCTTCATACCCAGTTCAATACCAACTCCTTTATTCAGTTCATTACAACTCCATTCTATATTGATATCTTCACCATCACATGCAATTCATACTTCAGAGCCAACACAATCAACATCACCTACAATCTCACCCTTAAAACATTCATCTGAGGCATTCAAACACAGCTGAATTACCAGCATCCATAATTCAACCCTCTATACATTTAAATAAATCTCCATGTCCACAGAACCTCCAAACATATCAATTCCACTCAATTCCTAAATGCAATTTCTTCATAACTATCAACCCAACAGAATCTATAACTCCATTCACATCATACTCAACAAAGAACTGAGTGCTAACTAATTCACTTAGAGAAACATTTACCTCAATATATTCATTCCAGTAAATTGAGATCAACTCCTCATTCTTGTTTGACTTGATTCAACAGGCCATCTCAAGACAACAACAAATCCATCATTCTTTAACTATTGGCAACTCAAATATCAATCAATTCAACATATATCAAATCTGAATATCAAAACCCTAATTTGTTTTGAAATCAAAATTAAACTCATACTATCAATTATACTTCATACCTGATCAAAACCCATATCAAATCTTCCCTTTAAATCCTCAATTTCATCTTTAATTTCTTCTTTGAATTTCTTCCAGAAACCTTAACTCTTCAATTCTTCAAGAATAACTCCATAGCTTCTAATTAACCCCAACCCTTTCTTCATTCGGCTAAACCCAATCCTTAATATTCTTAATTCTTACTCAAATCGAATTCCAATCCAACTCAGGTAACCCTAACTCTTGATTTTCTGTGATCCAAACCCTGGTTGTTCTGCTTCACAATAAACGACCACACCATCATCCCCATCATCTATCAGCACTACCAGATGATTTCCCTCAATTAATTCTCACTCACCACTCTCAACTCTCTCGCAGACGACGAGCCAGAAGAAGAGAAGAAGAAAGAAACGAGAGGAAGAAAGAAGAAAAAGAAGAATAAGAGAAAATGATTCTCTCTGCTCGATTTGGTGAAGATAAGGCTAAACACAAATGATAAAGGAACCCATCTAAACGAATAAGGGGAAGCCAGGCGGTTTACATGTAAAAAGACTTTTTTGCCCTTCTCACTAATCTGATAAATTCTTCTTCGACTGGTATCCGATTGGCACGTTCGAGTAGCCCATTTCGCGTAACTTTTCGAGATCTATCTAACGATACTAATTTCGTATCTAGTCCATTGTTAGATTAATTCCTATTCATTAACGTTCATGTTAGACTAATCGAGTTATTAGCGACTTAGACGTCTCTTGACTAGTCTAATAGCGTTGACGAGCTTGAGGGTCACTACATTCTCCCCACCTTTAAACATTTTCGTCCTCGAAAATTGAACTGCCTTCTAGTCTTGAAAACTCCCCACCTTATAGAGTAATTCCATCCCTTGTCTAAACACAGACAATAAGAAATAAAACACAAACCTATATGGCTTTCTACAACTAAAATCTAAAATCTGTAGCTCTAGGTTCAACTACACTAATTTAGATTCTATCAAATAGGAAAGTCTAATTTTCTTAAACTAATTTCTATCTTATAAAATACTTGTCTTTAATTACAAGGGAGATTCCTACGAATTCTTCTAGTTGACTTTATTAATATCTGTTTTCTAAATATTTAAATTATACTTCTATGATCAGTCATCTCTGAATGCAGTTGCCCTGTCAAGGTTGGCCAATCCCAACAATGCCTTCCTACGAATAGAGAAAACATAACCTTCACTATTCTCCAGTGCTAGATAAACTAATTACTAATTTATTAAAATTAATTAGTCCTTAAAATTTTATCCTAATTGGTGTAACTTAAAATTTTACTTTGTAAAAACAAGTAAATAGTTCACAGCATTTTAAGTAATTTAGCTATCTGAATTAATTATTTTATTTTATTTTCATCAATATAAGTACTTCAAATTCGATTTCAGGTGAAGTTATAATATCTGCAAATTTTAACTTTACTGTAAGGTTATATATAAATTTTCCAAGTATTATCTATTATAAATTTCCTACTAGTTTAATTACTCAATTACTTTTATCAACTGTGTTATTATTCTCAATATTCTTAAGTTGATAATCTGGTTGATACACTAAGCTTTAATCTTTTTAAATATAATTCTACACCCACATATAGATATAATAGATTTTTTTTTTATTCATATTGAATTCATATTTTATATCTTGTTACATATTGACGTTGATAATTTAATATACTTTAAATTTGAGTCTACACAAAATTTATAATATATCCTCATAGTCTTTAGATTTTTGCTAATAATGTAAGGTATCTTATTAATGTACGAATTTATTTTCTTTTATTTCCAATATTACATTAATCATCTGAATACTATTGTCACTATTCCATGTACATTTGTTTCATTTTATAGATTCACTGGATCATTTATTAGATTAAAGATAATTTGTATTTTAGTTTACTTTACAAAACTTAATTGTAGATAAGTGTAAATAATTTTTCCATAGCTGTTTCATCACAATTATTAATTTTATCGTTATATTTCTTTAATGAAATTTTAGTTTAGTTAAGTTCAATATAATACCAATTTATGTGTGCTAACATTATCTTATTAAAATTATTATCACTCCTATTAAATTATTATCATTTACAATTATTAATTATTAAAATTGATGGTTGAACTATTATTCTAACTACTCTTACAAATATTAATAAGTCCCAAAAAATTAATATCAACATTTATGTGGTTACTCCATAATTTATTTATCCTTCACATAAGTCCAAGTGTTCAGTAAGTTTCTATTTGATTTACAAGTTATATCAATTATACTAATTTCACTATTATCATTATAGTATTAGATTGTTTACGTGTTCATACTTTTTAGATCAATTATTATCAAATCCTAAAGTCATTGGTGTAACTTACAATTTTTACTTCAATACATAAACAAACAATTCAATCAATTAGATAAATCTTTTAATTATTGATAGCTTTTAGTGATTAAGATTTATCTCACAAACCCAACCCAGTTCTAACTAATTTAGTTCACTAACTGGCACTGGATATTCCCATATAAGATCTAATAGTGAGCTCTGATACCAACTTTGTAGCGCCCCCTAAGCTAGATGCTGACTAATTCAAGAGATTAACTAAAAACAGAGGCACTAAGAATCCAAATTAAACAATTAAACTTTCAATTAAGAAATCTGCTACAAAAACTTAACCCAAAGCTAACCCCGCTCAGAAATATATATACAAGAACTCCTCTCCAATGATACATATAAAATAATCATTTGGTTTACAAAAGAATATACAACACAATCAACATATCAGAATATAATCAAATAACGAAGTTAACTTCTCGGAACTTTCGCTGCGCAACTTTGATCTGTCACTGAAACTGAAAATGGGGAATAATTAACATTTAACTTCTAAGTAATCATATGCAGATTTGGAAACCATTACATGTTTTCCCAAACATTAGAAGACAACAAAACCACTGAAATAAACAATCATGTATATGGACCTAAACTCCTCCTTTAGTTTATGCGGTGACATTTACACACCTTCTAATTTCTGTTAGTTTGTGGGTGAAAGGTACACACCCGTAATATTGATGCCAATTCCACACCTATTATTAATATTGTGGTGTATTTCCCTAGCCATAAAATATGAAGGAGCGTATCCAATATACCATAGATGGAAATTCTCATTTCCCAAAGACAATCATAATGATAAACAAAGCATGAAATAATGATTAGACAATGCATGAGTTTATTAAACAAAGACTTTCGTAAAAGAAATAACAATGGTTACAAAACTGTCAAATGCATTCCCACCTCTTTTGATGACAAGCCTCGCATACCTTGAGATCCATGATCCACTGGTTCATTATTTGAATCGATCGTTGTCAAGACAGACTAACTGTTAATCACACAATAAGTCTAAGAATCTAGCCAAAAAGACTCACACAAGAATCATATAAGTCTATCTAATGGTTCTAAGCCCATTATGATACCTCATTCTCTATCTTTAGTATAACTAAGAGTTTACTAATCCGATTAGATTGATTCTATAGTCCGTAGCTAAGTCTTGTGAATATCTACAACTTTGTAGAAGGAACCGGATACTAATTCAGACCATAAGAGGTCCAATTCAACTATGTGAGATAAGATAATTATTCATAAGCCCAAGTTCTCTAAACAGGCCCATTAACCAAAGGCCTGGTCCATCTGAGTCAACAAACATCACTAACGGTCAAATTGACGGTCCAAGGTCAACTAACAGTCAACGTAAGTCAAAGGTCAAGTCCTGGTCAATGGTCAACTGAATCAAGGTCCGGTCGACTGAGTCGGATCGGGTCAACACCTGGTCACATACTCAACTCAGTTAGACAACTGAGTCAGACATAGTAAATTAGTCAGACATCTGATTGGGATGACTAACAGGTCCAAACTCTATTACAGCTTCAGTACACATCAAACTCTAACCTCAGTTCAACTTTAAACATTACAGTAACAATTCATTCATTTATTCTAAATTAACTTCAAGATCAAAATACAAACACAACTATAATATAAGCCTACCTGCAATTGTAGTAGTTCCAAGCTTTCACAACAATCACTATTTACAACTCTACAACCCATTATCAACATTACAATGCCAATTACTTCAACTGCAATTCCAACTCAACCTTCATGCAACTAATCAATTCCATATAATATACACATACTGCCTGCACCAGTAACTATAGAACAATTCTTCACATTCACTACCAAATCCAACCTGGATTCAGCTCAACCCCTATTAAGACTCTAACCACCAATAACCTGCATACCTTTAACTATTCATAAAATCCTCTAAACATCATTAACATAACACAGTCAATCCTGCAACTCAATTCCATAACCTCGACTTCATGAGATACATAATCACTACCTTTAGTAGTTCAATCATAATCCAATTTCTTATTCAACTCCACAATACACAACATTCAACTACCACTATCAACCACAGTACAACACTAGCTATCAATCGATCCACTACTTAGCCATTGCATTTATAACTCATGCCACTTCTACCATTTTATTCAACATAACAACAATAACCATAGCTAGTATGCAACCCTTTCAAGCCTACAGCTTCTCCAAATCTCAACAACATCATTTGTAACTCCACTAACTCATCTTCATACCCAGTTCAATACCAACTCCTTTATTCAGTTCATTACAACTCCATTCTATACTGATATCTTCACCATCACCTGCA
Source organism: Papaver bracteatum (assembly GCA_023529315.1). Classification (NCBI taxonomy): domain Eukaryota; kingdom Viridiplantae; phylum Streptophyta; class Magnoliopsida; order Ranunculales; family Papaveraceae; genus Papaver; species Papaver bracteatum. Next base: position 351,812 of record JAJJWX010001630.1, read on the forward strand.
ATTCATATTTCAGAGCCAACACAATCAACATCACCTACAATCTCACCCTTAAAACATTCATCTGAGGTATTCAAACACAACTGAATTACCAGCATCCATAATTCAACCCTCTATACATTTAACTAAATCTCCATATCCACAGAACCTCCAAACATATCAATTACACTCAATTCCTAAATGCAATTTCTTCATAACTATCAACCCAACAGAATCTCTAACTCTATTAACATCATACTCAACAAAGAACTGAGTGTTAACTAATTCACTTAGAGAAACATTTACCTCAATATATTCATTCCAGTAAATTGAGATCAACTCCTCATTATTGTTTGACTTGATTCAACAGGCCATCTCAAGACAACAACAAATCCATCATTATTTAACTATTGGCAACTCAAATATCAATCAATTCAACATATATCAAATCTGAATATCAAAACCCTAATTTTTTTTGAAATCAAAATTAAACTCATACTATCAATTATACTTCATACCTGATCAAAACCCATATCAAATCTTCCCTTTAAACCCTAAATTTCATCTTTAATTTCTTATTTGAATTTCTTCCAGAAACCCTAACTCTTCAATTCTTCAAGAACAACTCCATAGCTTCTAATTAACCCCAGCCCTTTCTTCATTCGGCTAAACCCAATCCTTAATATTCTTAATCCTTACTCAAATCGAATTCCAATCCAACTCAGGTAACCCTAACTCTTGATTCTCTGTGATCCAAACCCTGGTTGTTCTGCTTCACAATAAACGACCACACCATCATCTATCAACACTAATAGATGATTTCCCTCAATTAATTCTCACTCACCACTCTCAACTCTCTCGCAGACGACGAACCAGAAGAAGAGAAGAAGAAATAAACGAGAGGAAGAAAGAAGAAAAAGAAGAATAAGAGAAAATGACTCTCTCTGCTCGATTTGGTGAAGATAAGGCTAAACACAAATAATAAAGGAACCCATCTAAACGAATAAGGGGAAGCCAGGCGGTTTACATGTAAAAAGACTCTTTTTTCCCTTCTCACTAATCTGATAAATTCTTCTCCGACTGGTATCCGATTGGCACGTTCGAGTAGCCCATTTCGCGTAACTTTTCGAGATCTATCTAATGATACTAATTTCGTATCTAGTCCATTATTAGATTAATTCCTATTCATTAACGTTCGTGTTAGACTAATCGAGTTATTAGCGACTTAGACTTCTCTTGACTAGTCTAATAGCGTTGACGAGCTTGAGGGTCACTACAGTAACACTCGGGGAGGAGAAACGAATCACTATTTGGAAGAGGGGGAAGTACCTGATCCTTCAACTAGCAATAGTTATCAGGGTTATCTACCTCTTCATCACCAGAGAATTATCCAGACTCATCATATGGGTGCAGGTCAGTTTTCCAATTATAGACCTAAGGTCGATTTCCCACATTTTGATGGAACTAATACTAGAGCTTGGATCAGAAAATGTAACAAATACTTCTTTGTACACCAAATGAATGATGAACAGAAGGTGCACATGGCAACCCTTTACTTGGATGGCAAAGCATATGTTTGGTTCCAAGACTACCAAATAGGTAAGGGTATTTTTTATTTGGAGGATTTCATTATCGATGCATGTATTAGGTTTCAGGAATTAGGTCATGATAGTGTTGCAGGAGAATTTAACAAACTAAATCTAACTAATACAGTGGTGGAATATCAAGAACAATTTTAGGAGTTAAAAGCATTGGTGTTATAAGCTAAGAATACATATCTAAATGAAGATTATTTCATTCATAGCTTTATTAGTGGACTGAAAGAAGATATACGGATGGTAATTTAAGTGCTGAACGTGGCAACTTACCATAAATAATGCACGAACGTGCCAACCCACCTTCTGTTCGTGGCCAACGCCATAACAGACTTCAATATGGTTAACCTAACCAGAAACACATCCTTGCATGGTCAAAACCTTAATTTCCAGTCGCGGTGCAAATCATGCCACTTCGGGCCCCACAACATGCCATGAACCATACAGGACCCAGGAAACCCTAATAATGGCACCATGACATGGCCACCCATGGGAATCTTGCTTTTGTGGTCATTTCCACATGATGTCCTAGCTATGGTTCCTTTGGCGTGGATATGGCACCATTTTCACAAAATATCGATGTGCAATGGCCACATGCCACATGTCGCACGCGTGTTTGCGCTAATTATGGTTTTGAAGCACCAAACCCTAATTTAAGCAAAGTTGCTACGCCAACCAATCCAAGTAATGTTTCCCAGAGCATTGGGATTGATGTGGCAACAGGGCCAATGTTTCCACGCCAATATGCCAAAGTCTAGCGTCCATGGCTACGCCAGACGCTACTTCGTGCCACTGATATGTGCTAACTACGCCAGCCATGCCACCATCATGCCGCAACGCCATGGCTACGCCAGGCGCCACTATGCCAATGGCGCCACTTTATAACAGGATGTGGCCATAATCAATGGTCATCCTTCCGCATGAGATGCAATCTCAGCCATCCAAGTTTTCCACCGAACTGACGGAGTTGTGGCAAGTTTTAGGCGACCAGCCACTTAAATCACGTGGACATGGCTACGCCAGGCGCCACTTATACCATTGTGCCACTGGAATGCCCGAGATATACCAGTCATGCCGCAGTACCACTAGCATACACCAAAAACTCCAATGTGCCATTACCAAGCGCCAACAGAAGGTAGCCATAATCAACGACTACCCTTCCTCATGAGATGCAATCTCAGCCATCCAAGTTTGCCACCGAACTGACGGACTTGTGGATAGTTTTAGGCGACCCGCCAAAACGAGCCTAATAACATCACATGTTATTTTCCTGCGGTAAGTTCCTTGACTTTGACTTGCCATACGTAAAAAAGTGCTACATGTTTTCCATGAAAACACTCGAGACATTAAACATGTCACAAACTGGGGGATGCTCATCAGGGTATTTTTTTTTACCTCAAGAATGGCTAAATATACTAAAAAGAAAAGCATAGTTACCACAAAGAAGTGGAAACCATGACAAGGTGTTACAAAAGTTACAAAATAACTTAGAAACTACCAAAAAACAAAATTAGCCTTAAGCTAAGATAAAAGGGCATTAACAGTTGCCTAGAACAGAAAACTAAGATATGCCCAACACTCCATTCCAGTTGTATAACAAACTATTTATAGAAATGTTCTCAAAAATCTTTGTACCTAAAGACCAATTGTATAGCAAGCATTTTACTTCATTCAAAAGTTGGTTTGAGTGCTTGTATTTCCCTTGAAATAAACTGCCATTCCTTTCATTCCAAATTACCCACCAAATTGCAAAAGTATTCATGCTCCAAAGCTTGTGTCTCCATGTATTACCTTTCTTTCTATTTCATTCCCAAATGGTTGCCTTAACATCTTCTCTGAACACCCAAACTAGCTTAAAACTTGTGAAGAAAAAATTCCAGAGTTTTCTAGCTTCTTCACAATGTAAGAATAGGTGAGAATTAAACTTAGTTGCTTTTTTGCACATGATACACCCATTAATCACAATGGAATTATGCAGGGAATCAAGAGTTGGAGCTGCATTGTAACATAAATTCCAAGTGAATAATAACACCTTTTGTGGAATTCTCGGATTCCATAAGCTTTTATGAGGAAATGTAATGAATCCAGCCACTTCAATAGCATCATAACAAGATTTTACAGTGAAACTGTTACTAGGATTCCATGACAGGTAGTCATCACCAGCATCAGTTAAATTTGGAGCATTAATTTGACCCAGCATATTAGCAATCATTTCCACTTCATTTTCTTTGAGATTTCTAGTGAAATTGAAGTCCCAAGCATTCCATTGTCAGTAACCTGCACCATTTCCTTTATAGTAGCATGTTTATATCTAGACAATTTATATATAGAAGGATATAGACTAGCTAAAGAATGTGTTACAACCCATATATCATTACAGAAAGAACATTTGTTACCACTCTGAATATGCATTGTAGATAGCTGCTGGATTGTTCTCTTTGATTTAAGAATGCCAGACCACAAACTCTTTCCCACTGAGGTTTTTGTATCATTTGGAAGAATATCTTCAACAGAACCACCAAACTTTTGATGCACAATAGATCTCCAGAAATCCCTTCTTTCTGTGTTGTATCTCCAAATCCATTTAGCATGTAAAGCTCTATTCATGAGCCTCAACTTCTTTACTCCAACACCACCTATTTGTTTTGATAAAGCAACATTTTTCCATCCTACCCATCCTCTTTTTTTACCAGTACCCCACAGAAAACTTCTCATGATGCTCTCCATTTGTTTTTCTACAGAAGCAGGTAACTGAAAAAGTGAAAGGTAGTATATCGGAAATCTTGAAAGTACATGCTTAATAAGCATCAATCTTCCTCCTTTAGACAAATATCTTCTTTGCCAATTGCTCAATCTTTTTTGGAATTTTTGAAATATCACTTCCTACATTGTTACTGACTTTGAATTGCTACCAAGAGGTATTACCAAGTAATTTAGAGGAAACTGCACTACTGGACAACCAAAAAGTAATGCACTTGAAACAACAAATTGTGCATTTCCTACAACAACCAAAGCACTCTTCTTAAAATTCACTTTTAAACCTGAAACCATTTCAAAAGCAATCAAAAGATTCTTGAGATTTGAGACTTGTTCTTCACTATCATTTAGAAACATTATTAAGTCATCTGCAAATTGCAAGTGGTTTATGGTATCTCCATTTGCAGAAGGCTTGAATCCCTGAATAAGTTTTAACTTAGCTGATTTTGTATTATCATGGACAAGACTTCCACCACCAAGGTAAATAATAAAGGTGACAACGGGTCACCTTGTCTGACCCCTTTACTGCTTCTAAATAAATCAGAAGAAGTACTATTTAAATAAATAGAATATCTCACAGAAGAGATGCACCAATGCATCCATTTTCTCCAAAAATTCCCAAAACCAAATCTTGACATAGTATAATCTAAACAACTCCAATTTATGTTATCAAAAGCTTTTTGCATATCCACTTTAACAATCAGCCCTGGAATATTTGATCTTTCTCTTACATTTATCAACTCTGAAGCTATAAGAATTCCATCAGTAAATTTGTGTCTCATCAATAAAAGCACCTTGAAACTTTGAAATAATTGAAGGCATTACGATTTTCATTCTCTCTGCCAAGCATTTAGAAATTATTTTGTAAATGCCTCCAATAAGATTAATTGGTCTGAAATTGTGCATAGAAACTGTTCCTTCAATTTTTGGCAGAAGGATAATGTTAGTGCAATTGAGTCTCTAATCAAGAGTGCCAGTAGAGTGAAATTCATGAATAACATTCATAATCTCAAGTTTGATTATATCCCATGAGGCCTTAAAGAATTCCAAGTATAACCATCTGGTCCTGGAGACTTGTTTAAACTAAAACCTTTGATGACAATACTCACTTCTTCTTCAGTAAATGATCTCTCTAGCATAATGCTATGTTGAACTGACATTGAAGGAAGCTGCAGATCATCAAAAGTTGGTCTTAGAGAGTGGTCTTCTTTGAAAAGATCAGTGTAGAACCTCTTTGCTTCAGCATTGATATCATCTTTGTCATGATTCATAATGTCATTTATTACCAGAGAAGTAATGCCTTTTGATCTGTACCTGCAAGAAGCATTTTTGTGAAAGAATTTTGAGTTTGTTTCACCATCCATTAGCCATTGACCCTTGGATCTTGCATGCAATTTTCTTGCAAGATTTAAAGAAGCAAATTTATGTTGAATTCTGAAGTCCTCTCTTTCAGCAAAATTTTCTTTTGATAACCCATTTATTTCTTTTAAACTGTCCATCACATCAATCAGATTCTCAAGTCTGTCAACCTCAGCCTGTAAAGAACCAAAATTATCACTTCCCCATTTTTTAATGAATAATTTCAATCCTTGAAACTTTTTTGCAAGAATATAACTTGGTTTACCACTAAATGTCAAGTTATTCCACCAAATCCTCAAACAAATTAAAAAATCTGGACGTGATAAGAAATAATTTTCAAATCTAAAAGGAGATTTGAAAGAAGTACCTCCATTGTATCTCAAAAGAACAAGAGCATGATTAGAAATTGGTCTTTTGAGTCTTGTTTGCACCAAACCTGAACATCTCTCTTCCCATTCCATAGACATAACAAATCTATCTGATCTCTGGAGAAGAGGAGAGCTTTGAGAATTAGTCCAAGTAAACATATCTCCCGCCATTGGGATATCTAACAAATTTTGGGAATTTTGAAAATTCCTAAAATTCTTTCTGTTTCTTTTAGCTCCACCAGGTTTATTTCTCTTTGCCTGACATAAAATGGCATTCCAGTCACCCCAACACACTATTTCTCATGCATTATGGTGCGAATGTCTTCTAATTCTAGCCAGAATTGAGCATAATCAGCTGGATCAGAAGCACCATAGACTGAGGTGAAAAGCCAGGTGAAACCATCTTTGATATTTCTAAATTTGATAGTCATTGAAAAAGCTCCCATAAGGATATCCTCCATACAAACCTCACCTCCATTCCATAGAGTAATTATACCTCTAGAGTTGCCTTCTGAAGGTAAATAAGCATAATCGCAATTATTACTTCCCCACAAAGACCTTATTAGAGCCTCATTCACAACTTCCATTTTTGATTCTTGAATTGTGCAAATCGAGAATCTATTTTTCCTTATTGCTTGAAGAACTGCCTGAATTTTTAGCTCATAATTCAAGCCCCTAATATTCCACGACATGATGTTAAGATCTATTGGACAATTCAATCCCAGAAGCCACAAAAGTATCTTGAACAACTTCATCTTCATAAGAAGAATCATAATCCTCTAAACCATCTAAATCCTCAAACATATTTTGGATGTTACTTTCCTCTGATTTCTTTAGTTTGAGAAGAAGATTCTTACATACATTGCGAGAATATATATTGTCACAATTGATACCCAATTGTTTATTAAATGAGATATGAAAATCCACCATTTTTTGAATTTCAGACTCCTGAGTTGGAGTAATTGAGCTAGTGCATTCAACGGCTACATTTTTTGGAGTTAACACTGTATCAGCTACCACAGTGCCTTTAGTAGCGTTTGAATTTTTAAAATTTTGGAATAATTCTAGTGGGTTAGAATTAGCCTGACTAAAAGACAAGGAACCAAAATAAAAATATGAACCATTGACTCCACCCTCGTCTGATTGACACGCACGCGAGACAGATCAGAGTGAGTTTTGTTCAACATTTTCACTTGACTCAGATATCCATGAACTGGTGAAGACCCTAATTTATACGCAAGCGAGACAGCCAAGTCACAATGATTCATAGATTCTAAGTGTTGTATGTCTTGGGAAGAAACACCTTCCAAGTGCCCCAAATTATGACCTACAACCTTCTTATTTTTCCTTCTTACTGTTATCCATGGGTGTGGATCAGTTGAGTTTAACAGTAACCCTGAGTCAGATGGATCGACTCGAGTTATGTTAGGGGGAATTGAATTTCCCCTTAACAACAACGTAGCTACTGGGGAAAAAACCTCAGCATTCAAACTTGGCGCTGAAGAATCCACCATATTTGAATTCAAATTATTTTGTGGTATATTTTCCGTATTAGAAGGAGTATTCTTAGCTGATGAATTTCCGTTTTTGTGTGAAGCTGAATCAACGGCTGAATTAACTGGAATGGAAGAAATATTCTCCTGAATAATATGGATTTGTTGACCCGCTATCATAATCACAGAACATAGCTGCTTCTTGAGATCATGATCAAGAATGAAGTCATCTTGAATCCATTCAATACTCAGCCAAAAACCTTGAAATTTAACAGCAGCAGGGATTTTATGAAGATCACAGAGAACCTTAACCTTACTGCTGTTAATTTTAGACAGATTAGCAATGGATGGATGAATGTTTATCACTCTACCCCAAGGATGAAAAATTGACTCGAAAGAACTTATGCTCCACAGATGTAATGGTAATCCCCTTATGCCGATCCAATGTTGTTCAGCCGATGAAAATTCCCTTCTGATATAAGCATCTTCTTGTTACCAGTGTCTAATTATTATTTGAGAATTGCCCATATTCAATGATTGGGGAACAGAAAACAAAGAAAAAAAATATTCCTGAGAGTCAACTCTGAAGAAAGCCAATTTCCCGTTGATATTGCAAAGATTAATTTTACTCCATTTATAAAACTTTGAAATACCTCTTGCAATTTTCGCCCAACCAATATTGTAATTTTGAATGGATATTGCCAAACTAAAAGTTTAAAATTCATCATCTTTGGATTTAACAGCTGAATCTGAAGGAGGTGCAATTTTATGCCATCTATTCATCGAATCCAATAATGGGTTTGATACTTTATTCGAGGAGGTGCCTTCATTAATCTGAGGTTTCTTTGCAACAGACGACCAAAAACTACTCCGGACTGCACCTCCTAGACCACTTGGTATGCAAACAAATATTTGAATAGCATCTGGAGATGTTCAAGTGATTTTGAGATAGCTACCATTTTTGTTAGATAGCAGCTCCAAAAGTAGAACTATTTGATTGAATCTTCTAGACCACTTCTGGTTCTTTTTAGAAATCACTTTCACAGCTTCTAGAGTAGAATTAAAAACCCACTCAATAGCATCTGCAGGGATGAAAATCTAATTCTGAAAACCTTTATATCTCTCCAAAACTTTTAACTCTTTATTCTTTCCTTTGAGAGTCCAAGATAACTCAAAAGATTTAGATTTAAAAAGAATTGTTGTTTAAGATTTCATATTGTAATTGAAGAAAGAAAAATACCGACTTGAAAGAAAAAACTAATGGCTCTAAGATCTCTACTAACCGATAAATCCCGGCCCCAAGGGGAAAGATCCAAAGATCCGTCCTTGGACGACGGAGAAGTTCAGTGTAGCACACTCCTAAACTGAATCAAATCACTAGGATTGAATCGATTAGGAGGCTGAGATCAAAAACCAGAGTGGTGAAAATCGCCATGAGAAAGATGCTCCGAAAAAATCGCGAGGAGTGATGTCCCTTTGCAATTATTTGATTATTTTGCTCATCAGGGTATTGGTCTGGAAGTTTATAGTGTGCGGCGTGCAATGCGCCCGTTATAAGAAAGTGTCATGAAGCGTGACAATTAGTGATGATAAAAAGTAACGGTATAAACGGACCCACTTCATTCATCATGGAAGCATGGGTTTCTGACGGTTATACGTTACTCCACTCTTCGATCACCCAATCGTTCCCACTTCCTACGAGACCAGGGTATGTTTAAATATGGCTTGTATAAATAGGCTTTACTTATTTCCACCAAACAACAAGTTTTTGGTTGGAAGCAACATAGTATCCAGAAATCACTAAGAACTGATAGCTTTTCACTTTGCAAGCCAGTTCCACTTTCTGATACAAGTCATAAAATAAGCCATATCTTCAGAATCAACCATTCTGGTCTCAATACTTCCTTCGTTTCCCTCACTAAGACCAACCCTTCTCCTTCACTTTGTGACCGAAGCAAGCCTGGAACAACCATTTCTTGGTTTAGGCCAGGATTGTACAGATTGATATCTCGAATCAAAAGTATTCCCATTCAGTACATTGTTTAGGGTTTAGATTCGTTTCTCAACCACACAACCAAAATTACCAAAATCAGCAGAAATAGTTTTCACCCACAAACAGCTACATATCGTGATCATTCCTAGGAAGACACCACATTTGTCACATATAAATTTCCTAAATTTATACTTGAGGACAAGTATAAGTTGTAGGGGTGGGCACTTGTCATGTCCCATGATAATGGAACCTTGAGTCCTTGAGTGTAGTTATTATTATTGGTGTGTCTGGCACATGTGCCTTATTGAGTGTAGAAGAGTAGTATTGTGTGTCTGGCACGAGGGCCTTCTTATAATCCTATTTGTTTTGACACTAGTTTCTTTTGTTGTTATGAGAAATTGAATCTAAGTTTTTGTTCTTCCGCCTCTTGAGGTTTCCTCTCTAATTTGTAGAGTATATCCTGTAGAATTAGATCTGGTCATTATTTATAGTGTAGGTCACTACACTCTGCACCATATTGATAACATCTGTGCCAACTATGTCCCATTGTGTTTGAAAAAAAAACTGGTGGGAATCCATCAGGTCCTGGAGCTTTCCATGGCTTCATTGACTTGAGTGTTTTGAATATCTCATCTGCATCTGACATTCTTGTAAAAAGTAAGTTATCTTCATCTGTAATGCATCTTGGAAGAAGATTCATAATACTTGGATTCATATGAGGATTCAAGGATGTACTGATGTTTAAGAAATAACCATTTAATAGGTTTTCTAGACCAATTCTACCATTACACCAATTCTCATTTCCATCCTTTAGAGATTCAATTCTGTTTCTGCTTTTTCTATTATTTTCTTGAGTATGAAAATGTTTAGTATTGGTGTCAGCAACTATAAGATGTGATTCTCCATATTTTTGTCTCCAGTATTGTGATTCCCTATGGTTTTATTCATCAATTTGTAGCTCAACAGCTTTAACTTCTGAAGTATTACTTCAATTTGTGATTGTAGTATGAAGTTGCTTTTATATTATACTGAATGTTACCAAAAGAATCTTTGGTCCATCTTAAGATATTATTTATGACATATATGATCTCACTGTGTAACTGGAAGGCAAGTGAGACAGTTACAATTTTTTTCCAAGCATTTGCAATCTGATATTTACAAGTATTATCTCTTAGATATCATTCAAAGAATTTTCAGGTTTTCTTCCCAATAGTTGTTGATTTTGTGAGGTTCATCATGACTGGGTAGTGATCTGATCCCAGTTGAGTTAGATGAAGTAGATGGGAGTCTGGGAACTAAGAGAGCCATTGAGCACTGACAAGAGCTCTGTCAAGTCTGAATTTAATTCTTCATGTACTAAATTTGTTACTTGTCCAAGTACAAGCAGTACCATGGAAACCCAAATCACTTAAACTTGCATTATCAATCAGTTGCATAATGCCAGAAGACATAGAAGAGCTACCATTGTTAGATTTTTTATCCTCAAGATGCAAATTAATGTTTAAATCTCCTAGTACTGCCCAAGGAAAATCATGATTATTCATCTCTAAGTTGATATGCATGGATTCTTTATTTCTTAAATACTAATATTTTAGAAATTGCACACATAACAGATTGGATTGTGTACATATTCTCTAAGCCATTTTGGTAAGGAGTGTATGATTGAGCATTTCTAAGTACATGACTTCCAAACCACCAATATCTTTAAGAATGCATAAATTATGCCAAATAATTGGATTAGCACCTTTGTTGGCCCTGTAACTCTCAGTTGTTATCTAAAGCTTCCTTCAAATTAATAGGTAAATCCGTGAAGGAAATGGTTTTAAACCGACCATAATTCATACCCCAAAAATAGATGAGACTTGTGACTTTTAGTATGATGGAATCCTTGTATTTTACCCTTTTCTTAGCCATAGTTCTTACATTCCTTTCATCCCACATTACCCATATGATAGCAAAGGAATAATAGGCCAATTTTCTTCCATTTTTTCTTCTCCACTTTCCTAGCAGACCACTTCTCCAATTGCATTATCAAACTAGACTCATGATTCTAGTTGTTGGTGAAGTTAGCTAGAAAATAGTCCCAGACTTGAGATGTGAACTGACAAGACAATAATAGATGATCAACGACTTCAACTTGAAAGTTACATAAGCAGCGCAATTTGTTATAGTGATGTCACAACGTCTCTTATTCATATTTTCCACCGTAGGTATCACATTTTGAGCTGCTAACCTAGCTAAAGTTTGAAAGTTTGGTGGAACTTGTTTTATCCATATACTTTTGTAAGGTAAGGGACATATAAAGTGTTGTTGATTAGTCATCCACATATAGCACTCCTTCACTAAAGATTCTGATCCCAATATGTATACTAGTGAGTCATCTTCTTCTACAAGGTTAGGTAGATCACCCAAAATTTGTAGCAAATTAAATTATTCTCTTGCTTCCTGATCTGATGGTTGATGAAGTACTTGAACCTTCCATCTCCCGTTGTCACTGTCTATTAGTTCCCCTACTGTAGCAATTTTGTTTGCAGCTGCATTAAAATCTAGTTGGTAAGAGATGCAGAATGGTGCCTCACCAAACCATTTGTCACTCCAAAACTTAATAGTCTTTCAATTACGTACTTGCGCTGAGATTTTTTTCTATGAACCATCTTTCTTTTTGAATGTCTTTCCAAAACCCTATCCCATGAGGTAAAGTTACTTCTTTCGCCCAGAATATTTTCTCCTCATACATGGTATTTTTCTACACCACTCTCATCCATAAAGCTTTATGTTCTTTGCATATCTCTAACTGCACTTGGTTAGCATTGCCTTGTTAGTAATTCTGAGATTTCTTGTTGCCAACCCTCCTAGCTGCTTAGGCCTGCATAACCTTTTCCAAGAGATCCAAGCAGTCTTCATTTTCTCCGGAGTAGATACCCAAAGGAAGTCTCTCCTATTCAAATCATTTCCCTCGCAAACTAACATTAAAACCTAGCTACATCAATCGATTCCGGCCACATTGATCGATCTAAAGGAAATTTCATCATCCACTTTTTTTTTTTTTTTTTAGTATCGGCTTATACTTGAAAATCCAATAAGGTATGAAATACTCGACAAAAAACTGAACTTGTTGGTTTATATAAATTTATTTAATCTTGAATTTAATGGAAAAAAGTTTATGGCCCTTTTAAAAATTATCATTCATCTTTCAAGTTCACTGATTATACTACTTCTTCATGTTCTAATTGTTCCCTGAAGTATCAGATTTTAGTTATGATTTTCAAAAACTAAATGTGCTTATATCAATTTTTTTTTTATCATGGATTCATCACTAATTAAATCTATTTATTTGCTAAATATATATTTTTTTGACTGAATTGCAAAGTAGATTAAAAAATCATTATGTCACCAAAAAAGTGACACAAGATAACCAAAATTACATGGAAATTTGCATTACTGCATTCCAATTACATAACAAGGAAGATAATGTAAAGCCATCAAACAATTGAGATTTCAAACCCCAGTTGAACAACATACATTTTATATCCATAATCAGATGATCCAAATCCTTCTTCACATTCTTATGAACTCTCGCATTCCTTTCATTCCAGATACACCACCAAATTGCAAAAGGCAAGATGCTCCAAATTTTCTTTTTTCTTTTTTTAGATCTTCTCCGGCACTTATCACCCCATTCCCATAAATTTGTCTTCACATTTCTAGTGAAGACCCAATTAATATCAAAGCTTTTCAGAAAATACGCCCAAATATTAAAAACAAATTTGCAATGCAAGAACAGATGTTCATTTGTTTCCAAGCAGTCAAGACAGAAGACACATGAAGGATCTTGCACCATTCCAGCAATGAATAAGTAGTCAAAAGTTGGAGCACCACTAAAGCACAAGGTCCAGACAAGAAAAGAAACATTTAATGGCACGTTTGAGTTCCACAGCTGCTTGTCAGGGAAAACTAACAAACCACCAGATTCAAGAGCCTCATATGCACGTTTGAGCCTCATTTGCTAAAAATATAAAAATATAACTTAAAGCGCTAAACAATGAGAATGTCTAGCGGTGATTGAGACAATTAAATAAGCAAAAACTTTTACCCCAATTAGGTGAGAGTCGTTAATGATGTTATTAATTTACTAATTTAACTTAGATGAATCTAAATTCAACTTCAACTTCAACTAATCTCTTACTCTAATTCCTGGATAAGTTTCCATGTTAAGAAGAGCAGTAACAACTTTGTAGCACTCGTTGTGTGGTATGGTGACATTCACCATCTCTTTCTTTTTCCTCTCCTCATTGTGAATATGAAAGCGAGAGTCTTTATAGCACTCGTTGTGTGGTACGTTGACTAATCCTGGCTCTAACCTCCAAAATATCTCCACGTTCATATAAACACTCCTGATTTTATCATGCATCCGGTGCTTAGGCCATTAAGTATTGACATTTAGTTAAGAAATTTCTAAAATTTCTTTTTAGCCTTTCTTCATTGTATTTTCTGGCTCCGCTGCTAGTCTCCGTCATATAGCAAACTAAAGGATTACTAAACACGAGATACCTATTTGGATCTTAATCTATATATATAAATGAACTTCTGGATGCACCCAACTTGACCTTCTTGTACATTTCTCAACTACCAAAAGTAAAACTTAAAAATGAGTCGTGGACCATTTCCCACCCCCACAAAATCAAATGGTGCGTACGACATGTTAAAAAGCATGAGGAGGCCGCAAGTCAAAAGATACGAATATCGTGCGGATTCCGGTAGCCCCAACAATAATAAATGCAGTAGAGAAGTCGACCAAAAATTAAAAAACAGCCGACAATGACGACCTCTCCAGATAGGAATAGACGGAATAGAATAGTGCCTTTCCCTATTCTTATTCCACTTCCTCTTTAAAACACTGAGTTCACTTTATGATCCAAACTCAATCCCAAACGAATAATACAACAACAGCTGTCACCATTATTCAGACGAATTTTTACATGCAGCAACCCAAATCCTTGTGATGCCACGCGCACATACATACGCAGAAGGCACCTCTCTCGAAGATTTTTTTTTTCTCATTTTTTCTCCGCAAAAATCAAACTAATTCCTGATTTCTGCTGTATTTTCCTGACTTTTCGGTTCTTTTAGATTTTAGTAGTAGTGTCAATCTGCAGCTAAGTGTTAGATTGTATCACTGATCCACCGAGTTTGTTGTTTTTTCATAGAATTTTGTTAACACTGAATCTCAGATTTTGTTTGTTTTAATCCGATTATTAATTTCTTCACTGTTTAAATAAAATAAATTGTGAGGAATTTTTTGAAATTTTGGTTTATAACTTGAATTGGGAGGAAAAGTAAAAGAAACTTAATAAAAAAATAATTTAAGTTTCGATTTTGTAATTGCTTTTAAGTTATGTGTGTGTTGTTGTTTAATTTGTCGACATTAATGAAAGCCAATTACTATGGTTGTTGATCTGTTGTTTTCACTGCAAGTTCTTGTTGCTGATATTTAATTCAAATTTCCGGGTGATTAAATTAATCAAAATTCGGTCTTCTTCTTTTCCTGGACTGGTTGCACTGATTCTTTTGGTTGATTGGGAGTATAATGATAGACATGGTAAGTGGAAACATATTCCATTGCCGGAAACAGTCATGGCCATCCGAGGAGTATATCAGCAGGGCTACTTTGCAATTGGTAAGTTCCCCTTTACATTCATTCTATGATTTTGATCTCCGTGTGTGCATTTTGTGCAAATTTCTTATATGAACAAACCCTAAAACCCTACCAAAACCTCTAATCATGGATGGATGGACACAGAAAGTGTGTTCCTGGGTATGCCTTTTTGTTTATAATAGGGCATACCCATTTGATAAAAGGTTGCATTATAGCAAGTTGGTTATGTATGATGCCACAAGGAAATCGGATTAAAAGACTGATTTTGCATTATAGGCCGTCTTTTGATGCGGATTATCTTAGGGGATGAGCCTAATGAACTCCAGAGAGAAATTAGTTGCAAAGCGTTTGTTTGGTAAAATGGTATGTCACAATGGAGGTTAAGCTTTTTCTTTATGTTAGAGGGATGTGTATGTACCACTTGGGTCACTTGACTGGTAGGAGCACAATTGAATATGTAGCTTTCATGTGGCAAATGGCACACCACAATTCCAAGCTAATAGCTCGGCCCATAGTTGATCCGATGCTATGTAGCTTAAGTTAACCAAGTTGATGTCTGTGTGATTTAAATTGGTAAAATTTCTATGATCCTCTTGAGTAAGTGAAACATTCTTGATATAAGCTGCTGGAAGGTTCAACTGTTATTTTGTATCTAGTGTCTGTCTAACATGAATTGGACGTTCTCCATCACCTAATAACCTTTTTTGGTACACTCAGCGGATACTTGTGTCTAGTGGCTTTCTCACTTGAATTTGACATTATGCATCACCTGATAACCTTTCCTGGTGCAATCAGCATATTCTTATTAGGCTGTTAACTACCTCCCTTAATACTTTCTGCTACATGTTCATAGCTGGACTTTGACAGTGCTGCCCCACCAAGACAGGCATGGAGACGAAGATTAAACAGCCATGCTAATATACTGAAAGAATTCAGTGTCACATTCATGGAGGCATTGAAGATGGTGAAACTTCTTTTTCCTTCTTTTTACTTGGTTTACAGTAGCAAACGCACAAATCATGCGTATTGATGTATGTTTCAGTGAGGTACTTTTTGTTTTTTTATTCCTGTCTGCATTTTGTAAATGCTGTTGTGAATTTCAGATGCGGTTGGGGGTTCGTCTTTGGTCATATGTACGAGAAGAAGCTTCTCATGGAAGGGTAATCTCTTGGGTCCTGGATATATAATCATAGATGGGAATATCTCACTTTCTTAGGGATTCCTGTGAGCACCTATTGGTTTGTCATGACTCATGATTGATTCTGTAGGTTTCACTTTTGAACCACGTCTTTGCATTTTGAGGTAAGTGTTTTTAACATTACCAGTCTCTGTTTTGCAGAGAGCACCAATTGATCCGTTTACTCGGGAAAGTTGTAAGCCTTCGGCGTCACAAGGGGTTCCGCTTGGAGGGATGGGGTGTGTAATATGTTAACTATGGTTGTAAAGTCTTTGATTGGCTGTATCTCTATTTTATTTAACACCCGCCTTTGCTACCTTTACAACAGAAGTGGCAGCATATCCAGAGGTTTTAGAGGAGAATTCAGACACATGCAAATTGTTCCTGGTATATGTGAAACTTCTCCAGTAATGGCGAATCAGTTTTCGGTAAATATTTACAAATATATTATCAATCTTTTTTTTTTTTTTTTTTTTTGCTTTTTTATCCTGTACTTTATCTTTTTTCTGTCGAGTGGAATATCCTTTTAATTGGTAAACGATAAGGTCTTTTGACATTTCTATGCTGTACGTTAAGGAAAACTGGTAACATATGCATTAAAAGAAGAGAAATTATCGTATTTTAAACATTCTGGTTTAATTGGTTGAATTCGTCGAATTGTACCATAGAGCGAGGGAGTAATCCTACTCCATATCATATAACATAGGTCATCCTCTACTTGATGCAGATTTTCATATCCCGAGATGGTGGAAATAAAAAATTCTCATCAGTTTTAGCTCCTGGACAACATGAAGGTTTAAGGTACGAACTTCACTACTTCTTGACGGCATTTCTTTGAAGGACGTGCATGAAACCTTCAATAAAATCCAACAGCTTATGTTAGATTGATGTTTACAGATTCTGATTTGAGATATTATAAATTAACCGAGGCTCTTGCATGTTTTAAGGTGTACAGATGTTACGCAACCGTAGCGTATTTCTGCGTGTCCTAAGAGTATCTTTTTGTTTCTGTTTAGAAAATTAGGTGATCAGGGAATATCATCTTGGAACTGGAATTTGAGTGGTCAGCATTCCACTTACCATGCTGTATTTCCAAGGGCGTGGACAATATATGATGGTATGTCACATGCTACTTTTTTTTAATCTTCTTTGCGCTATTTTTTGCTATGGGTTTCTTTGCATTGACCTTTCTTTGCTGGCTCAACATTTGAAGCGTCACAGAGAAGTATATTCTAACTACGAACTCCAATTACAGGTGAGCCAGACCCAGAATTAAAGGTCTCTTGTCGTCAGATATCGCCGTTCATACCCCATAATTATCAAGATAGCAGCCTCCCAAGTGCTGTATTTGTTTACACTGTATGTTTTAAACTCTTAATGTGTAAACATGGCTTGTTGTTTTATTTTATTTTTTTGGCAATTACATTGGACCCCTTACACTCCACTCCACCCCACACCACACACACACCCAACCAATTTGGTTACCGGCTCTAAGGGTATACGACTTAGGGATGCCAACCCTATCCATATGGGAGAAGGTGGGAGGGTTGAACCCCTCACCTCCCACTTCGGAGGTAGGCAAGATACCATTCTACTATGAGTTGGATTCCGCTCATGGTGTCTTTTGTGAAAGTGATATTTGAAGCTGTTTTTTTTTTTTTTTTTTTTTGGAAATTTTGAGCATTTATGGTGTGCTAGTCTGTAGTTGTCTAATTAATATCCTTAATGGAGGATTCCATGTGGTTTGACAAATTTGTGGCCATGTTACAGTTGATATTTTGCTTGAGAGATGAGTTTCCGAACTTGTTAGATCATATACGGGTTTGCTATTGTTACTTAAATATGCATTGTGCTTAGTGTGATTTAGCTGATGCAAACTACTCAGTTGTAGTTTGCTTAGACTCAATTACACATGTTAGTATTGACAGTTCTACGCAGGCTTTATCTGAAAAAAAAATCATTTGCTGTTGTAGTTGGTTAACACTGGAAAAGAAAGAGCAAAAGTGAGCCTTCTCTTTACTTGGGCTGTAAGTAAACTTCTATTAACGTTGCTTTATGTTGAGAAGACAGTATATTCACTATGCTTCATTCGTGAATCTAGCTAATGAGTTCAGTTTGACAGAATTCAATCGGAGGAAACTCACACTTATCAGGTGGTCATGTGAATGAGCCTTTCAGGTCAGTACATGGTAAATCTCTTGTACAAGATTATAATATCTGACCATTGCAGCTTACACAAATTATGTTTCTTTTGTTTTATAGAGGCGAAGATGGAGTTTCTGGTGTACTTCTACATCATAAGTAAGTTGTCAACCCTTTATATTTCTGTATTGGGGGTTGGTTACTGATTTTTTAGGTCATTTCATGTGATCTTGGCTAGTCTTCACAGCAGAGAAACATTTCAATCAATTTGCTGCTTCCAGTGTCAAATGCCAATTGTGGCACTTCTAAGATAGTTTCTTACGCCACACATCCAAAATTTATTCTGTCTCCTTCCTCCATAATTTAGATTCAATGAGCTCATACTTTCAGAATTTGCAATTATTGTATGGGAAAAGAAAGTAAATGCTTTAAAAGTGGTTAAATTTGCAGGACTGCAAAAGGAAACCCTCCTGTGACGTTTGCTGTAGCTGCCTGTGAGACTCAGAATGTAAATGTGACTGTTTCTCCGTGCTTTGGATTGACCGACCAAAATTGCGTTACGGCTAAGAGCATATGGGATACAATGGCACAGGTAATCTATTTGGCTATATTTGCTTCACTAGAATTCATTCGTAAATGCTGGTGCGTTATATGAAGATTAAAGTCAACTCTAACATATTCAGACGTGTAAGCTCCACGAAGTGTTGAGTTTAGGTGTAGATTCATTTTAACACCCTGCTCCCAGTTGAACAAAAGAAAAGAAGTAATCGTTGAACTCCATTGCCATTTTTATAAAACCAAAGAACCGGCATCGTTGTAAATATAATGTATTATACCCATTTCATATAATATATCATGCATTTACCTGAAAGGTTCATTCAGATGACCACCTGGAAGGTGTGAGCTTCTCCGATTCAGCTGTCTGAACAGAAGGCATGAGGTCGTGACGCATATTGATATTGTCCTTGTCTAACCACCCAAGGATGATGGGGTTTTATTGGAAAATGTCCAAAGGCCTCACGTTCATCAAATCAGAAGCCTGACGCACAAGAACTCTCTTTTAGGCGATATGGGACAAATTCAACCATGTATATCAACCTCCTAAATTTACATATGGTATAGGAGTCCCAAAGCAATATGGGACAGTGTCGTACTATGTTCTTCACTGGCACCATTACACTTGCATGTCAGATGAGAGGGCACCCATTAGATTTTTTTTATCTCAGTTAGTAGAACAACCTTTCTCATGCTTGAGAATATTTAATTGTCTCTCATTATTTCCAGTTAGTAAAATAGCCTTTGCTTCTGTTTGAGGCAGAGCCAGTTTTTACAGAGATGAATTTCATTTGAAAAACTTCTGATAACATTACTATTTTTATCTGAAGGATGGGTCTTTTGACCTCGGAAATTTCAATGCTGGCTCTAGCATTCCATCGTTACCGGGAGAGACACACTGTGCAGCAGTTTCAGCCTCTGCTTGGGTAGAACCTCATGGGAAGTGCACCATAGCATTTTCTTTAGCGTGGTCATCCCCGAAAGTAAAATTTCTCAAGGGAAATACGTATAACAGGTAATTAATAATTGCACAGATATCCTGTAGGTTTGTGCTTTGATTCTGGACATTATTTTCTGATGTGTTCGGGATTGTCGCGTGTTCCAAATTTCAGAATATTATAGGGTGCTGAGGTAATAAAGTTTCCTTGTTTTGTGATTGGTTGTCTGACATCTAAACAATGAACCAAAATGTTTAAGGCCCTATATTTGGTGAGAAGTGCACCTACTTGAAAATCTCTTCGCCTTTCTCCTCGCTTCTCGTATCTCCTCGCCTCTTTTTTTTCTTTTCGCAATTGTAGTTTTCTACTGTTCAACTGGAGGTGTATTGGCTTAATTTGCTGTCATTAAACTAGTAATATTATGATATTTGTAACTTTTTAAGTTTTTAAGTTTTAAGTAGTTAAAATTGGTGGATTGTTATTGTTTAGTGTTAATTTCTTATCTGCTTCTGTTGTTGCAGGAGGTACACAAAATTTTATGGCACTTCTGAGAGATCAGCTGCTCACATAGTTCATGATTCATTGATGAGTATGTCTTCCTGGGATGATTTCTATTTAAACAGTCCAGTCCAGTTGTATAAAGCAATCATTGACTTAATGCATGAATCTTATTGGATTACTGACGTCTGCATATTTTATGGGAATGGTCCCTGTTTGTAGCTTGTACTTTTAGTGGTTAAAGCTGCTTCAAAGTTATTAACTAACTTGGAGGTCCCTACACAAAACTTATGTTTCCAAATTGCTGTTCAGATTACAAGTGGTGGGAGGAAGAGATTGAGAAATGGCAGAATCCTATCCTTAGCGATGACAGCCTTCCAGATTGGTAAGTCAAGCCAGTTCTGTTTTATTTTGTTTTTCTTGGAGTGTCACCACAGGTACTTGCGGATATCGCGAAGATTATGTGCTAAGGGTTCAACGAGGTCCTGATAACATAAATAAGAGAAGCAAAATAAAGAAAACTACATTCGATTTCAAGTTATTTTCCCTGAGTTCTCCTTCGATTTCAAGTTATTTTCCCTGCATACTGCTTGCCCACAGGCTTAATTTTTTGTACACCAAAAAGAAAAATGAAAAATTCTGCAAGTGTACTGTACTTAACAGGAGACAGTAGCTAGTACAGGTCATTTCGCCATTTTCAATAGGAATGGTTGAAATAATCGCCAACCATTATTTTTTGTCCTGATATTTTTGGTTATTAACTGCGTATTGTGTCTCTTTACATTTCTATTGCAGCTATTCCTTTACATTGAGATTAAATTTTGCATCATTTGTTTGGTGTGTGTTTTCTGGTTGCAGGTATAAATTCACGTTATTCAACGAGCTTTATTTTTTGGTATCGGGAGGGACCGTTTGGATTGGTATGTGCTCTTTTTACTCAACTATTTTTGTGCAATTACTTTGCAAGATGAGAAAATTAAAGAACTCATGTTCTTTACCTTTTTTTATTTCTTCTGTCTTGTTTTTGCTTTTGCTGTTGTATTTCTTTTGTTAATGAATATCCTCCTGAAGTTTGCAGATACAACTTATAAAAGGGTAGTCTAGTTACTGCAAATTAGGTCTGTGTAGATTCTATATGGGTTTTCGGCAATAAGGAATCAGTAGATAGTTTATCATCATATTTCAATTCTTATATGGATTTATAAGTGTATGCTGTTCTTAGATTTTCCTCAGTATTCGCCAAATCATATTCCCTTCTATATTTTCCATTTGCTATGTTACATGGTCAGATTTCTGATTATCATTTACTACAGATGGCCATTCACCAGCCAGAGATAACCAATCTACTATGAGCCAGAACGGGCATAATTCCAGAATCGAGGAACCCACCAAAATAAAAGTGACTGCAGCAACGGTGCACAGCAAGGGGGATGTGGTTATTGAGCATGAGAGCTGCATAAATGGTTTTGAAGATGCTGATGGTAATGGTAATGGTAATGGTCTAAATCTAGATGAGCAAAATAGTGATGAGGAAAACACCGAAGGCCACAATCCTTTGCAACTCAGTACCCTTGTAGATCAGAAGCCTGATGATAGCGAAGATGTTGGTAGGTTTCTGTACTTAGAAGGAGTTGAATACGTCATGTGGTGTACGTATGATGTGCATTTTTATGCATCTTATGCTCTTCTAGCTCTGTTCCCAAAAATAGAGTTAAGTATTCAGCGAGACTTTGCTAAGGCCGTATTAAGTGAGGATCGAAGAAAAGTGAAGTTTCTGGCAGATGGTAACTGTGGAATTCGTAAGGTTAAAGGAGCAGTTCCTCATGATCTTGGTACTCATGATCCATGGCATGAGATGAATGCATATAATATTCATGACACGAGTAAATGGAAGGACCTCAACCCTAAATTTGTGCTTCAAGTTTATAGAGATTTTGCTGCGACAGGGGACATGGCATTTGCCGTGGATGTATGGCCAGCTGTTTGTGCTGCTATGGAATACATGGAACAGTTTGACAAGGACGGTGATGGTCTTATTGAGAATGATGGGTTTCCTGACCAAACTTACGATGCTTGGACAGTTCATGGCATTAGTGCTTATTGTGGATGCTTATGGCTTGCTGCTCTCGAGGCTGCAGCTGCAATGGCTCTTCGTCTTGGAGACAAGCCATTTGCTGATAAATTCAAAAACATGTTCTCAAGGGCCAAATCGGCTTTTGAAGAAAAATTATGGAACGGTTCTTATTTTAACTATGATAGTGGATCAAGTAGCAATAGCAGATCTATACAAGCTGACCAACTGGCAGGCCAGTGGTATGTAGCTTCATCAGGCTTGCCTTCGCTGTTTGATGATCATAAGATCAAGAGTGTCCTTCAAAAAATATTTGATTTTAATGTTATGAAAGTGAGAGGAGGGAGAATGGGCGCTGTAAATGGGATGCACCCAAATGGGAAGGTGGATGAGTCGTGCATGCAGTCCCGTGAAATTTGGACTGGTGTTACTTATGGTGTTGCAGCTACGATGATACTTAGCGGAATGGAGGAACAAGCCTTCACTACAGCCGAAGGTATTTTCACCGCAGGCTGGTCAGAAGACGGATTCGGGTAAGGGCATCTTTCATCTGCACTGTTCTGTATATTTCGATATTGTTACATTAACTGATATTTAACCAAGCGCGGCGATCTTCTGGCACATAAATGAGATTCAGCTATTGTTTGGTGAGTGGGGATGTTTCCTCGCCATATTGATCATCATCATTGAAAGGAAGTCCATCTAGAGACTCAAAACTTAGTTAAAACCCGAGTAGAGGTCAATTGTATTTAGTCAATATGGAAGAGCTTTCACAGTCAATTTACAGTCTATTTTTTATAGCAGAAAATGTTATCAGTGTTGAGAGAAAAGTATGAAACACATTGAACTTGGATATGAATGAGTCATTTGGTTCAAAAAGAACGGTGTAGAGATAGGATTAAAGTCGACTAGTGATCCCACATCTGTAACGGCATCCTTTTTTACCATTAACAAACAATAAAATCACAATAGTGGGGACACTTACCTTCTAGACCTGTTTTCTTCGATAATGGAGCTTCAAGTAGTTAGGAAGTTCCTAATGAAGGTACAAGGTGTATTGTCTTTAACTAAGCAATAATCAAAAGTTTTTCAGGCAACTTGTTTAAGTGTATCTTTTGTGTGACTTGCATGCAGGTATTGGTTCCAGACGCCAGAAGGATGGACTGTGGATGGTCACTATCGTTCTCTAATATACATGAGGCCACTTGCAATTTGGTCTATGCAATGGGCATTGTCTTTGCCAAAGGCAATCCTCGAGGCTCCAAAGATCAACATGATGGACAGAATGTTGTATGTACCTATTAGGGCCTCGCATCATGATAACAAAACTAAGTGTTTTAGCAAATCGGTGTTTCACTGCACATGCTGATGGGGTCAGGTAATCTTTTGTGAACTGAGCCAATCTTTGCAACTTCCTGAAATTCTTTCATGGTGAATTAAGTAAAAGGAGTCCGGGGATGAGTTATGTTGTAAAATGAGGTAATAAAGCCTGGGGCCCAAAAATGTAAAGCCCCTGCGTCTCGGATAGCTATGATGTATATGAGTTCTTTTTTCTGTAACAATTTTTACTTATGGCTGAACCTCGGCTTAGTCTTGTAACTGTAATCCTGTTTAGGAAGGGATATGCAGAAGATGGAAGACATTCTAGTCGGTAGAACTGCGAGTTCTGAATAGATGCAACAAGTTAACTGCTGTTGTATTCGGGTTATAAGGATACAGATGATGTTAGAGATCACATAAGATTTGGTTTTGGGGTCAGGAACTGAACTTCATTTCCGTACAAGCTTTCTAGGAAAATGGAATGTGCTTACATAGAGCTGATTGTATATTAGCAGATAGCTTGTCTGGCTGAAGATGTAATGAATTTTATATTGTTAAAGTTGATTAAGAGGAACTCTGGAGATGTGCAAATGAATGATATGATGCGGTGCTAAGACCGAATGCTCACAATTGAGCTTCTTTGTATTGCACAACGGAAGCAGTCTTTTTAACTACTAGAGCTTAAAATTGTGAGTCCATACGCAGAGCAACAGTACCCGAGCAAGTCGCTCTTGATAAAATTAATTGCCACTGGTGAATCTCAACTAAACTTCAATGGAACTTTGAAAGTACTATTTGCACCTCAAATTCACCAGAAATGAACATTCCATCACACCTCTATATACTAGTGGAGGTTTTTTACAATTTTAGAATGGGGAGCTGAGATGTAGGGTGTAATGTATTGTATTGGGCATGTGCAACTGGGCTGCTTGCATCTGTGCCGGTTCCGTAATATTCGAATCTTTTTAAAGGTCGGTCTGAAATGTGATGATACGCGGCAGAATCACGAATTTTGCAAACGGCTGACTCAGACACAAAAAAGATTAGAATCTTAGCCACGAAGCTAAATAAAAGCTGTAATAAAAAGTCCTTTCTTTCCCGTTTATCTTTAACAAAGAAATTAAATATACTTTCAAAGACACAGAAAGAAAGAAATCTGCCGCCTATATAATCAGAGGAGCAAATTCGTAAGGAAACATCAGAGAAAGAAAAATGGAAAGACAAGAAGAAAAGAATAAGTCAGATTTTAACAGTTTACCAGAAGGATGTATTTCTAGTATCTTATCTTTAACATCTCCAAGAGATGCTTGTAGATCTTGTTTAGTTTCATCTGTTTTCAAATCTGCAGCTGAATCTGATGCTCTTTGGGATGAATTTTTACCATCTGATTATAAAGATATTATAGCTAGAGCTTCTCCACCACCACCATCATCATCATCACCGTCTCCGTCACCTGCTGCTGATTCTACTTCTACTGCTGCTACTACCGGGATTAGTTTCTCTTCTAAGAAAGAATTGTATTACCGGCTTTGTAATGAACCACTTCTCATCGACGGTGGTCGTAAGGTAAAATTACGTACTCAATTTGTTGCCATTTTGGAGATTTATTAGTTTGAATTTATATCTTGCATTGAATCGTTGATCTTATGTGATTTTACAGAATCTGATTTAAGCTGGAATGTTTTATTGTTGATTTTCAATTTAGGCATTGTTTTACATTTTCTAATGCGATCTGATCAGATTCTTCTATTATATTCTTAGAATTTAGATTCACGAGCGACGGCCTTTAGGATTAGGATATAAAAAGAGGTTGAACATGTGCTGAACATTCTCTTCATTGTCTTTTTATTGTATTTTAAATGAATGAAATATGGCCACCTACAACTAGCGTAAGCTTTTTGTAGTGCACTTTCGAGGTTGTGTTAGCTTCTTAAAGGATTAGGATTAGAAAATTAGGTATAGAATTGATGGACACTGATTGATTAGCGGACATTTTATCATCTGTTGTGGGAGTGCACTTGATATTTTTTAAGGTTCTGTATTGATTGCGTTTGGCTAAATTCTTTAACTGCTATCTTGATGTTGGTTCGAATTTAGTTAGTTTAACTTCAACAACCTGTGAATACAAGATCTGATCCACAATGAATAGTTGAAATTACCATGTCTTATGTATAGAAATCTCTGCAAACTCCAAACCAAGAAGTTGGTCATGTTATTCTGAGCTTCTACTTGCTCTAACTCAAGATTTTTGTTTATTATAGAGCTTTGCACTGGAGAAATCGAGTGGGAAGAAATGTTTCATGCTTGGAGCGAAGGAGCTCTTTATTATATGGGGAGGTACACCCAAGTACTGGAGGTGGAGAGAATTCCCTGGATCCAGGTATACACATTTTCACATTCTCTTTAGTTACTGGTGTTCTTAATTTACAAAGTGGTCTTACTTTTGTTTCCACTTTGCAGGTTTGACGAGGTGGCTGAACTGCTAGCCGTATGTTGGCTCGAATTCAGTGGGAAGCTTCAAACACGATTGTTGTCCCCTAAGACTTCGTACGCAGCCTACCTGGTACTAAAGTTTGTAGAAGGTGCATATGGATTTGATCACCCACCTGCAGAGGCTGAAGTAAAAGTCGTTGGAGGAGCTGGTAACGGCAGCAGTGTGGCTAGTGGAGAGAGACCTGTCTACTTGGATCCTGATGGTAGTCGTAGGCGTCAATTGCAGGTTGCACCACATCGTATTGGACTTATCAGGCGCAGGTTTGGTCACATATTGAGGCCGGCTCCATCCATGTCAAGATGGGAGGGACAGTTCCCACAGGAGAGAAACGATGGATGGATGGAGATTGAGATGGGTCATTTCTACAACGATGGCGGGGAAGACAGCGAAGGCGCCGAGTTACAGATGTCTCTGAGAGAGATTAAGGGTGGTCACTGGAAGTCTGGCCTTATCATCCAAGGTATCGAAATTAGGCCCAAAGCTGATAACTAAACTAAAAATACTGCGAGAAAGCCGTTTCTTCTACTTTTCCCCTCCATCTATAAATGTAACCAAAGTGAATTGATTTGGAATAGTTGTGTCGGCATGTAAGCGGCTTGAGTGGATCATCTGGCCGACTGGCCCTATGATTGAGTGGCTCAGACCAGAGCCATCTTATGGACCAGGCCAGCTGGGCTATTGCCTAGAGCCTCACATTGTTAGGGCCCAAATTTTATTTTTTCTTACTACTTGATTTTTTAGTTCTCTTACAGTGGTTGATAGTCATACTTCTAGCTGTAATTGAATGTTGTTTGTTCTGTAAGTACATCGTACTGCTTTCAATCGCATTTAGCCATCTATTTTTGTACACTTTATAACATGAGAATGTATTGTATAAACAGTTCTTTTCAAAATAAATCCTCTCTTGCAGTAAATTTATCAAAATTTGATGAAAATCAATATGCAAATAGATTTTTGTTGTCTGCCGCTTGATTTGCTAATGCATCCGTTGCCTGGTTGGCCTCTCTATAAATGCGGTAGTCACCTGGTTGGCCTCTCTATAAATGCGGTAGTTGGTAGTTACCTGGTTGGCCTCTCTATAAATGCGGTAGTTTGTAGTGCAGAAATAGATTTTAGTAGGGCTCTGATTTTGATGATCATATATCAAGTACGATGGCTTCTCGATCCGGATTGTGGAGAAGTGATGGGGTTTTGTGAGTTCGACTCTAATGATGAGGTTTTTTAGTTTCGACTCAAGTAAATTTTTGTCCATTGTCGTTTATTGATATTCTGATCGCTATTAGCATCCGCCACTAAAACCCTGGTTATTCCTTGTGGTGGTGTTATTCATACGATCGTGGTAGTTGAGAATTATTCCAGAAACTCCCACTATAAGTTTGATGTTGTTGTTAGAGCATTGCTTGGTCGAACTCACAAGTGTTGCTAATTCAAGCTTGTTGTCAAATTTAGTTCATCAAAACTATATCTTGATTTCTAGTCTACATTTAGGATAGAAGTGTGTAATTGAATACCAGACATCAATGTATTCTACCGTTTGAAGGCGAAGATCAATCGAAGCTTTTAGAGAATTTCATCAACAAAAGGTAAGTGAAGACTGAACCACCTTTTACTCAAGTTTTAACCTTTCTAGCTATGAGAATATGACTAAGCTTATCTTATTAATTATTCTCAAAATATGTATGACTAAGCTTAAGAACATTTGGTCAAAACTTGATGCGTTTGGTTAAAAATAATTTATTGTTTATGACCTAAATCGTGATTCAAGTTGATCATTTGAAAATAGCCTAGAAAAGTGATAGGTGTCATTGATGTTATTCGGGAATGTTTCAAATTGATTATTAGAATGATATAGAACTACTATAAATCTGGATACATGACAGTACACGTACCAGCTTACATAATGGCGCAATTGTTATAGGTCTGGAGCCGCAATTCATGTACCCAGTACACGTACCGGCATAGCTATAGTTCGGCAATGACTTTTTGTACACATACCGAGTATGCAAACCCAAAAAAATATGTTGACTCGTGAACCCAGGATGATACACATACCTAGTATGCATACCAAAAAAGTTTTAAAGATTCCTGAACTTGTTTTGTCTTAGGGGTAAACAAACCCGGTAAACGTACCATGACAAAATAACTCATGAACTGGAAAGTAAGTACACATACCAAGTACACGTACTTACCCAGTCTATTTTCAGATGCATCAGAGTTATTTTTATGAGATAATCGACATTTGAACAACTCTCTAAAAACACATCTAGACATATTTGATCACATTATAACCTATGGTTGTGACTCAAGATTAAATTCTTAAGTGTTATATAAAAATGGTTAAGATTATAGTTCGTATGGTTAGTTTCGACTAACAGTTCATGAAGAATTCATTATACACGGTTCGGTTACGTTTCATCCTAACCATAGTATATATTTTGTTGTGTTAATCTCAAATCAAAGATTCATCTAACGGGGGATATAATTGATTGCTTGATTTCAAAGCTACTTAGCTTAAATATATAACAACCTTTGATTTTTAAAGTCTATATAAAGAGAACCTCGGGCAACTTGGATCCTTCAATCCCCGACACTTTTCTTATGTGTCCTAGTTGTAAACTAGAGTCGTCCTCTCCTTTAAACCTTTTTAGGTTTAGCGACTAAAAAGACTTCTCTTAGGGATTTGTGAAGCCAGATCCGACTATCTTTATCTTGATAGTTCGTGTATCCTGATCTTTCTACTAATCGTTGAGTCTCACTACGATCAGGTAAGATATATATAAATCACAAAGGTTCTTTGTCTTAGATTTTGTGATTCCACAAGTATATTCCTCTATAACGCTTCTTTGTTAAAATCGGAGTAGATTTTACATGTGAGGTGAATAATAATCTAGGATGCTCTTTAGAGTTGCAAGTTACGGATTTTGAGGTTTGCTAGACTTTGTCTATTGCAAACGATTTCCTATCTCACCTTGATCTTTTGATCAAAACGACAATCACATATAGGCTTATCTGTGGGAGGAAGATTGGTTTAAAGTATTCAATTGAGTTGAACCAACTCTTAGGCTTTAAAAGACGTCAGTTAATAGAATCAATTGCGCAGAGTCTTGCGAGATTCAACATGCATAAGGAGCATGGCTGCAACTGAATTAATGTGACAGTGGATTCGGTCGCAACTACATTCCATTTCTAAGTATTGATAGTAGTTTAGAGTCTGTAGCGGCTTAATACAATTTGATGTTCAAATCTGGACAAGGTCCCGGGGTTTTTATGCAATTGTGGTTTCCTCGTTAACAAAATTTTTGGTGTCTATGTTATTTCTTTTCCGCATTATATTGTTTATCTTTATAATTGAAAAATCACAGGTTGTACATAAATCAATTAAAGTAGATACGTCCATCGTAATTGTTGGATGCGACTTGATTGATCTTGGATATTTATATTTGGAATTGTCCAAGAACTCTCACGGCATAAGCAGGTTCACAGACTTGTTTCCGTTTACATATTGATTGTGAGAGAAAGAGATATAAACTCTTAATATAATTCCTGATTGAGATTCATTAAGTTGTAACTCTCGGAATTGTATTTGAGTTTAGTCCATACAGGTTGCCTAAGAAAAAGTTGGTGGTGTATTTTGGTACCCCCTCATTTTACCACAAAAATCATCGAACTGGAAATGACCAAAACATCGAGTATTAACTCTTTGAAATCAAGACCCGTGTTAGACCACAACTTGGTTGAGCCGCAAGTATTGATATGTAAAGCTTGTCGTTAATATTAAAAGACTAAAACTGTATGTTGATTTATAGCCTATTAAAGTCTGTCTCAGACTAGGATTAGAGCACGGTAGTTGAGCACTAAAAATCACTGAATACCATCGAAGATTAAAGACCAAAGAAAAACGAAGGCATCTTCGAGAACTTCATCAACAAAGATATGTGAAGACTGACTATCTCATCTACTCATTATTTCTACCATTCTATCTTCAAAGACAATGGCATATGGATTTAGTATATGATGAATCATAAAGAAGAAGTTTTGAATCCAAGCTTGTACTTGAAAAATCTTGAAATATGAACTCAATTGTAATTTCATAGCTCCTATCACTTTTGATGTTGAGAATAATTTTTATTGTTAAAAAAACTATGTATGTGAACTATAAGCCTAAAAACGTCAAATTGTACTTTTCTTCACAAATTGCAATTTTAGTTTGCGACCTATGCAATTTATTGATGTTACCGAAATCCAAGGTGCACAAGTATTCACAAACTAATTTTTCGGTTTGTGAACTATGCAATTTTGGGAATGTTCTTGGACACTTTAAACATATTGAGTTTGCGAATCGCTTTTCTTAGTTCGCGAACTGGTCATTTTTTGGGTGTTATTGATCTCCAACATTGCTTGATGGTTCACGAATCATACTTTGTTATTCGTGAGCTAGCTTTTATGCACGGTTCCCTAATCGACAAATACACAAGTGCATATTATTTTTGTATTGTAAGGAAAACTTCTCACATGCTTACATGGTTTCCATTATTCGGAATTAATCTATGTTGAGAACTTTAGTTTGCTTGGGACCAAAGTAATTATTAAACATGTAAACTAGTTCACGAAGTTGCTTTCATCACAAGAAAATTTGCTCGAACCTTAAACATTCTAGCATGTTTAGTCATTATAAATAGATGATTCATGCAATGTAGAATATCAACCCCTATAAGATGTATACTAGCTACGAATAGAGTCATCCTCGAAATACCTAGGTATCTTCGTAAAACATAACTAGGTTACCACTTTGAAGACTTCACTTGGACTTTGTGAAGACTGGTCGGACTATCTTTTACGTGATAGATTTTTTATATCCAAAATCTTACAAGGATTTAAGATATAATATGATAAACTAGATGGATGCTTCCTTGAGAGGGGTGAGGTGAGGGGACAAACCTGAACATAAGCATTGGGATATTGATGTAACTTGTACAGATAAATATTCTATTACGATAACAAGTTAAGATATTACGAATGCGCTCATTTAATTTTTGATAATTAAAAATAGACAATTCATATGGATTATTTCAAATTCTCATCTATGTTCATTTCTCAGTGCATATGTTTGTAATTATCATATATGCATATTGTCGAATTCTGAATACCTTGACGAACATTCAAGTCTAGACAAGTTCTCTATTTCTTCGATATTGTGCAAGACAACCCTATTATACACTTTCCAAAGACTTCAAACTATAAACATGGAAGAAAATTGAAAGTCAAACAATTACGTTATATCATTGAAGCAATCCAACAACATTCATAAATGAATTCGGTGTACCCTTGGTTTTATTATAACTACCAAAGTTGTGTCAATATTTAAATTAATTTCTCGCTTTACACATTAAATATGGGAGGGTACCAAGTATACCATTAACTTTTTCGTTACAGAACTTATAGACAATTCATTACTTGAACTTTAGTGCAGATTAAAGCACACAAGAAACTTTGGATAATTGTTAGGGTACTAGAACTAAAAATAGATAAATTTATCAATTGATTAAAAATCAACCACCTTTAACCTTTTGATTGGATATTAACCACCTTAAAATACTTTGTATTGAATTGAATGAATAATAGAGTTATACAATAGGTGTATAAATAGTATAAGAAGCCCTAAATCAAGCAAGCAATCACAACTAAATAAAAAAGTACTCAACAGAATCTAAATAATGATACTCTAAGAACACTATAAATAAGGAAACAAAGAGTAAATGGAGTTGGTGTCGCAACATCCCAGGCTCCTGCAAATAAGGTTTGTCCTCCAGCCTCAAAGTCTGGAAACAGAGAAGAAAATCAGTAGCATCTTCCCAAGTAGTATCATCAATAGGACGATCATAATACTGACACCCCGATTATTACGTTTGAACATCCCTCTTTTGAGAATTGATTCAAGTTATTCAAAATTTTCAGTAGTTGTAGGAAAGGTATCAACAACATTCACATGAGCTCCCAATTTGAGTTTCAAGAGTGAAACATGAAAAACTGGATGAATACGACCATGGGAGGGTAAATCTAGTTTATAAGCAACAATGCTAATTTATTATAACATACGAAAAGGCCCATAGAATCGTGGAGAGAGTTTCGAATAAGATTGGATAGCGGCTGTGGTTTGATGGTAAAGTTGTAGACGAAGAAATACCCAATCTCCTACAGCATAACTCCTCTCCATGCGATTTACTTCAGTATATAACTTCATACGATCTTGAGCAGCCTGTAGACGGTATCTTAGAAGTTGCAAAGTGCGGTCTCGAGCTCTTAAAGTTAAGTCCACAACATTAACAACAGTTTTACCCGGCAAATAAGCAGAAATGGTTGGTGGTGGCCGGCAACCGTTATACCACCATTCAACCCATTGTAGCCAAAGACACCAGTCATGAGATTTATGACCATAAAAACAAATAAGATAACATTCTAATGTGCGATATATTACTCCATTTGGCCATCCGTCTAAGGGTAATAGGCTGAACTCCGACAAAGTTGTGTATTGTGCGAAGAAATGAAAGCTTCCCAAAAAATATGTAAAAATATAGGGTCACGATCACTTATGATGGTACGAGGCATTCCATGAAGACAAACGATATCCCATAACACAGCTACAAATTTGCAGTAGGGGCATCATGAAATTCATGTAATAACTTGGCATGCCATGTAGAAGAGGGAACTACTACCACGTAACCTTTATAGTGAAAGACACCACTAACATATGAATAATGTTTCTTACAGTCTGGATTATTCACAAGTGCATTAATTATACTTTTCATCTCAATATTAAAATAACATTATTGAATTATTTAGGTAAGACTCACAAATATTGGAGCGATAAGACCAACGAATGTAGGATTAGAAATGCGAGATAATGCATCTGTAGCTACATTCCTTACCATTGCGAAATACAATCTCATAATCGTAGCCTAATAAATTAGACACCCATTTTTGCTGCTCCATGGAAGATAATTTATGATCTTATTGAAATGGGTATTGGATGAGCCGAATCGTTGTGCATGGATATACACTAGTGGAAAATGGGCATTTCGCGACTGTCAGGACAGGTCATAGATACGGCTAAAATTACCCGTTCTAACAGTAGCAGATAGGGTCGTTGATAAAGCATGTTATAATTGTTTTACCCAGTAGTGGGGGTCACAGAATGAACTTATTATGCTACGGTCTATAACGGTAAGAGATAACTACCGTTTGGATCGGTAGTAGATTTAAAATTTAATATAAAAAAAATATACCAATATAGAATTGGTTGAAAACATCAAATAATCTGATCTGAGCTCTGATCAAAACTGAATCCACATTATAATAGAAATTGCACTTATAATTAAAATGATATTTCCATTAATCACTCAATGTACTCATGAAACAAACAAAATTCATAGTTGAATTCAGTTGGACACTTACGATCAAAAATCATACACCAAAATATTCAAATCCTGAATTCATACTAATACAAGTCCTAATAAGTTCAAGGTTACTTCAAGAGGTGCTACAAGTCCTAAAAACTTCAAAATTTCCAAAAAAAAAGTGCAAACCAGCAAAACGATAAACTTCTCAATGATGAACTAAGCCAACGCTTCATAATGGTGCACCTGAAGCAAAAAAAAAAGGTACACAAAAAAGGTTCAGTTAACACTTAAGTTGGAAACTTACAACAACAACAAAATAAAATTCAGTTAACACTTAAGTTGTATCGACTCGTGCATGTTAAATAAGTATACACACAACAACATAGAGTGTCTAATTTATCTGGAGTATGGACACACCTGACCAAGCTCATTCGGGCGCAGAGTGACAACCGATGCAGTTCAAGAGTTCTCTGGTAAGGGAACACCATTAAGGTCTCTGCAAGTTTTATGGTTCTCTTATTCATATTCTTTGAGCAAGTAATACCTTCTTTCTTGCAAGCTTTCCCCTAAAGACAGCAAATAAAAAAGTCAACCAACCAGTAGAACAATACCTGTTTTCTTTCAATCCACTCATTACCTTTCTCTTGAAGATTTCAGGTACCCTGGTACTCATTCTTAAGGCTCCTCCAATATAGTATGAAGCCATCTATCACATAAAAATATAAACAAAAATAATAAGGAAATCAAATAGTCGCTTGCGAAATCAAAAGAAAATCATGACAGCATCCCAGCTCCCAGAAATTTCAGCACGGAGGTGTCATGTTGGCATCACGGTAATTTCTAAAGTATAAAAGCAAATAAGGGGTGTAATACCATTCTAGAAAGCTCTGACAACCATCTACAACTTCTTAGGAGACACCCTGAGCTAGTTCAGACTCTAAATACTCTAAAATCACATGACAAAACCGTACCATATGCTGTCCTTCAGTAATTTCAGTTGCGATTGACCGTCCGTTCGATGTTGTAACTTCCAAACGACAAGTCCAACTATCAGGCCCTTTTGCAGGGGTACATAGAACACTGATATAAACACTTCTCGTGAAGAGATCATTGTCTAAAACATCACCAATTTACACAGACTCTAAATACTCTAAAATCACATGACAAAACTGTACCATCTGCTGTCCTTCAGAAATTTCAGTTGCGATTGACCGTCCGTTCGATGTTGTAACTTACAAACGACAAGTCCAACTATCAGGCCCTTTTGCAGGGGTACAGAGAACACTGAGATAAACGCTTCTCGTGAAGAAATCATTGTCTAAAACATCACCAATTTACACAGAGTTAGGCCTAAAAATGGCTGTGTGTGCAGTTTTCCTAAAACGACTAATTACGTATTTAATTCAAAGATAAGATTAGAGCCAAAAAATGGGAGAATATCAAATGAACAATTCACAGAGGAAAATTTCATGCTCCAAGAATCTTACTTCTTCAAGCACAATAGCGTCCATTAAAGCAATAAGCCGATTACGGTTAAATTCCCTGCCAGTAGAATCCACAACAGCAGATCTGAAACAAAACATCTATGAGGAAACAGCCAAACAAAATGCAGGGTAGACAAACACATAAGATGAGGAATTATTAGCTTGGGTTATGGATTTCATTGATGCTTTATCCTCTGGGTTAGGAATGTGAATTGGGAACATACCTGATTCGAAAGCAAAAATGTTAAAAAATTATTTCCGTTTCAATTGAAGCATCATGAAAACAACAGCTATTAATCATGTGATAGAAATTACCATCTGGCTCCAAGAACTGACTACCATAAGTAAGAGCTCCCAGTGGTTCAAGAAAGCTTTGCCTGATAAACATCCAATGAGAAACCTATAAATAAGCTACAATGGCATATAGAACAACAAACTTTGTAGGACATGGACTCACTGCGAAAAATCCACCTCCTCCATTCCCTGCATCAACAACTATGTGGAACCCCTCCAATGGTTTCTCTGAAATTTAAACATGAGACTTAGTGAACAAATATTATTCACCTAGAAACATCTTAAAACAAAAACGAGTCAAGAAGACACTGTGGGTTTCTTGGCATTGGCATCAACAACCTAGAACTGACTCCTACCATTGGCATCAACACTTGCAGGTCATTTCACTTGCTCCAAAATAGTTAAATACAGAGCAATCATGGTATATTAAGCATCAATTGTGAGCCAGCCAACATCTTATAGAGACAAGACAAAATATTAATTACAAATAAATAAATTTAACCATGCTTGGATATAAAATTGAAGAAAGTTACAAAAACGATCCGAAAATTCTGATTTTTGTCTTGAGTTATTCATCCATGGCATACACTCTACTATGTTGCAATAGGATTTCCAAAGCATCTATCATAATACCAACTATGCACAATACCGCTAGAGAACAGAAAATGGTGCAGCTTCTATCAAGACTATTACAGGAACTCCTTCAAATATTATATAGTAAGAAGAGGATTCATGTGTAAAGGAGATGTTACCTTAGGGCGTGTCTTAAGTGTCCACCAACCAAGTGGAGATGTTTCATTGTACCACCAAGCCAAACCAAAGACCATATACGTGCAGAGTAAAGCTTTGCCAATTTTCTTCCAAATGAATAGTGGCACAACCTTTATTACATAATTTGCAACCTTAAGAAATGCTACAACCACATAAATCAAATTTAACCTAGCTAGGTAATTTTCTTGTCATTACACGCATTCAATCAAATAATTCAGATTCACCTAAATCCCAAATCAAATTATCAAAAACCTCAAATGTAACATATTGACTTCCAACAATAGGCTGGTAAGTGCAAAATTAAGAGAACGAACATATAACAAACTGATTACAAAGTTGGGTTTTGGTTCAACTTACTTCAGAAACTTCTCTGCGTTAGGTAAATTCGCCATGGAAATCCTGAGACAGAAATTACACAATTTTTTCAGTTAGACATTTTATCAAACAAAGTCAAAGCATTAACAACTTATAATACAAAAGCCTAAATTAATTACTGTATACAAATCCAAAACCACGCAAGAAGTGGAAGAAAAACGGCCTACCTCTTTGAAGAACCCTTAGCAAAAGAACTAACAAGTAATAAACAATCTAAATGATGTATAATGAATTAACATAGAAACATGAATTTCCATCTAGATTCATTGGTCAAAATGAGATCCAACTGAAAATTTATGTCTGTAACAAAAATTAACAAAAAAAAAAAAACCCAAACCCACTGTAAGAGATGAATAAAACAATCCAAAATCAAAGAAGCCAAATCCGCTGTACAACCAAAATCCGATAACTTCATTAACAAAAAATTGAATTGAACCTGGTTAAAATGAGGGATAACTTATACCTGAGGATCCTCAAGAACTTTGCATGAAATCTAAAGAAAATTCAGTGAAAATTTCTACAAACAAAATTTATAGAAACCCCATCAAAAACCCCAAATGAAAACCCTGATTTCATTCCAAATCCGAAAATAATTTGAGATCTATTTTGGTTTCCTCTGAAAATAGGCTATCTATTTCCAATGAAATTAGGGATTTGATTTTGGGAATATAGATACGGATTATGGTTTCATTTTTCTGATTTGGTGGAATGAGATAGAGGAGATGGAGAGATAGCAACGTTCTGGTTTGGTGGAGGGAGATGAAGAAGGAGGAGAAATTATAGATGGAGAGCGAGATCGAGAGCAGGAGGAAAGGGATGAGATTATTGGAAAAGTGAGAGAGAGATATGGTATTCTTATCTTTGTTTCTTGATAATATAACCAAATAAAATTCGTTTTCTATCCATAGTGGAACCGCAGTAAATATTTTGTTACGGTTTTTCACCGAATAATAATTTGTCCGTGTTTTTTTTATATCAACTACGGTTTTGACCGGTCAACGGTCAATGAGGGTCATAAATGTGGGTAATAAAAACCCCATATTCCACTAGTGATAACTAGTCTTATATGGGAAATATTTGATGGTCAGAAAAGCACAGGAATACAGTCGGTGGTGATTGACTGAGTTGTTTGCAACCAGCTGAGGCAAGTGACCGAGATTTGGACAGAAGCTCTGAAGTTCTGTAGTTGGAAGTTGGATTTCAGAAGACTAAGAATAGAAAGTGATAATGGGTCAGAGTTTGGAATTTGGTGAACGTGGCACGGACTGGGCTTTGGGGATATTCTACAGTCCAGTTAGAGGACTTCGGAGCATATATATATTTCGAACGACAGAAACTGGAGAAGGGAGGAAGGCCGGTGATAGAGGCTGTCGGCTGGAGGAGTTGCAACTTGGAAGAATAGTTGACGGCAATTTGAAGAGCTGATACGGAAGGGAAGAGACGATACCATTGCTCCATTTCGGTTTAGTCTTTTCTTCTTTTGTTAATTATTTTACTTTTAGATTTTTGAGAAATCTATTACTATGGCGTGCTAAAAAATTGTGACTAGGGTTTATGGTTGAATCCATTTTGGGTATTAGGCTAATTTCAACTGATTATATAGCATGAGACCATTATGATTTGGATTAATTAATTTTTTAATAATGTTTATTGATTGATTGAAAATATAAGTTGTTGCTTCACCGGTTTTAAAAACCTATGCTCGTAAATGATAGTTTTGCAAATATATCTCTCTTATTATTTGATGATCCATGCTTCGTTAATAAATTTGATGGGTTATGCTTAGAAAAGCCATACAGAATTTGTGAACCTATATTTAGTTTCGTATAAATTTCTCGCTGATGCAATTTCATGGTTCATGCTTGGAGTTAGTCTTTTGATGTACCATGCTTAGGGTATACCAGTGATATTTGCGACTCTAATATTTATAATAGGTGATGTCAATAGAACGAACAATAAACACATATTCATAATTATGTTTCATTTCAGTAATTGAATTGAAATAATGGCGGATACCAATAAAACCCTGGTTACCGATTCTTCAATTGGATTCATTTTATTATTTTAGTTTATTTCCTTTGTTTTTATTCATTCTAAAAATATCAAAAAACATCTTTTATTGGTTAGTCGATTAGAGACATTGATTACAGTATTTCCACCGCTCTTCGTCGGAACGACACGTACTTGCCTCTATCTACTAGTTAGACACCGTGCGATTGCGGTATAATATATAGGCAATCCCGAAATCCTATCACCTCACAATAGTATTAATCGATGCAGCGAAAAAAGATATTATGGAATCACAAACAATGAGACGAAGATGTTTGTGATTACTTTTATATCTTGCCTATCGGAGATAGAAATCTCAAGACAATTATTACAATTGTTCTCGTACAATAGAAACATCAAGATCAGATTACACAACTACAATTAAAGTAGTATCGGTCTGGCTTCACTATCCCAATGAAGTATTTAAGTCGTTAACCTGGTTTTAGAAGAAGAAAACAAAAGGTTAAAGGAGAATCGACTCTAGCTTATCAAACTAGTATCACACAAAATGTGTGGGGATTAGGTTTCCCAGTTGCTAGAGTTCTCCCTTATATAGTCTTTCAAATCA
The DNA here is from genome assembly GCA_023529315.1 of Papaver bracteatum. Taxonomy (NCBI): domain Eukaryota; kingdom Viridiplantae; phylum Streptophyta; class Magnoliopsida; order Ranunculales; family Papaveraceae; genus Papaver; species Papaver bracteatum. The sequence continues at coordinate 391,142 of JAJJWX010001630.1, forward strand.
GGGTTTGCAATCAATGTCAGCTTGTAACAAAGCATTCAATATTCATCGTTAGATGAAAACCTGATTAGATACAAGCTAATATCTTTCAACCGTTAGATCGAAAACTTAGCTTGTCAAACACACATGTACTTGACGATTTGGGTTTGTGTAACCGTACCCAAACGTGTACAATGGTTGGTTCAATATTAGTCAACCAAATGATAACTTTCATATCAACCATATTTTTCTTCACCATAACTAGTCCAAATGACTCAAATGAACTAGTTAGAGAGTTGTTCAATTGCTATGAGATCTTATGTACTACACAAGACACAATTGAAGCAAAAACGATGTGATTCACTTGAATAGATTCATGAACTATAAAGCCACGGTTTGCAATAGCATTCCTTAGATAATTTAAATAAGTTCACGAACATTATTTTTAGACATAACCACTCAAGTTCGCGGTCTGGGTTCGCAGACTCAATAACCGATTGGAGTTCACAAACTCAAGCAGAAATTCTCGGGTTCGAGAACTTCCGTCAGTTCGCGGACTGAAACCAAGCTACAACTCCAGCATAAAATTCTCGGGTTCGAGAACTACGCACGTTCGCGGACTGGGTTGACTGCTCAAGTTCCGGTTTTCACTTGATCAACAAAGTTCGCAAACTTCGGTTAAAGTGATAAGGACTTATACATATATGTGTTACCACAACAATGTTTATATCCCCCAATGGTTATATTGTCTAAACTCTCATTTCAATCATTGAAACATTCTCAGAGGACGTCATATAATTGTTATTCACAAACTAGTTTTCGTCAGAGCAATTTCCAAAGTGATTGAAACATAACTTGAATTTCGTCACTAGGCAAAGATGAACTTGGCTAAAGCGAAAGCTTTACCAACACACATTTCAAGAAATAGATAAGCGAGATATACTCAGCTCGAAATGTCACATATGCATATCTTTAGTCTATCTAGTAAAACGACTTTTGTATCAAGATAGGAGATAGAGTAGATAGATTTTTGAGTGATAGATAAGTTCAAGTCTCCACATACCTTTTAGTCGATGAAGATCCACTGGTTCCTTGAGTAGTCCTTCGTCTTGTATGATGAGTGCCATGGATTTCTTGAGCTCAACCACACTTTCTATCCTAGTATGAGACCTTATCTATAGTAGACTAGAAATCAAGACTTTATAGTTTTGATCACTAACATTGAAAAACATGCTTGAGATAGCAACGCATGCGAGTTCGACCGAGAAGTGCTCTAACAGGAAGCCTTCTATATCTTACAGCTACTCAACCTGATATTGCTTTTAGTGTTGGTTGTTGTGCTAGGTTTCAGGAAAATCCATAGGAATCTCATCTTGCAGATGCAAAAAGAATTATACGCTAGATTAATCACACTGCAGGGTATGGTCTCTCTTACACTTGTGATACTAACACTGATCTTACTGCCTATTCAGATACAAATTGGGCAGGATGTGTGGAAGATAGAAAAGTACATCAGGGGGTTTCTACTATGTAGGACTAAATCTTGTAGCTTGGCATAACAAGAAAAAAAATTCACAATCCCTCTCAACATGTGAAGAAGAATACATCGCTGCAGGCTCATGTTGTACTCAACTTCTATGGATGAAACAAATGCTTGTTGATTATGGAATCAACAGTGGAGTAATGAGAATCTTATGCGACAACACCAGTGCAATTCGAATAACATAAAATCCAGTTGAGCACTCAAGGACTAAGCACATTGACATAAGGTATCATTTTATTTTATGAACTATAGTATCATTAATATGGAATTTGTTCCCTCGGAACAAAAATTGGATGATATTCTCACCAAACCATTACATACTGCTACGTTTCAACACTTACGGCATTCTATTGGTGTTGTTCTGGTTCATTAGTCATCCATAAGTCTTGCCCCTGCTCTTATCTCGATCTTTTGGGCAATTGAGTTTGGAACTTTTTGAGGTGTAAAGTTATTTTCCATATTTGTTTCTAGTAGATGTATCTTCTAAGTATCTTAGTGTTATCTTGAAATCCTTCTTTTCTTGTAAAAGTAAGGTCGTTCTTGTTGTTCTTTCGGGAATGGCATCAAATGGGGACAGTTCTTTTGAACTTGCGCTTAATTTCCATATCTTTGTGGGGAGTGCGGCTGTGGAATATTTTAGGAGTTATCTTGTATCTTTATAAACTCCTTGATGAATGCATTTAGCTTCGGCTTTATGATTGCATCTAAACAAAGTTGATATGTACTTTTCTTTGGTTTTGAAGCATCTCCGTGGAAATTTCATTAGGATCCCGTTTTCGTACCTTTGCTAATTTTATTGACAAAAAGGGGAGAATTAATATGTAGTTCACACTACAAATACATATGGTTTTGGATCATTATGTAATGGGGAGTGGTTTTCATGTTGAGATGAAAGTATTGACTAAGGGGGAGTGATGCATATCACCATAGTATTGTTGTCAAAGTTATGATACAACTGAACTTTTGAAAAAGCGGGGGTCTAACAACCACACCCAATCTTTCGCTTAGCAATCTGTATGGACTAACTCCGAGTTACTTTCTAGAGAATCAACTAGATAGTCAGACTCAATCTAGATAGAAATATCTCAAGGATTTATTATCTCTCTATTGATTTGATTTACTCAAGCTAATAGAAATCAGCGTGTCTTTAATCAAATACAAGGAATAACTTGGATGGTACCAAAGACCAATATCCGAGTGTCAATCAATGTAAATCAACAACCAAAAGGTCAGATATTCTAATAGATTGAACTTCAATGCACAACCTGTATTATTTCAAATATAAAGATAAACAATATAATGCGGAAAATGAAATAACACAGACACCATAATTTTGTTAACGAGGAAACTGTAAATGCAGAAAAACCCCGGGACCTAGTCCAGATTAAACATACACTGTATTAAGCCTCTACAGACACTATCCTACTCCAAGCTAACTTCGGTCTAGTTGAACCCTAATCAATCTCACACTAATCCAAGGTACAGTTATGCTCCTACGCCTCTGATCCCAGCAAGATACTACGTACTTGATTCCCTTAGCTGATCTCACCCACAACTAAGAGTTGCTACGACCCAAAGTCGAAGACTTTAATAAATAAATATGTATCACACAGAAAAGTCTACAGTAATAGATAAATCCGTCTCCCACGAATATACCTACATGTTTTTGTTTCGTCTTTTGATAAATCAAGGTGAACATGAACCAATTGATAAACCAGACTTATATTCCCGAAGAACAGCTCAGTATTATCAATCACCTCACAATAATCTTAATCGACTCAGCGAAAAAGAATATTGTGGAATCACAAACGATGAGACGAAGTGTTTGTGACTACTTTTATATCTTGCCTATCGGAGATAGAAATCTCAAGCCAATTATTCCAATTGTACTCATCGATAGAAGATGCAAGATCAGATCACACAACTACAAGAAAATTAGTATCGGTCTGGCTTCACAATCCCAATGAAGTCTTTAAGTCATTAATCTAGTTTAGAAGAAGAAACCAAAGGTTAAATGAGAATCGACTCTAGCTTAGCAAAACTAGTATCACACAGAATGTGTGGGGATTAGGTTTCCCAGTTGCTAGAGTTCTCCCTTATATAGTATTTCAAATCAGGGTTTGCAATCAATGTTAGCTTAGTAACAAAGCATTCAATATTCATCGTTGGATGAAAACCTTATTAGATTCAAGTTAATATTTATCAACCATTAGATCGAAAACATAGCTTGTTATACACACATGTAATGCATGTTTCTAGGCTTGTGTAACCGTACCCAAACTTGTACATTAGTTGGTTCAACATAGTCAACCAAATGGTTAGCCATATGATAACTTTCATATCAACCATATTCTTCTTCACCGTAACTAGTTCAAATGACTCAAATGAACTAGTTAGAGAGTTGTTCATTTTCTTAGATCTTTATGTACTACACAAGACACAATTGAAGTAAAAATAATTTGATTCACTCGAATCGGTTCATGAACTATATAGCCACGGTTTGCAATAACATTCCTTAGTTTATAGAGATGAGTTCAAAAACATTGTTTTTAGACATAACCTACTCAAGTTCGCGGACTGGGTTCGCGGACTTAAGTTCCCGGATGGAGTTCACAAACTCTAGCAGAATTCTCGGATCGAGAACTTCCGCCAGTTTGCGGACTGAAGCTCACGTACTTCTCCGGTTCTCTTGATCAACAAAGTTCGCAAACTTTGGTTCAAGGAATAAGGACTTATACATATATGTGTTTCCAAAACAATGCTTATATCCTCCAATGGTTATATTGTGTAATCTCTCATTCCATTCATTGAAACATTCTCATAGGGCGTTATGTAGTTGTTATTCACAAACTATTTTCCGTCGGAGCAATTTTCAAAGTGATTGAAACTTAACATGAATTTCTTCACTAGGTAAAGATGAACTTGTCTAAAGAGAAAGCTTTACCAACACATATGTCGAGAAATATATAAGAGAGATATACTCAGCTCGAAATACCACATGTGTATAATCTTAGTCTATATTGTAAAACGACTTTTGTCTCAAGATAGGAGATAGAGTAGATAGACTTTTGAGTGATAGATAAGTTCAAGTCTCCACATACCTTTTAGTTGATGAAGATCCATCAGTTCCTTGAGTAGTCCTTCTTCTTGTATGATGATTCCCATGGACTTCTTGAACTCAACTACATTTTCTATCCTAGTACGAGACCTTAGCTATAGTAGACTAGAAATCAAGACTTTATAGTTTTGATCACTAACATTGACAAACATGCTTGAGATAGCAACGCATGCGAGTTCGACCGAGCAATGCTCTAAAAACTTTGATACTATGTAATAATACTATGACATTGTATAACAATGATCGAGAGCTTTTGTTTTCTCATTGTTATGGATACGGATCTTCAACAACTATGATTCTAAACTGAACATCTATGGAATCATGGGAGTACTTGGAAAAGACGAAGTTTTCAAGTAATGTTGAAGCACCAAGGAGATCAAGCATGTGGACGAGAAGCTACAAAGTTTTATTTATTTTGTAATCCATATGTATTGATAGTTTTTTCACTAAAGTTAACAAAGGGGGAGATTGTTAGAGAATTTCTCGGTCGAACTCGCAAGCGTTGCTAACTCAAGCCTATTTGTCAAATTTAGTTGTCAAAACTATATGTCTTGATTTCTAGTCTACTTATAGCTAAGTCTCGGACTAGGATAGTTAAGTGTAGTTGAGCTCCAGACTCCATGACGATCATCTTACGAAGACGAAGAACTACTCAAGAAACCAGTGGAACTTCATCCGACTAAAAGGTATGTGGAGACTTGAACTTATCTATCACTCAAAAGTATATCTACTCTATCTCCTACTCTTGGGACAAAAGTCGTATAAGTATGATAGTTTTCATACATATACATTTGCTATTTCGAGCGAGTTTACTCGCCTATCGATTTCTCGAAATATGTGTTGGTAAGATTTCGCTTCAAACATTATTCATCTTTACTTGTGACGAAATTCATGATGATGTTCCAATCTTGAAAATGGATTTGATGACGATAGTTGTGAATAACGACTGTTATAACATTATAGAATAATGTTTCAATGATTGAAATGTAGAGTTGAGATTACCATCTATATGTTCGCACATTAGTGTATAAATCCATGTGCTGGAAACCAAGTGTGTGCATATGGTATTGGTGAAGGAGACTGGTTGGGTATGCGCACCCGTACGCGTACTGGCGGAACTTTTCCTCCCGGGAAATTCTACTGAGTTTGGAGTTTACGAACTCATAAACCAGTCACCTTAGGTACGCGTACTGGCGGAACTTTTCTACTCGAATTTTTTTGCTGAGTTTGGAAACTCAAATCCGGTAGCTAAGGTACGCATACCCGTACGCGTACCCAAGCTGGTTATTTCTCAAATCGGTAGTTCATGAACTTAAGATAATAAATTATAAGGAATACAATTTTTGCAAACCGTGGCTATATTGTTCATGAATTGATTCAAGTGAATCAAACCAATTTTGTTTCAATTGTGTCAATGTATAAAGACCTAAGCAATTGACCAACTCTTCAACTAGTTCTTTTGAAGTTATTTGAACTAGTTATGAAAAAGATGAATACGGTTAATATGAAAGTGCTCATATGGCTAACCATTGGTTAACTAATTGTGAACCAACTAAGTGTACACGTTTAGGTACGGTTACTCAAACCTAAATGAAATACATTTCATTTGTGTGTGACAAGCTAAGTTTCGATCTGACGGTTGAAAGATATTAGCTTGGTTCAATCAGGTTTTTCATCTAACGGTGATTTTTGAATGCTTTGTTACCAAGGTAACTTAGATTTTCAACCCTGATTTGAAAACTATATAAAGGAGAACTCTAGCAGCTGGAAAAACTAATCCCCACACCTTCTGTGTGATACTAGTTGGTTTAGCTAGAGTCGATTCTCCTTTAACCTTAGGTTTCTTCTCGAGACCCTGTAGGTTAACGACTTAAATACTTCATTGGGATTGTGAAGCCATACGAAACTACTTCTCTTGTAGTTGAGCGATCCAATCTTGCCATTTTCTATCGTACGAGTTCAATTGAAAATTTGACTTGAGATTATATCTCTGATAGGGCAAGACAAAAAGAAATCACAAACATCTTCGTCTCATTGTTTGTGATTCCGCAATATCTTGTTTCGCTATCATACGAATAAGGTTATTGTGAGGTGATTGATAATTCTAGGCTGTTGAAGGGAAAGCCCCCTTGTTTTTCGCTTTGGTCTGTGATTTGATTGTAATCTCCAATTATAATCCAGGCCATGTTATTATGAGTTATTTTATCTCATATATCTTCTAAGAATTTTCACGAATCAATTTTATTGGGTTTGTAAGGACTACCATAGAAAGTTGTTAACAGCCAAAGTTGTTCATTAAAGTTTGTTTTAACTAAGATATTAATCATGTTATTGTTCCAGTGAACAATTTCAGAATGAAATCCATCCACCCAGGCCAAAGCTAGTCCCCCTGCTTTGCCTATAGGGTCGATAAGATGGATATTAGGGAAGCTGGAAAGAAGTTGTTTCATAAGTTTTTTAGGTGATTTTGTATCTGACAGAAAAATCACGTCTGGTATTTTATTTTTTAGTAGTCGTTCAAGATGTTGTTTAGTTTTCTTATTACCACACCCTTGGTCATCTAACATTGACGAGAAACTTGATATGCCTATACTTGTGGGGTTCAACTGAGAGATGTTCTAACAGGGATCTTGATTTCAGAGATTTGATACTTATGTTTTAGTGTTTCTAATTTGATGATTTTTGTTGTAGTATATTTTTTCCATTAAGTGGGAAGTTCTGCAAGAATTTTTTTAACTACCACAATAGTAAGCACAACCTCTGGGAATAAGTTGATACTTGTGTTTTAGTGTGTCCAATTTGATGATTTTTGTTGGTATATTTTTTCCATTAAGTGGGAAGTTCTGCAAGAATTTTTAAACCACCACAATAGTAAGCACAACCTCTGGGAAGTTCTGCAAGAATTTTTTAACCACCACAATAGTAAGCACAACCTCGGGGAATAACCACGATTTTAATGGCGAAAATGAGTCGGTCAGAACTCACAAAACCAGGCAGTTAGAACTCACAACCTTTGAAATCAACTTTTGGGGGTAAAATAGAACTTCGATAAATTGATCCTCGATAAATTAATTACTTCGCTAAAATAATAAATTCTCTGGTCCCAACAAGGCTTGGATAAACTAAATTTTAACTCCATAAATTAATAACTTCATTAAAATAATAATTTTCTTTGATCCCAACGATATTAATTTATCCAAGTTTTACTGTACTCACAAAACCTTGAAATCGGCTTTTGGGAGCGCAGGGCACTGCTTTTTAAGGTTATAATATGACTGACTGACTCCGTGAGTTATATAAAGTACCCACTACCCACTCGGAAAAAAAAAAAGTTGCATTCAATGGCATAGTTATATTCGTCAAAATTTGATAATTCCAAGAGGATTTGCTTAATGTAGTGAACTCTAATGTCCTTTGATAAAAGTGTACAAAAGTAGATGGCTAGATGGAATTGGAAGCAGTACACAAATGGCTAGATGGAATTGGAAGCAGTACACAGTACTTACAAAACAAACGGCATCCAATAACAGCTAGATTGTATGATGACTATCAACCACTATGTAAGAGTGCTAAAACAATCAAGCTGACAACCATAACTATGCAACAGACCCAAAAAGAGAGTATTATTATCCCAGCTGACAACCATAACTATGCAACAGACCAAAAAAAGAGTCCTACTATCCCAGCTGACAACCATAACTATGCAACAGACTAAAAAAGAGAGTGTTACTATCCCAACAGCCAAACCATGAGTTTGTTGTTACGCAGCCTTGACAAAATGTGGTGTCAACAACTTCGCAATCTCCAGCATCCCAACTTTGTCCTTCCCATCGAAAATACTCTTCAGCTTCTCATCACATATTATCTGCCTCTTGTCAGCAGGATTCTGCAAGTACAAAAGTACAGTTCATAAGATCAGTGTAATACTCTTACTACGGGTCTTCTGTAAAACAACAGCACACCTTATATCCTACACAGTAACAAAAACCAATACAAACACTTGGCTGAAGTTATTATCAAAAGATCACATCCCAAAATCCAAGGAAGAAGGAACCCAAGACTATGACAAGATGGTTTTCTTAACAATTGTTACTAAATATACAACAGAAACGAGACAAAGGACAAAGAATACATATATTGAGCATTGAACTCGACGTAGCAAAGCTCCCAAACTCATAAACATAACTAACCAAGGCACCAACCTATTTTTATGCTGTTCAATATACAGAATATAAACTAAGGTACCAGAGTTTGAACCAAAGAAGCATGGAAAATTCATGGAACTATTTGGAGAAGTATTAGACTTCCACACCATGTATAAATTCTATATCTGAGCCATTTTCCCCATTTCACTGAGTATCAAGAATGTTTAATGATCAGATAAGGGGCTACTTGCTGTATATGATTGTTGTTGTTGTTGTTACAGCAGGTGATTACTAAGACAAAGATTTGGAAATTAAAAGGAGCCGAATCCTAATTATGCAGAGTAATCTCACAACAATCCAAAATCAAGTGGAGCATCATAAGTAATCAAACCGCAACATAGTAATATGTTGCATGATAGAGCATGAAAATCTAATTAGAAACATTGAAAACCTACAGAGAAGGATGATTTTGGTACATGCAGACAGCCATCAGAGTAGGATCAAATCAAACAATAGTAGTATACTTTTAACCTACAAAGTGACAAAACCTAAAAACATACAAACAGTTGACTGAAGTTACGTACAAAAGCTGTATCAAAAGATAACATCTCAAAATTCAAGGAAGAAGGAACACCAGACTAAGACAACATGGTTTTCTTAACAATCGCTACTAAACATACAACAGAAATGAGACAAAGGACAAAGAATACACACATTGAACTCAACGTAGCAAAGCTCCCAAACTCATAAACTCAACGTAGCAAAGCTCCCAAACTCATAAACTTAACTAAACATACAACAGAAATGAGACAAAGGACAAAGAATACACACATTGAACTCAACGTAGCAAAGCTCCCAAACTCATAAACATAACTAACCAAGGCGCCAACCTATTTTTATGCTGTTCAATATACAGAAAATACTAATATACCAGAGTTTGAAACCAAAAGAGCATGGAAAATTCATGAAACTATTTGGAGAAGTATCAGATTTCTACACCATGTGTAAATTTTATATATTTTCCCAATTTCACTGAGTATCAAGAATGTTTAATGATCAGATAAGGAGCTACTTGCTGTATATGATTGTTGTTGTTGTTGTTACAGGCTTACAGCAGGTGATTACTAGGACAAAGGTTTGGAAACTAAAAGGAGAGGAATCCTAATTATGCAGAGTAATCTCACAACAATCCAAATCAGTGGTGCTTCATCAACCCACAACACAGTAATATATTACATGATAAAGCATAGAGCATGAAAATCTAATTAGAAACATCAAAAACCTTCAGAGAAGGATGATTGGTACATACAGACAGCCATTAGAGAAGATCAAATAGAATAGATGGCAACACATTACTAACATATCAACATCATGATAATCAACACTCATACCTAAGAAGCCATGAAGTCAGAGAAATACACAATTACCAGCTTCTAGTCTAGACAATAAAAACCTTCAGAGAAGGCTGATTTCCGTACATGCAGACAGCCATTAGAACCATGGAAGGACCAAATCGAAAAGATCGCAACAGTTTTATTAACAGATCAACATCATTATAACCTAAAAACCTAAAAGTGATGCAGAGGGATCGTCACAAAGAAGATGCTGATGATGATCGATGAAAACGTTAAACCCTAACAACACAAAACGAGAAAAAAAAGGGGGGGAAATCAACATACCTGAAGATTGTTGGCCTTGATGTAAACCCAAATCTTCTTAACAGCATCAGTACGCGAAGCTTCAGGAACACCACCGAGGAACTCACCAAGAGCTGGAGAAACAGGAACCACCTTAAGAATACCTTTCGGAGCAGCAGGAGTGGTACCACCAGTAGCGGCGGTGGTGAAAGAAGGTTTTGTAGCTGTCGATTTAGCGGCCGCCATTAGAGCTCTGCACCCTCCAAAAACCCTAGATGAATACATTTTTTTCTCTCGTCTCTCTCAAAATTCTAATTTCTCAAAAAAAGTGTAATAAAAATAAAAAGAATTTACTCACTCCTCTGGGCGGTTTTATATAGAGATGACTGTGCTGCTGCTCAGTCACACTACTATACTCACTGGGTGGGCCCAAAACGTTTAAGAAGAGAGCCCAACAAATAACTTGGTCCGATGGCTGCTAATAGGGGTACCAACTACCAACTTATTCAGGGGTGTTACAAAAGTTCATATAAGACAAAACATGTCTCACTATTGCATTGATACACCCCAAGAAAATTGGTACCCCTATTAGCAACGGTGGGGAATATAGACCAGGTTCTCAGGCAGTGTAGTAAAAAAAGAAATTGATACAACTGTGATAAAAACTAGCAATGGAAGGAGAAATGCATCTAACACTGAATCAACCAACAATGAACAGCTGCAGAATCACTTTACGCCCTGGAAAGGCAAATGGTAATGTTGTACTTCTGTTTATCTGTTACTTGTAACTTCTCATCTATCTGTTGATTGTTTCACATTCTAAACAAGATTAAGATCATCCTAGACGGAAAAACGGTACAGCACTCCATCTACTAACAAAAAGGCCCCTCCAGAAAAAGAAAAAGAAAACTCAAGTTGCAACTTCTTGATCCCCCGGCGGGAGAGTAAAGAAAGGATAATGTGACCACCTAGCTCTTCTTCGATCCGAAGCAATTACTGGAAAAATAATGAAGACATCAGTCCAATAATGGTAGGAAGGTCATGAATTCAATTCATGATCGTTCGGAAACCAGTTTTATTATGAGGTCGTTTTGACTCGGGAAAAATAGGATATGCTGACTTAACATGGGAGAACTCAGAAAGGATGCAACATATCAGAAGAAAGAAAGTGAACCTGGTTATGGTTTGCAAAGCAGTTCTCCCTGGCTAGGTGCACCTGCTTTAATCTGACCGGTGGACAGGCCAACAGCTAAATCGGCTATGAAGAAATCTTCAGTCTCCCCGCATTTATGTGAAGTTACTCCTCCCCAGCTTCAATGGCTTCTGTAATACTCCCAATCTGATTCACCTGTTTCCACCCCCACTGAAATTGTAAGAACATATGGTACTAGTAGCGCTGTTGCCAATACAATCCAGTTTTTTTTTTTTTTTTTGACACAAAATACAACCCAGTTTTACAAGACACTGAGAATACAACTTTCAACTCCTGTTTCGCAAGGTCTCGTCCATTGGTCATTGCTAAAAGTAACTGATCACTATGAAAGAAAAGTGACTGTAAATCTTCTATTTTCTCCTTTTTCTCCAGAGGATACGTGTTCTACCATCTACAGTTGGAGGCTGAATTTTACTAGTAGGGGTTACCAGACAGAAAACAAGCAACTAGAGGAATTTAAGAAGCCAAAACACTAAAAAGAGAAAAGAGAACGTTGTTAAAATTGTGTACGCTACATATTGACTTGTTTATAAGCAAACTGGAAGAAGAAAAGGAAGAAAATCAGTATGAATACCTTTAGAACGAGCGGATTGCAAGTGAATTCATCTATTGCTTTCTCGGTACATTTTGGGTTTGACATCAACAAGTCATTTCCAGCAACCTGAAAAGAAAATTCTGTAAAGTTGTCTTTGCTTTTAATTTGTATGATGCAGTCCTATGGAAAGAAAACACAAAAGATGGTGACATCATTAATCAAACTTGCCCAGAATATGGCTAAAGGCAGGACAAACCGCAAGCTATATATATATATGTCAGTGTTAGGCCAACTATATATACTATTTGACAATGTTCCCAACGAACTGTCAATTAGAGATTATCATTGATAACACATCAATAAGTTTTAAAGCTGACTGGTCAAATATAGACGCTTACTCACGTCAAATATCAGTACTTAGGGGTGATTATACTTGAGGGCAGGGTTAGATCCACACCTGGGTAGATATTGAATAAGTTCTGTTGGTGATCCCCAGATGAGACATCAAATGGTTCTTGCCTGCAATGGAATAGAGTTGATAGACATTTTATGTAGAGACCTCCCACTGAATTACTCCTTAGAACCAAACTCTTAATATATCGAAAAGTTGGTAATCATCCCCAGACACTCCGTGGAGAATTCATGACAAGTAGGGAACAAAAAGGTCATCCCTGATATTCGGATTCTCGAAACTAGGTGAAGATCCAGCCTCACAACAGTTACTTGATTCAACTGATAATTTAACCCTGGCAAAGGTACTTCATAATCACCTCAAAACTTTATTTGCTTAACCCTGTGAAGGACTCAGTGAAATAGCACCAAAAGGTCATCTTGGAGCTTAAAATTGCAGGGAAGATGAAATGAGATAATTAATTACCAATAATATAACACCGTTTTGCCTTAATATGGGAATCAAAGGTGTAATGCTTCTTAGTTCATTGAAAAGACGTGTCAACAAAAAGAAAATCACCAAGGCTATACTCATATGAGCAAACCTTGGTATTACAGGCAACTTAATAATACACTGATCATATAGGTAAACATGCAGCTGTATGCCCAGTGCAGTGACGGAGGCACATAGAGACAAATGGGGTCTCTAGCCCCCACTTGTTTCTCAACCTCAGTGCAAAATCAGTTGGATTTTTAGAAATTTTTCTCTACTATGGGGGAAAATTTGATGGAATTATGAACATTTTTGTTCGTTTAGGGGATCAAATACATAAAGTTTTAATAGGGATTTTCATAAGACCCCTCTCAAAATTTTGTTTGGCTCCGTCGCTGAATTGCCCAGCTATTTTTGAGTTAGGTAACCATGGCATACAGACATCCCCAACTCATGCAAGACTTAGAAAAGTTGTTGGTATCATCAAATATACAGGCCAACATACATATACATAAACTCTCAAGAAACACAATAAAAATAATAAAGGCAAAGATGTTTGAGAGAAATTACCTTTAGATGATGATAGGTCTCAGAGCCCATTTGTACTGCCTCTTCAAATGTGTTTGCCTCAAAAGGGAGAATCGTGGTTTCCTGATTGTATTTCAATTGTCAATTCCAATTGAGTAAATTATCATCTGTACAATAAATGGCACGCACATGTTGGATGAAGTTACAGAGAAAACTAGAATCTGGGAGTAACTATGTTTGTGATATTATAACTGAAATAGTAACCAGATAAAAAACAGAAAAAATCATGGTTTATCAGACATTGTTAGACACTTAATAATTCGTTGCAAAAGCATGCCCTAGAGGTAAGATGATATTCCATTTTTATAACAATATAAGAGCTCATTGTTGCATACTTATTCGAGATTCCAAACGGCCCAAGGTGTAGTGAGCTTTTATGTATATCTCTCATAACAAATGAAAGCTTGTCGTGTTACTTAAGACTTAAAAGTGATACCATGACAATGCAAATTAAGGAGTACAAGCAAGAAGGTTACAAACTTAAAATATCTATGATAGCTATCTACCAGTCTAACCTGATATTATATCTCCACAACCATCCATCAAAAGGGTGTTGAAACTTAAACCGAGCACCTAGCATACTGCATATATCACTAACCTCAAATAGACTTTTCCCTCTAATGAGATGATTTTCTTTTATTTTTCCAAAAAACCCAACACTTCAATATTTTATTGATAATTAAACAAAACAGTCACTTACAATGGACTGACTAAAGAAAATAGAAGGACAATAAGTTCCACTACAGACTTCAGAAACAGTCACTAACAAGAGGACTGAAAAACAAAAGAGGAACAAAAGAATCACTATGCATCAATGCTATACAAATCTGAAGTATGATTGCTCAGGCACCTCAATTCTAGTAAAACACTAGGCCTACAATTGAATTTTAAAAACATGACCTCTTTGAAGAGTCACAAATGATTTATATTGGAGACGCGGGGTATCAAACCCTGTACCTCTCTGCATAAGTTCTTGATTCCATTAACTCTAACGAGATGAGAGGTAATGGAATTGAATATACTGAATACGAAAATTTTATTCGGTCAAAGTTCTTCTCATGAACTTTCAATATCATTGTTTCACATGTATATTCATGAATCATGAACTTATGCAGAGTCATACTGATACAATATGGTGCAATTGACTGGTAAGTGTAAGTCTGAAGGATGCACCTTAATAGCTATTGCATTACACAAACCGGAACTTTTCAAGCAATGGTGATACAATTTTGCATGAAAGATATGATAATTCTTTTCACATTTAAACCAGCAGCTTAATGGATGACCGACTAACCTGTGGTTCAAATTCCTAGTGATTCAATTGCACTGAACCCTGTATTCTTTTTGGTCTGACTAGAGTTAAATTCACTCCTCACATTCGAAGCATCACCCCATCTACCAGCAGTCGCATATATATTAGAGAGTAAAACATGGCAACCTGCTTCCTCAGGGGTCCGTTCAAGAAGGAACTCCTTCCTCAATGCATCTGCAATTGCAGCATTCCCATGGATTCTGCAAGCACCAAGCAGAGCACCTAACACCATTACATCTGGCTTCATCGGCATGCTTCTGACCATTTGCTGAGCTTCATCCAATAAACCAGCTCGCCCCAAAAGATCCACCACACAACCATAATGCTTAATTTCAGGTTGAATTCCATAGTCCTTGGACATGCTTCTAAAGTGGCGAAGACCTTCCTCCACCAACCCACCATGGCAGCAAGCCATTAACACACCTAGAAATGTGATGCTGTCAGGCTTTGCCTTCAATCTCAGCATCTCTTCAAATAATTTAAGAGCATGTTGTGCAGCCCCATTAACAGCAAAGCCTGTAATCAGAGCATTCCAAGTGGAGACATTTTTTTGAACCAATTTCCAGAAGATCTCAACTGCAGTTCCCACACATCCACATTTAGCATACATATCAACCAGAGAAGCACCAAGGTTATCACTTAATCTCATTCCATTCCTCTCTATGTAAACATGGACCCACTTCCCTTGATCAAGAGCTGCCAGATTCCCACATACGGAAAGCACACTCACCAGCGTCACCTCGTTGGGCCTGATGCAGTTCTTTGACTCAACCATCTCTTTAAATAGTCCAAGTGCATCTCTACCGTGACCATTTTGAGCATAACCAGAAATCATGCAACTCCAAGAGATGACATCTTTCTCTGGCATCTTGTCAAATAATGATCGAGCTAACTCGACCTCTCCACTCTGTGCATACGAAGAAATCATGGCATTCCAGGATGCTACGTTTTTTAAAGGCATCTCATCGAACATTTTTCTCGCAAGTGGCAATAAACCACACTTAGCAAACCCTGATATCATCGAGTTCCATGCAACCGGGCTCCTGCAACTGGGCATTCTATCGAACAAGGACTGAGCAATATCCATGTTACCACTCTTTGCATATCCAGAAATCATTGCAGTCCAAGAGATCTCATTTGGCTCAGTCATTTTGTCGAATAAGCTTCTGGCAAGCTCAATAGCCCCGGACTTTACATACCCATCAATGAGAGTGTTCCAGGAGACAATGTCTAAATTGGGTGACATTTCAAACAACCTTTGAGCAGATTTCAGGTCCCCAAACACAGTGTACATGCTCAACACAGTATTTACCACGAATATGTTAAATTCGAACCCGTTACTAACAATCTGACCATGGACCTGCACTCCTTCTTGCAAAGACGATGCAGCCTTGACGACGATGGGGAACGTGAAATTATCAGGTTTGCAGGAACTCTGGAGCATCTTCCGGTAGGTCGTGATTCCTTGCTGGGGAAACCGGCTCCTCGAGTAACCTCTGATGATTGTATTCCAGAGAAATGTAGTTGTTGAAGGAGCCATTTTCAAATCTTCTTCTCCTTGCAAGCCATGGGACTGATGTTCTAATAGAAGGCGTGAGTAAAGGAGGAGAGTAGAGTTCTGAGAGTGAGATAGGACCTCAACAAGCTTACACAGATAGAATGATTGGCGGATAAGCCCGCTTACCACAAATCGAGATAGAATTGGGTTCACCTCTTCCACGCTCTTGCATTTCTCCAGCAACAATCGGAACTGGGTTTGTAGCATTTCCTTAGGTTCTGGGTGTTGTTTCAAAGGTGGGTGACAAGGAACTTTCACTCTCAATCTATGCATCTTGAATCTGGTGGACTGTCTGATCAGTTTCTTATCTAAGAGGAACTATTGCATCAGTAGCATCTAACAAAGGTTATGGATAGAGATAACACAAATTTCTTATAAGAAAATGCAACCCCCACCCCCATTTATGATTGACCTTGTACAAACCCTCAATTTGAACCTAATAAAAATCATCATTATCAAGCGGTTTAGTCTATCTAAGTTTTAAAACACACTAGGAAATGAATGTCACAGTGTTGAAACAAATGGACGACTATTATATTCAAATTCACTGTAAACCCACTCATTATATACATCACATTCAATTGATCATCAGTTTTCATACAACAAGGGAAAGGAGGATCCAAAATATAAAGAAACATATACAGGACAGTAATTGTAAGCTGTAATTGAGTAGGTAACCTGTTCTGTTGAGTGATGAACTTTCTCCAGAATTCCACTTTAGGTAGGCAACTGCAAGTGAACAGGTCCCTTTAGAAGAAGAAATGCTTCGCTTGTAGTCTTTGGTAGCGGTAAGTTCGCGTTTGGATACAATTCTGCTTCTGACTTATGCTTCTCCAGAAGTAGAAGTCAGAAGCAGAAGTCAGAAGTCCAGATATTTTGCTTCACAAAAAGTCGACTTTTCTGCTTCTAGAAGTCGTTTTGAAATTCCACACCCAAACTGACTTCTTACTTTTTGACTTCTAGAAATCAAAAAGCTACTTCTGGATGTGTGTCCAAACGCGCTGTAAGGGTTTTATTGTTGGGGTGTACCCCATAACTTACGGATAGGTGTCAATATAGGGAGTAGGAGTTTGAACTTTGAAGTTTGACCATTGAAGGAATAGGATGGGATTGTGCCATTTTTTTTTATTTTTTTTTGAAATCGTAAAGCAGAATAGATTAATAACTAGTAAACCAATACATGAGAAGCATCGTCAGCAAGCTGAAGTAAGATTTCAGGAGGTGAATAACAACCCCATGAATTAGATAACCTACTAGTTCTAGCCATGTTGGCCAGAATATTAGCTATCTTATTTCCTTGTTTTGGAACATAAACGAGTTTCCAACTTCTAAAATCTAAAAATAAAAGTTTGATGTCTTGAACAGTATGTTGAAGTCTCCAATCTACTGAACTGTTTTCATGATTTACAGCGTCTGCCGCCACTTTTGCATCCATTTGAAAGATCACTCTATCAAGTTGTAGGTCCTTCGCCCATTGTACCGCTCTCCAGAGACCCATACACTCAGCCTGCTCCGCACTTCTTATTTGATTCAGGTAGATTCCCCTTGCAGCCTGCTGAGTACCTACATAGTTTCGAAGGATTAGTCCAATTCCCCCATTAAGATTATACGGATCAAAGGAACCATCACAATTAATTGTTAAAGTGTCTATAGGTGGAGGAATCCAGTGAGCATTAACACGGTTAACTCTAGGAGTAGGTTGGGGAGAGTTATAGGTTCCAGATTTGTGTTCCTCCATCAGTGATTTGCACTGCTGAATGTTAACCTCCGGAGTTGGATTTGATTGTTGAAACACTTTTTTGTAGCGTGTTGTCCAGATATGCCAAGCAACGATGGCCCTGTTAATTATTTCACCTTCTTGGATTGTGCCCATTATAAGGTTTTTTGACAGGAAAAAAAATCGAAGGTTCTCTAGGAGGAAGAGGAACCCGGTGGTAATTGTGGATTTTTGAGAAAAAAGATAGTTTACAGCATGGTTGCAAAAGGAACCTCTCCCTTACCAGAGATAACGCTAGACAGTTTAGAGGCTATCTTCCATTGTCTAGGACAAAAAATAATACTTCCTCATTTGTGCGAAAGAGATACTACTAGATGACCGCTGCCACGGTGGGACGGCCGATCGAGCGAAGAAAGTACCATTTTTCCTGACACGGCACGAAAATATCATTTTTTCTGACACAAGCGAAAGTATCATTTTTTTTGACACGGGGTGAAAGTATCACTTTTTCTGAAATGAGAAATTACCCGATGCATAAACAAAAATATGACTGCATAATGTGTTATGCATCCTTCGTGGTGGTTTGCATAATGGTTATGCATTCAGTTTTCGAATATTGTGCCTAAAGTGAAAGTATCAATTTTCTTGAAACGAATGGAGTACATCGTTTTATTAGCTGCAACGGAAAATAAGTTAATGCATAAACCAAAATATGGCTACATAAAGTATTATGTATCCTTTGTGGTGGTTTGCATAATGGATATACATTTATTTTCGAAAATTGTGCCTAAAATGATAAACACCTCCGAATTTTTCGAAAAACTCTAAATTTGATATTGGTGTTTGTGCTCATTGCGTAGATTTTTTTTAAAACCATTCCAACGAGATAAAATTTGTAAAATTCCAAGGCACGGATTTTTAGATATGTTATATTAAAGTTTGGTTGCCAATTATACCCTTAGAAAATTAGGATACACAAGGAGTTATAGTAATTGGATTAAAAGGGAAAGATAATTTGGAAATTTCCGGGTATGACATCAAATCCAATCTTTTTTATCAAATTGGAAAAGAAAATCATACCCCACATTGACACAAAGTCACCATATATATAGTCCTTCCTTGCTTCGCTCGGCCGGCTTAATAATTTAAAAGAAAAAAAACTGGCCTAGAAATAGGCTAAAATGACAAGGTGATAATATCTCTTTTGCAGAAATTGAGGTAGTAATTGTTTCCCTCAATCTGAAAGTGAATGCAGGACTATTGGTTCAGATTGGCTAGATGAAGTCATCACTATGGGCTTCATTATATACAAATGCAGCTGCAAGCAAAGAGGTTTGAAGGCAGCAGCAAACTTACTCAATTGGGAAAAACACCCAAGTTCACTCAACTTGAGACCTTGAGTTTGTAGTCGAACATTAACACTATGTGAGGTGTAACATGAAGATCCACCATGGATGAATGGATGCAGTTATTCAAACAATCAAGAGACACACTCCTCATCGACAAACTTATTCTTCACTGCAAACATCATGAACATTTTATAGCAGATGCTTTACATAGATGTCTAGTTTATAAAGGAGCCCAAAATTACTTATACTCCGAGCAGAACAACCTACTCTACAAAGAGTATTGCAGTAAGAGCCGGATAAGAACTGTCAATCATCATTTATCATCATCCCTATAATTGGATCGCTGTTGTAAGTGTTATTAACTTGCTCGGTCGATGATGAAGGGGAGATTTCTACTTCCACGACGTCAGGTGATTCGGTGGACTTACTAGGTATGTTCCCTTGTGCCTCCATAGCTTCTCGTGCTGCTTTTTCTTTTGCGCTTTTGGCCCTTTCTAACACTTCCTCCTGCAAACAGAATTTTGTTCAGCATTGTTTTCATTTCTATCAATGGGCTAGAACAATGATTAGCAAACAAGAATTATGATAAAATGTGTGTACTGCTTGCACTTCAGTTATATTTTTGTTGTTTCTTTGATAACATATTCGGCAAGGTGGTTATGGTGAGACCTAATTGGATGTAAAAGAACAGCTAATCACCTGAAAATCTTGAACTTGCTTTTGTTGCTCGGCTTGTAACCTGCCGACTGTACTCAACAATTCTCCCACTGTAGATTCAACACGCTCGTTAATAGCCTCCGCTAGCGCTTTGCCCAAGAAAAAGGCATCTAGGACGCTCTTGCTACCGCTGTCACCTGCAACAGATATTTCATTATTACCGGTGACAAATACATCAAATTATCCATGTTTCATTTGAAACCAAATGCTTACAATGAACACACGTAATGACGTAATTATCCATGCTTCATATGAAACCAAATGCTTATAACGAACGCACATAAATGACGTAATATGGTGTTAATTCCTTAGTGAAAATATTGCTGGGCATGCTCTACCTGCTTCTGTACACATGCATCGGAAAGACGGAATGGGTGCAGACACAAAATAATTTTACATCTCTTCTTGTAGTGGACAAGCAAAAAGCCATGATTGGAAATGCAACTAAGTGACCTGTCTCAATTACTTGACAAGCAAATCGAATTTTCCAAACTTGTTTTGACCAATTTTAAGGTCTCATCCCAAATGTAGTTCCAAAATGCAAGTTGACATAACTCAAGCTATACTTGCATTAATGGAGGTTCTCCACATAGCCATTTTCATATATGCTTTAAAGACTGAACAGCACTGTCAACAGAGGGGATTGGGCGTTGGCGGTACTGCTGGTGAAGCAGCATTCTAGCCTTAGTTCAGGAGCAATAAACCGATTCACACAGAGAACCCCCTTTTCTATGATGCAGTTAGGCAATACAAAAGATCGAACACAAAATCAGAAATAAAAAAAAAAAAATCAAGCCAAACCAGGTCATATACGGAGAAGAAAATATCTTGAATTGCAAAATTTGGAGGAAATTTAAGAACAATCAAAGGAAAATTTCAAGAGAGAAAAGAAATCAGTATATCAGATTTCTTAATTAATTACAGTAATTTATATACCTACTTAAAATTGAAGCTCAGAACAACAATCTTTGAATTGGAAGGAAAAAATTGTAGAGAAGAAGTGTGAAGTAATTCAAGTTCAGGTGAACCCACCTCCTCCTCCTTCAGAAAAGTTGTTGCTGCTGGTGCAATGAGTTACAACTCCATTATTCCTTGGTAATTGAAGTCTTGGGAGAGAAATTCTTGATTTGGGGAATGAGTGGTGACTAGAAACGATAACATGTGAGGAGTAGGGTGATGGTGAGGATGAACAACTAGTTTTGGTTCTGAGGTGAATGGAAGAAGATGAAGAAGATGGGGAAAATAGCACCTCATTCATTTTCCTCACTGGGTTTGTTTCCTCGGATTCAGAGACCAAACATATAAAATGAACGGCTCTACCTCTGAAAAGAGGATACCCTTCATTTCTTAAAATGAACTCGGGTGCATGATTCGCCAGATTGACCGATCCGCGCCAAGACTTCTGTTTGCAAAATGGTTATTTATCCATTATCCATTAACCCATTTATGAACATTAGCTCATTTGCCCTTCCACGGGAGGAGAAAACTCTTTTAATCGGGTGGGATCCGTTTTTTTTCTTTTTCTTTTGATTCAAAAAAGGATTTGATTTGATTGTTTACAAATTGTCTTTCCTTACTGATCCAATAGTTTATATCAGGGGAAAAATTATCATAAAACTCAAAACTATCACGGCCATTTCTTGTTCTTTTGGCAACACAGTCTGCGCAACCATTCTTGATCCTACGTACGTACGGATTGACAAGATCATAATGGTTTTTTACTCTATATTAAAAATTTGATATCTAAAATGAATGAGTGGTTTGTCCAATGAACACATGGAAATGTTTCATTGACAAATTTTATTAAAAGTTCAGAACCTGATTCAAAAATAACTTGCTCATAGTTCTTCGAGACGGCCCATTCCACTGCTTCCATTAACTCCTTACATTCCAGCTGTTTAGCCTCATGTTCAGCATTCATACCTCCGTCAAAGTGTTGTCCTTTTGTCAAAAAAAAAAAAAATCCCCTGCAAAATCTCTAATTATTAGTCCAATACCTATTATACCAGTTTCCTTTTTAAAAGAAGCATTTAAATTTATTATGTAACAATCAATTGCAGGAAGAACCCAATTATTAGACTGTTGAACTAGTGAGGCGTTCATATTTATAGTTTGGTTAAAAACAACAAGACAACACTGAATAACTAGCAATTTAATTATTTCAATAGTATGGATTCCATTAGGTTTAACATTCTGAAAAACTGCAGAACATCTATCTTTCCATATCATCCAAGTTGTTATCATCAAAGTACACAGTAAGTAGTTCTTTTGATGAGTATTTTGGTCAGCAAAAGAGCTACCTGCATTAAACCAACTTATAACCCAGTTAAGAATGTTAAAATGCTTAGAAAGAATGACTGAAACATATACTTACACCAAACTATATAGACATAGCATAAGGACAATCAAGCAATAAGTGTTCAATAGATTCATCAGAAGCATCAATGCTTACATAACAGAAGTGTTTGTTGTGTCACCCAGCGGCCAGGATACATTGCATTTTCTAACTACCGGTCATGATCTTTCCTCCCCTCCTAGAATAACGTGTTTAATTGGGTTAATCGAATGGCTAGCGTTCCACCATCCCACGCTAGGTGTATTAATCCTTCTTAATTGCCAATTTTATGGCTTGCCTTCCTTGCTCCCCAAGTCAAGCATATTAACTCTTTCAAATGTAACGGCACAGCTCAAGGATTTCATAAAGGTATGTTATTTCATTCGAAGTTCAATCGAATGTGAATGCACAGAGTTATCATTCTTCTTTGAATTCGACAGCGAAAATAAAAAACCTATGTAAAATCATCTTCAAATATGTTTTCGAATCGACTTATGAATCATTCAACTACCAACAATGTTTTGTATTGCTTCTAAATAGGTACTTCATTAATGATATAATTTTTCAGTGCTCATAGCTTCCTGTGGTCATTTGTTTACAACTCTTCGATGATTTCTGCAGTATGGGTTCCATTGTTAGCTGTGTTCAAGATTTCAAATATTCGAGATTCAGGATTTTGACGGTTTGAATTTTTGTGTTGGCTATATTTTATGGGAGAATTTGTTATTCTGATCACTTCGATATAGGTTTCTTAGAATCATTTTTTCTAATTTTGATTTCATATATAAGCTAGGTTTAAAGTATTTCTACCTAACCTTTCTCTTGGAAATCTAGGGTTTTGGCATGGAGTCCATGTGTCTAGGCTTATGATAGATGATGTATGTAAATGCCTATTGCTCTTTCTGATGGAGTAAGTTATTCTACTGTTTAATTTCTTTTCATTTCGTATTTGGATGGTTTTCAACTAAGATGTTGATCTCATTTTTGTTTAACCTATAGCAACTTGATTGGCATGACTATGTTGGAATCATCCTTCTTCATAATATGATTAACTAAACTGTCGGTTTATCTAGGAAAATTACTAAGAAAATTCCGTTGATGCTCTTATGGATTCGTTACCAAAAGCAAAGGTATCATATGGAAGTAGTGTCTGAGTTTTATTGTTTTACCTGTTACTCATTAAACTCAGTGGTTATGGTTACTTTAACACACAAATAAAAATTTTTGCTCTTTTTTTGTTTGAGAGTTGGTGTATGGTTATCTGTTGTACTTTCACTTTTCTAGCCATGTCTTTTGTTTTTTGTAATTCTATCTCAGCCCCGTTGGCCTTCATCTCCTTACGGTTTACGTAGCGGGTAAATTTTATTCAACTATGTTTATTTCGTTTCTCCCTTTTATATTATTTTGATTTTTCATACTCAGTTACATCCCATTATTCCTTTGCCGTCGTGGAAAACTCTCTTTCATATGAATTGGGATCATTCAATTTGGGTTATTAATCAAGTTTACACATTTTTATACAATTCACGCTCTTACATGGCACTTGGCAGGCAACTGGAAAGGATTTCTCAGCTGAACCCACAGAGAGGAGGAGGTCATTCCGTGATCTTCTTAGTGGTGGATGTTTCAAAGAAATAGAGTTAATTGCAGATAGTCACCATAAAGACATATTAAGTGGGCATTTTGCTGCATACACGAGGGTACAAACTATAAATTTTGAACTTTTTCGTCTAGGAAATGAGTAATACGTTAAATTGCAGTTTCATCTTCCTTCACCCTATGTACTTATTGTTAATTTTTAGTACTTGCAGTTGCAGAAAATTAGTGTAGTTTGGACCTGAAAAGTACCTAACCCATTTTAGTCAGTTCATCGAAAAAGGAATTTGTAGATGATAGTCTG
Source organism: Papaver bracteatum (assembly GCA_023529315.1). Taxonomy (NCBI): domain Eukaryota; kingdom Viridiplantae; phylum Streptophyta; class Magnoliopsida; order Ranunculales; family Papaveraceae; genus Papaver; species Papaver bracteatum. The sequence continues at coordinate 415,668 of JAJJWX010001630.1, forward strand.
GAAAAGTTGTATAAGGAGGTTCATGGTGCCATCCACACTGATCCTGAAGAGCCTTAGTGGTATCTCCCCATCCTATTTCCTTTTTTATGGGCCTTAGTGGTATGTTTTTGGTTCATTCTTCAACAATAGTGATTCTACATGATTTTGTTAACAAATTTGATCCTTTTCAATTTCTGTTTTGTATCTTAGAGTACAAGCTGAGAGTGAAGTGGACTTTGCAAACCTCAAAGCGAGGATGGGGAGGCTATAATGCAGTCCCTAAATATTGACGGGAAGCGTACCGGCGGTAGGGATATACTATTTCTATGATATACTATATTTTTATGGTGGAATCATTGCTTCATATGTTCAAATTTTTATGTTGCATTATAGTTGGTCGGGAACTAACATCACAGCCAGATTATGATTTGGTATCACTTTCATTATTTTCCGTTTCAACTAACTACAGGTCATTAGCGTATCAGTTACTATACAAATTCCATTGGAATAAAATATGATTCCCAACCCTAAGTAGTAACTATATCACCAAATATCTAGAGAGGAGCTAAGGACGAGCTGTCGGTTTTACAAATTTTACAAAAATCTGCTTCTAGCTTCATATACTTGACATTAACCATGACTAATAAAGGGTCGTCCGAGCCATTTTCATTTCTTGGTCACTCGATTATGTATTGCAACTAGAAAAAGAAATTCATCAGGTACTTAAAATATTATATTTACTCTGAATAGCAGGGAGTTGAAGAAGGTTATAGAGTAAATTTGCTTACTGCATGCTTTCGTCATATGTGAAAAAAAAGAGCTCTTCAGATTTGAAGATGGGTATACATCTTTGTCTATCAATGGTTCTTCTTGGAGTTGCTTGGTAATTAACATCTCAAACTTGAACAAGTAAAATATCTACTCAAAAATAAAATTGGTTGTATTAGGAATTTAAGATGCTGATAGTTATATTTATGAACAAAAATCTTTTGTTGATATTTGAAATCAATTAGCATGTTAATCATCCTCGGGTTTTTTAATAACGGTCATAATGTTTAGGATACAAAGTTTATTGAGAATTCTTTAAAATGACATAGTACTGTGATTCATACAGTATAAACTGATATACTGGGAATTGTCATTTTTGTTTAGATATTTGGTGGATGCAGTAACCTGAGTGACCAATGGACACACGAAGGAGCCATGCATATATATGTGTCTTATCTTAACCACGCTTATTGGTGAACTTAATGCATTGTCTGCTATGTGGCTCATGCATTTGTAGAAACCACAGATCGAAGAATGCACAAATAAATTATAAATATGCAATTTTTCCTAGCAGGACAGAATTAAAATTGGAATTTCTGACGATGCCTATATAATGTAACAACATTTGCAGAAGTATCCCATGTACTCTGTCTAGAATTCATTAAGCACACATTAGAGGAGAAAAAGGTAGAAACACCATGCCAATGTACCAAATTCTCTAATCTTTCTTAACTTTATGCAATTCCATAATTTTTGTGGGTCGGGTTTTTTACTAACCAACACTATATGGTCAGGGATGCTAGGAAAATATTCTACACCTTCGGCAAACTTGGGAGAGCTGACGAAAAAATAGGCCAAGACTTAATAAACCTCTTATTAAGGTATGGATGTGTGAGTAAAAATGGGTAAAGATGGTTTTATGTTTTATATAAGACATAGAGTAAATGATAAATGTATTTGTGAATGATATGTCATCTCTTGAACTTTTATTTAAACTTCAACTGAATTTTACGTATTCACAGACATGAAATATCCCACAAAACAGGGTCGTCAAGCTGTATTATGAGTTTGCTTCAAGATTGAACTAAATTTGATGGGCAAAAGGAAACGGTATCAAATTGGATTTAGACAACATGGAAAATCAATAACACGACCCTATACAATAACAGATGCAACCAAATTTTATTCATCATGTAAGCGCTTTAGAAAATACAATGCCAATCGATAAAATCAACAGACATTTAAAGTAGGAGGGCTTGCAGGTGTTCAAGGCGGAAGTTAGTACTATAAATTGCTCCAAAAGTGCTACACATCCCGCGGATTGAACTAGGTGAGAGAGTAGGGTGGGATTCGGACTCAACCATCGGGTTTGAATGTAAATCATTTCCGATTGCCATCCCCAAAAACATAAAAATAAATAAAAAAGAATGGATAAACAAAAGGTATAATCGGATGCCCAGTGACACAAATGGAAAGACCAGTAGATGAACCACAAATCCCGCCACCAACACCACATTGAGACCCAGCCTGTAGAAATGGATTCAAGCAATTTCAAGTGTCGCAATAAACTCAATGAAGATGAAAACTTGACAATCAATATATATATATATATATATATATAATATTTTACAGCACCCTCACCTAAAAACAACCTCCACCACTCTACCACCACTTCCCATGACTACTATTTCTCAAAATTCAATACAAAATTTTAATTAAATACACCACTGAATTGGACAAGAAATTTCGTTGAGAAAAATAACACTAAAATCATTACACAAACTTAAAAAGTACTGTACAAGAAATTAGGTGAGAGGAAGTCAAAATAAAAGAAAATCGGTAGAAAATTTTGAAAAAAGAAAATAAAGAAGCAAATTTAATGGAATTGATACGACATTCTTCTTCTACCTTCAAAACTCAAAAAAAAATAGAGTTTTTTTATGTAAACCCAAAAAAATCTAGATGTTTTTACCTAAACAAAAAATAAAGAAGTCAAAATGTTAGAAAATGTTTAGTGCCCCAGATTAAAACGGTGTGAAATAGCCCATGCCGTTATGGCACGGGTCATTCCCTAGTTTTACATAAGGAACAATGTTTCTCTATTCCTTGCTTATATCTAGCTAAATTATCTCTAGTGGATACTATGCATCTCAGGCATTTCCAAATAAAGAGTTTTACTCTATGAGAATATTTACTTTCCAAAGGGATTTCCAAACCTTTGTGGGAACATGAGATAAACACACATTATTAGGATTATGATTCCTGATAAGAGCATTGTATGCACCTTTAATAGTAAAGCAACCCTTATTATATGGAGTGCATATTAAAGTATCATCCCCCATATAAGGATGTGCAATTCATAGCTAGGATTTTATAAGCAGTATCTGTAGAAAACTAATTTTGAACTAAACTCGCATTCCATTGTCTAGTTTCCTGGACAAAAAGTTTACTAAAAAAATTATAAGTTGAAGAGAAGCTAGCACTGGGAACAGGGATATGGGGATGTTGAAAGACTACAACCAACTTATCCAACCAGATTATTACCTTTGTATCACATCTAACAAGCCAACATGAGTAAGTTTTAATAGTTTCCATACCTTTGTATATGCTCCTCCATATACATGAACAATTATCAATAAGTTTATTAAGCTACAGAAAATCCTTATCTTTAAAATATTTATCCTTCAAGACCTGAAAACATAACTCATCAAGATGATTACAGGCTTTCCAAGCTAACTTCGCAATAAGTGCCTGATTAAAAAACTTCTAGATTTCTGAAAGCAAGCCCACCAAAATCATTAGAAACACAAAGACTCATCCGACAAATAAAATAAATACATCTATCTCCTTTGTGTCCCCACCATAATATCCTTTGTAGAGAATCAAGTTTAGTGATGATATTATTAGGAATATTAAAACAACTCATTTGGTGAGTATAAAAGGAGTTTAATAACAGACTTGAACATAGTAGTTCTATCAAACTGGTTAAGAGAAGTAATATTCCAATTGTTAAGTCTGGCTTCAAAAGATTGGAAAATATGTTGGAAATCCTTTTGTTTATTTTTACCAAGAAGCAAGGGAACACTTAGATAAGTGTTAGAATTTCTTACAATGTTCATATTGAGAGCTTTAACTAAGTCAGCACGGGTACCTGGACTAATGTATGATTGAAGTAGACACATGATTTTTGAAAATTAAGAAGTTGTTTAGAGTACATACCAAAAATGTTTATAACTTCCAAGATGACATTCACATTTTGCATATCAGCTGTTAGAGCATTGCTTGGTCGAACTCGCATGCGTTGCTATCTCAAGCATGTTTGTCAATGTTAGTGATCAAAACTATAAAGTCTTCATTTCTAGTTTACTATAGCTAAGGTCTCGGACTAGGATAAAAAGTGTAGTTGAGTTCAAGAACTCCATGTCGATCATCATACAAGACGAAGGACTACTCAAGGAACCAGTGGATCGTCATCTACTAAAAGGTATGTGGACAATTGAACTTATATATCACTCAAAAGTCTATCTACTCTATCTCCTATCTTGAGACAAAAGTCGTATTAATATATAGACTAAGATTATACACATGTTGTATTTCGAGCTGAGTATATCTCGCTTATCTATTTATCGAAATATGTGTTGGTAAAGCTTTCGCTTTATCCAAGTTCATCTTTACCTAGTAACGAAAGTCATTTTATGTTTCAATCATTTTGGAAATCGCTCTGACGAAAAATAGTTTGTGAATAACAACTATATAACGCCCTCTGAGAATGTTTCAATGATTGAAATGAGAGTTTAGACAATATAACCATTAGAGGATATAAGCATTATTGTGGTAACACATATATGTATAAGTCCTTATTGATTGAACCGAAGTTTGTGAACTTTGTTGATTAAGTGAAACTGGAGTAGTGCGTGATTTCAGTCCGCGAACTCAGCATACAAGCTCAGTCCTCGAACTGGCGTAGTTCTTGAACCCGAGAATTTATGATGGAGTTTGTGAACTCCGTCCGGGAAATTAAGTCCGCAAACCCAGTCCGCGAACTTGAGTAGGTTATGTCTAAAAATGATGTTTGTGAACTTATCTTAATAGACTAAGGATTTCTATTGCAAACCGTGGCTTCATGAATCGATTCGAGTGAATCAAATCATTTTTGCTTCAATTGTGTCTTGTGTAGTACATAAAGATCTAAGCAGTTGAACAACTCTCTAACTAGTTCATTTGAGTCATTTGGACTAGTTATGGTGAAGAAGAATTTGGTTGATATGAAAGTTATCATTTGGCTAACCATTTGGTTAACTAGTGTTGAACCAACTAATGAACAAGTTTGGGTACGGTTACACGAACCTAAAATTATCTAGTACATGTGTGTATGACAAGCTAAGTTTTTGATCTAACGGTTAATAAATATTAGCTTGAATCTAATCAGGTTTTCATCTAACGGTTAATATTGAATGTTTTGTTACTAAGCTAACATTGATTGCAAACCTTGATTTGAAGACTATATAAGGGAGAACTCTAGCAACTGGGAAACCTAATCCCCACACATTCTGTGTGATACTAGTTGTGCTAATCTAGATTCGATTCTCCTTTAACCTTTGGTTTTCTTATTCTAAAACCAGGTTAACAACTTAAAGACTTCATTGGGATTGTGAAGCCAGACCGATACTACTTTTCTTGTAGTTGTGTGATATGATATTGTTGTTTCTATCGTATGAGTACAATTGTTATAATTGGCTTGAGATTTCTATCTCCGATAGGAAGGATATAAAAGTAGTCACAAACATATTCTTCTCATCGTTTGTGATTCCACAATATCTTTTTTTGATGCGTCGATTAAGACTATTGTGAGGTGATTGATAAAACGGAGCTGTTCTTCGGGAATATAAGTCTGGTTTTATTGATTGGTTCCTGTTTACCTTGATTTATCAAAATACGGAACAAAACTCATAGGTTTATTCGTGGGAGACGAATTTATCTATCCTTGTAGACTTTTCTGTGTGAGACAGATTTGTTTATTAAAGTATTCGACTTTGGGTCGTATCAAGTCTTGGTTATGGGTGAGATCAACTAAGGGAATCAAGTGCGCAGTATCCTGCTGGGATCAGAGGCGTAGGAGCATAAATGTACCTTGTATCAGTATGAGATTTGTTGGGGTTCAACTACAGTCCATACCGAAGTTAACTTGGAGTAGGCTAGTGTATGTAGCGGCTTAATACAGTGTATGTTTAATCTGGACTAGGTCCCGGGGTTTTTCTGCATTTGCGGTTTCCTCGTTAACAAAATTCTGGTATCTGTGTTACTTCTTTTCCGCATTATATTTTGTTATATAATTGAAATAATACAGGTTGTGCGTTGTTCAATCAATTAGAATATCCAACCTTATTGGTTGTTGATTTAAATTGATTGACACTTGGATATTGGTCTTTGGTACCATCCAAGTTATCTCTCTTTGATTAAGACTCGCAGATTGTATTTGCTTGAGTAAATCAAATTGAGAGATTAAGATAATTATTCCTTGAGATATTTTTATCTAGATTGATTCTGACTGTCTAGTTGATTCTCTAGTAAAGTAACTCGGAGTTTGTCCATACAAATTGCTAATCGAAATATTGGGTATGGTTGTTAGACCCCCATTTTTTCAATTGGTATCAGACCAAGCAAACATGTTTAAAGACCTTATAAGTCTGTGTTTGTGGTGATCTGATTATGGACGAGTCTATCTCTAATAACGTACCAATTCAGAAATTACCAGATGATTCTAAAAACTTGGATTCACCTGAGAGAACGGTCACATCAAAGTCAGTATCTAAATATTCTCTTGATGTAAAAACTATTGATTGGGAAACACTCCTAGAAGAATAGTTGGATGAACTTTCTGATGAAGATGATTCAGATATTAATAGAGATGTTGGTGAGGAAGTCTCAGAGTATGATAAGTTTTTGGATTCGTTGAAAATAAAGAATATTAAAACTTCTCATGTCACATCTCTTCTTACTCATATATGTCGAGAAAACAAGAAATTGAAAAGGATCTACGATGGTCTTTATAGTCAGAATCGCTTTTGCAAATCGGTCCTCAAAGATACCGAGGAAAACCTGAGTAGAAAGTCACTTGAATGTGATCATGTATATCAAAAATACTTCTTAATGGAAAAGAAACTTGCAGAAACTGAAGGAAGGATTAACTCTCAGCAAGCAAGTTTTGATGACAGAGAAAGCGCTTATCTCGCTCGAGAAAAACGCCTTGAGCCTGATTTAACCGCTGCTCTTGATAAAATCAAGATGTTGGAATATGACTTGAAAAAGTTCAATTCTAGTTCAAGAAAATTAACCACTATGCTTGGATCAAGTAAAAATCATCGTAATACACGAGGATTGGGCTATAAGGGAATAGATGCTCCAAGTACTAGCAAAAAGGTAAAATTTGTGAAGGCTAGTGATGCTTCTCAACAAAAGGTTTCCACTGATGACAAAAGTAAAATACCTTCACCGGCAGTTAAAGTTCGAAAAATAAAAGTATATCAACCTCCAAAGTCAGCACACACAGATCGAGGCAAGAACATTCCTTATGTTTGCCACTATTGCGGAAATAAAGGTCACCTGGAAAGGAAATGTCATTTCCGTATAAGGGATGAAAAACTTCATGATGTTCTTGTTTGGGCATCCGAAGAAGTTGTGAAACCAAGATCATATGTTAAGACTAATCCCCTTAACATTACAGGTTGTAACTGTCCAACCTTTAGGCAAAGGAATCAGTGTTGTGATCAACCCAGATTTGCCTATAAACGTCATACGAAGTCTTTTCGCAATCGTAATGGTTATCAAAATGATAACTTTATAAAGACAAAGACAAGATCCGATGTTCCAAATTGGAGAAAGACTAACTTGTAAAATAATATTCAATCCAATTCTCTCTCGAGAAATCTAGAAGAGAGTAATGGGAAGAAAGTTCTGGTTATTCCTAAACGCACTCAGAAGTGGATACCAAATAAAGTCGATGATGTTTTGAGTGTGAAAAGGAATGATCTCCTAGAAAATTCCATGACTATGGAAAAGGCAGTATCCATGATGTTGGAACTTAAAAATTTCTTTGGAAAGATGGATTTGGATGTGAAAGGTTCTAAAAGTGATATCTTTCATGATAATCCAAAAGTCACTTGTGGTGAGCAAGATATTGTTTACCTCAACACAACCTGAATGTGTTGTAAGTGCATCCTCACCAAGGAATGCCCAGCTATGAATACGGTGAGGAATGCACGAGAATTGGGGTACACATATTATGTTCGATAAGTCGATTGGATTCTTCTAAAAAGGTATGTCTATAAACTTGAGCAATATTTGTGTTTTTATTTGCTTAGAGTAGTTATAATGATCCTCGTACCTTGATTATCGTTCATTTATACCTAACTTGATCTGTGTTTAAGGTTTTTAAATGTTTAGGTTTGAAAATAGTGGTTCGGGATGTTTGGACTTCATGGTACACATACCAAGTATGCATAACATCTTTTAAAACCAAAATCCAGGAGTTTAAGTTCGCGGACTTAAATCATAATTACTGAATATATCAATATTATAAAACTATTCATATCTGAGTGGGAGAATTCTCTGAATGTTATTCAAGATGTTAATCAGGTGGCTTAGGAACGCAAATGGAATCCTCCAAAAGTGAATGATTTGAAAGTGAACTTTGATGTTTCCTATATAGATGAAAATACACCTATTGGAATTGGACTAATTATGGGTGATTATGCAGGAAAATTCATAGGATCCAAAGGGGAATGTTTAAAGGCAATAAATGAAGAACAAGGAGAAGCAGTAGAAGCTCTAGAAGCTATCAAATGGGCAAAAGCAAATGGAGTTCTTAATCTTCATCTAGAAGGAGACAATAGAAATGTAGTAGCAGCATTAAATGGAGTCATTGGTAGTATCCAGTGGACAACAAATAGTACAATCCAGGAATGTATGCAACTTTTAAATTCCTTTTGTTTTTGTACTTATTCTCATATCAAAAGGGAAGCTAATGGAGTAGCAGATGTAATGGCAAAAAAATGCCAAAATTAATGGTGGTTCAATTTGGAACTCTAATCCACCTGAATTCCTACTAAACTCTATTCAGAAGGATCAAACTTGTAACCTGGATTAATTAGTAATGAAATTTTCTTCCTTAGCAAAAAAAAAAAAAGTTCGCGGACTTGAAAATGCATGTGCAAACCCGTAATTTCGCGGACTTGCCTGTAGACGTCGATATTCGATCAACTTGTTTTGGTTGTAACTTCTTCGTCCAAACTCAGAATGAACTCATTATTTTTGCACTCACTTTATCTTTAAATTATTTTCAAAATGGAGATGAGAAACCTTGAATTTGGATAAGTTAAAATTGGTATTTTTTCCGTCTTTTGTTTTTGAGTATTTTGCTCCGTTTCAATGCACTTGTTCCACTTCTCTTGAACTTGAGCACTTGGATTCTTGGAGTACTACTATTCTAAGATAAGTTGTAGCTTTTACAAGAATGTTGTTGGAAAATATTTTTATACACCTTTGGCAGCTATTATTGGTATAAATCCGGGCGAAAAAGATTGATTCTACCCTCTAAGGACAAATCATCTTATATGTGCATTACAAGTTTGTCTTGGTACCTAGGAAACTTATTATGAGAATTTATTCTTGTTTTTGAGAAGGATTACTAGAGTTTGGAATATCAATTATTGTGATTTCACATAGATATGTCCAATGTATTCATCTTCAATGCTTTTAGATTTATTCATTTAAATTCTAAAGTTGATTTGGAAGATGATTTTTGCAGTATTAATCTTTATGGTTTTATATATTGCAATATGTTATGAGATATGTGTGTTTACGTACGTGAACTATTATTGTCCCATATGATGTCAAAAGTTATCTTTTTCATATGTCGATATGCATGTATTGATACAAGATCGATGAACTTTTGACAAAAAAAAATTGAACCTATTATGTCGTTATGCAAATAATTGATGAAAGATAAGATGAATTTTCGTTTTCAAGGATTATGTCCGAAAAAGCGGGGGTCTAAATACACCACCCAATATTTCGGTTAGCAATCTATATGGACAACTTCGAGTTGTTTTCTGAGAATCAACTAGACAGTTAGACTCAATCAATAGAAAATTCTCAAGGAGTTATTACCTCAATCTCTCAATTTGATTTACTCAAGCAAATATGATTCGCGAGTCTAATCAAAGAGAGATAACTTGGATGGTACCAAAGACCAATATCCAAGTGTTAATCAATTTAAATCAATAACTAAAATGGTCGGATATTCTAATTGATTGAACAACGCACAACCTGTATTATTTCAATTATATAAAAATATAATGCGGAAAAGAAATAACAAAGACACCAGAAATTTTGTTAACGAGGAAACCGCAAATGCCGAAAAACCCCGGGACCTAGTCCAGATTAAACATATATTGTATTAAGCCGCTACAGACACTAGCCTACTCCAAATTAACTTCGTTCTGGACTATAGTTGAACCCCAACCAATCTCACACTGATCCAAGGTACAATTATGCTCCTACGCCTCTGATCTCAGCAGGATACTGCGCACTTGATTCCCTTAGATGATCTCACCCACAACCAAGAGTTGCTATGACCCAAAGTCGAAGACTTTAATAAACAAATCTGTCTCACACAGAAAATTCTACAGGTAATAGATAAATTCGTCTCCCACGAATAAACCTACAAGTTTTGTTCTGTCTTTTGATAAATCAAGATGAACAGGAACCAATCGATAAAACCAGACTTATATTCCCAAAGAACAACTCAGTTTCATCAATCACCTCACAATAAACTTAATCGACGCAGCGAATAAGATTATTGAGGAATCACAAACAATGTGACGAAGATGTTTGTGACTACTTTTATCTTGCCTATCGGAGATATAAATCTCAAGCCAATTATTACAATTGTACTCGTACGATAGAAACAGCAAGATCAAATCACATAACTACAAGAAAAGTAGTATCGGTCTGGCTTCACAATCCCAATAAAATCTTTAAGTCGTTAACCTAGTTTTAGAAGAAGAAAACCAAAGGTTAAAGGAGAATAGACTCTAGATTTAGCAAACTAGTATCACACAGAATGTGTGGGGATTAGGTTTCCCAGTTGCTAGAGTTCTCCCTTACATAGTCTTTCAAATCAGGGTTTGCAATCAATGTTAGCTTACTAACAAAGCATTCAATATTCACCGTTAAATGAAAACCTGATTAGATACAAGCTAATATCTCTCAACCGTTAGATCGAAAACTTAGCTTGCCATACACATGTACTTGAAGTTTTGAGTTTGTGTCACCGTACCCAAACGTGTACAATGGTTGTTTCAATAATAGTCAACCAAATGGTTAGCCAAATGATAACTTTCATATCAACCATATTATTTTTCACCATAACTAGTCCAAATGACTCAAATGAACTAGTTAGAGAGTTGTTCAATTGCTATGAGATCCCAAGTATTACAAGAGACACAATTAAATCAAAAACGATGTGATTCACTTGAATTATTTCATGAACTATAAAGCCACGGTTTGCAAAAGCATTCCTTAGTAATTTAAGATAAGTTCATGAACAACGTTTTCAGACATAATCTCTTAAGTTCGCGGACTCAAGATAACCGGTTGAAGTTAAGAAACTCCAGCAGAATTTCTCGGGTCGAGAACTTCCTCCAGTTCGCGGACTGGGTTCGCAGACTGCACCTGAGCTTCAAATTCAGCAGATATTCTCGGGTTTGAGAACTTACGCCAGTTCGCGGAATGAGTTGACTGCTCACGTTCCGGTTCCACTTGATCAACAAAGTTCGCAAACTTTGGTTCAAGTGATAAGGACTTATACATATATGTGTTGCCACAACAATGTTTATATCCCACAATGATTATATAGTCTAAACTCTTATTTCAATCATTGAAATATTCTCAGAGGGCGTTATATAGTTGTTATTCACAAACTATTTTTCGTCAGAGCGATTTCCAAAGTGAACATAACATGACTTTCGTCACTAGGCAAAGATGAACTTGGCTAAAGCGAAAGCTTTACCAACACCCATTTCGAGAAATAGATAAGTAAGATATACTCACCTCGAAATGTCACATGTGCATATTCTTAGTCTATATAGTAAAACGACTTTTGTCTCAAGATAGGAGATAAAGTAGATAAACTTTTGAGTGATAGATAAGTTCAAGTCTCCACATACCTTTAGTCGATGAAGATCCACTGGTTCCTTGAGTAGTCTTTCGTCTTGTATGATGATCGCCATGGAGTTCTTGAGCTCAACTACACTTTCTATACTAGTTCGAGACCTTAGCTATAGTATACTAGAAATCAAGACTTTATAGTTTTGATCACTAAGATTGACAAACATGCTTGAGATAGCAACGCATGCGAGTTTGACCGAGCAGTGCTCTAAAAATCTCCCCCTTTGTCAATTTTAGTGGCAAAACTATTAATACATATGGAATACAAAAATTATATAAATAAACTTTGTAGCTCCTATTCCACATGCCTAATCTTCAACAATACTCGAAATCTTCGTCACTTCCAAATAGTCCAATGATCCCAAAGGTTGTAAGTTTAGCATCATCGTTGTTGAAAATCCATAGCTATAACAATGAGAAAAGCATCGGTTCTCAATCATTGTTATACAGTGTCATAGTATTATTACACAGCGTTAAAGTCCAATTGTATCGTAACTTCAAAAAAAATACTATGGTGATACTTCACTCCCCCTTAGTCAATACTCCATCTCACATGGAAACCACTCCCCCTTACATAATGATCTGAAAACCATATATATATGTAGTATGAACTACAATTAATTCTCCCCCTTTTTTTCAATAAAATTGGCAAAGGTACAACAACGGGATCCTAATAAAATTTCCATAAGAGACATTTCATGACCAAAGGTAAATGTTCTATCATCTTGTTTAGATGCAATCATAAATCCTAGGCTAAATGCATTCATCAAGGAGTTTATAAAGATACAAGATAACCCCTAAAAATTCCACAGCCGCACTCCCCACAAAGATTTGGAAATTAAGCGCAAGTTCAAAAGAACTCCCCCCCATAAGATGTCATTCCCAAGGGAACAACAAAAGCGACCTTATTTTCAAGAGAAAATAAGTCTTTAGACTCAAAAAATTACATACAATTATGAATTTGTAATCCAAAATATTCAATCATATTAACCAAAGCGATCTAAGATTAATTTGACTAAATATGCTCAACACAAGTAAACTTATGGAGACTTAATACATAGATTATATTATTCACAAGAGAACCCATAAATACTCTAATCGGATTGCACAATTAAACTAATCACAAAGTAATCAATTAAATTTTCCACACTCGACATGAGAAAAATCTATGGAGTGCTAACTTAATAAGAGATTATGGAACCCCGACATGATTGATTTAGTTCATTTGGGCTCAACATAAGAGATTATGGAACCCCGACTAAGATTATCATAGAAAATGACAACCTTAACCGTCCATGTACTCAACATGAGAGAACTCATGGAATACAAACTAAATAATCACACAAGTTGATTAATTTAGTTCTTAATGCTCAACATATTGCATCTTTATGGAACAACCAACCATGCCAATAAGAAATCAACTTAGTCGTATCGTGCTCAAAATAAGATATAAGATGGAACCTTCACGGTAATACATAATAATATGGAACAATTAATCTCTAAACCGTGGATTACAAAACAAGGACCTATTCTATTTTTCTATCACAAAGTGACATAATAGACTTTATCCTTGAATCACAAAAGATTTTAACCTATCTTACATCAAAGATTCACAATATAGGCTTAACTTTTGTGTTTTGCCAAAAGTCCATTCATTCCTCTATCAATATTTGGATACCAATACGTGAACGACTTTACTTTTGACAAAATATGGGACAATTAAGTTCACGGACGTAAACACACATATCCCATCAAAATATTGCAATATATAGAACCATAAAGATTAATAATGCAACCATCATCTTCCAAACAACTTTAGAATTCAAACCAATAAATCTAAAAACAAGAAGATGAATATGTTGGACATAGCTATGTTAAATCACAATAATTGCTATTCCAAACTCTAGTAATCCTTCTCAAAAACAAGAATGAATTCCCATAAGAAGTTTCCAAGGCACCAAGACAAACTCGTAATGCACATATAAGATGATTTGTCCTTAGAGGGTAGAATCAATCTTTTTCGCCCAGATTTATAACAATAATATCTACCAAAGGCGTATAAAAATATTTTCCAACAACATTCTTGTAAAAGATACAAATTTGCTTATAAGAGTAGTACTCCAAGAATCCAAGTGCCCAAGTTCAAGAGAAGTGGAACAAGTGCAACGAAATGGAGCAAGATACTCAAAAACAAGAGATAGGACAAATACCAATCTTAAATCATCCAAATTCAAGGTTTCTCAACTCCATTTTGAAGAGAGTTCAAAGAGGAAGAGTATGCAAAATGAATGAGTTCATTCCGAGTTCGGACGAAGAATTTACGGCCAAAACAAGTCGACCGAATATCGATATCTACAGGCAAGTCCACGAACTTACAGGTTTACACAAGAATTTTCATATCCTGGAGCAGTATGAAGATGGGGTTTGCGATCTTAAGCCCCTGGATTTTGGTTTTAAATGATGTTAATCATACTTGGTATGTGTACCATGAAGTCCAAACATATCGAACTAATGTTTCCAAACCTAAACATTTAAGAACCTTAAACACATATCAAGTTAGGTAGAAATGAACGATAAGCAAGGTACATGGATCATTATAACTACTCTAAGCAAATAAAAACACAAATATTTCTCAAGTTTATAGACATACCTTTTTAGACGAATCCAATCGACTTATCAAACATAATATGTGTGCCCCAATTCTTGTGATATCCTCACGTATTCATAGCTGGGCATTCCTTGGTGAGGATGCACTTACAATACAACTAAGTTGTGTTGGGGTGAACAATGTCTTGCTCACCACAAGTGACCTTTGGATTATCATGAAAGATATCGCTTTTAGAACCTTTCACATCCAGTTCCATTTTTCCAAAAAACTTGTTAAGTTCCAACATCATGGATACTGCCTTCTCCATAGTCATGGAATTTTCTGGAAGATCATTCCTTTTCAAACTCAAAGCATCATTGGCTTTATTTGTTATCCACTTATGAGTGCGTTTAGGAACAACCGGAACTTTCTTCCCATTACTCTCTTCAAGATTTCTCGAAAGAGAATTAGATTGACTATTCTTTTGCAAGTTAGTATTTCTCCAATTGGGAGCATCGGATCTTGTCTTCGTCTTTACGAAGTTATCCTTTTGATAACTATTACGATTGTGAAAAGGCTTTGTATGACGTTTATAGGCAAATCTAGGTTGATCACAGTACTAATTCCTTTGCCTAAAGGTTGGACAGTTACAACCTGTAACGTTAAGGGGATTAGTATTAACATGTGATCTTGGTTTCACAACTTCTTGTGATGCCCAAACAAGAACATCATGAAGTTTCTCATTCCTTATACAAAAACGACATCTCCTTTCCAGATGACCTTTATTTCCGCAATAGTGACAAACATAAGGAATTTTTTTACCTCGATCGGTATATGTTGGATTTGGAGGTTGATATACATTGCTCTTTTTAAATTTTACTGCCGGTGGAGGTATTTTACTTTTTCCATCAGTGGAAACCTTTTGTTGAGAAGAATCACTAGCCTTGACAAATTTTACCTCTTTGCTAATACTTGGAGCATCTATTCCCTTATAGCCCAATCCTCGTGTATCATTATGATTTTTACTTGCTCCTAGCATAGTGGTTAATTTGCTTGAACTAGTGTTGAACTTTTTCAAGTCATCTTCCAACATCTTGATTTTATCAAGAGCAGCAGGTAAATCATCCTCAAGGCGTTTTTATCGAGCGAGATAAGCGCTTTATCTGTCATCAAAACTTTCTTGCTATTCTGCAAGTTTCTCTTCCAACAATAAATATTTTTGATAAACATTATCACATTCAATTGACTTCATACGTAGGTTTTCCTAAGAATCCTTGAGGATCGATTCGTTAGAACGATTCGAAACATAAACACTTGAGTAACATCTTATCAATTTCTTGTTTTCTCGACAGAGAGGAGTTAGAAGAGGTGTGTCATGAGAAGTTGTCATCTTCTTCTTTTCCAATGAATTCAAAACCTTAACATACTCTAAGACTTCCTCATCAACATCTCTATCAATATCTGAATCACCTTCATCAGAAAGTTCATCCAACTGTTCTTCAACAGGTTATACATTAAGAGAATGTTTATATACTTACCTAGATGTGATAGTTTTCTCAGGTGAATCCAAGCTTTGAAAATCATATGGTGATTTATGAACTGGTACGTTATTAGAAATAAACTCGTCCATAAAATCAGATCGCTACAAACACAAACTTATAAGGTCTTAAACGTGTTTGCCTGCTCTGATACCAATTGAAAAAGCGGGGGTCTAACAACACCACCCAATATTTTAATTAGCAATCTGTATGGACAACTCCGAGTTGTTTTCTTGAGAATCAACTAGACAGTTAGACTCAATCAATAGAAAATACTCAAGGAGTTATTATCTCAATCTCTCAATTTGATTTACTCAAGCAAATATGATTCGCGAGTCTAATCAAAGAGAGATAACTTGGATGGTACCAAAGACCAATATCCAAGTGTCAATCAATGTAAATCAACAACCAAAATGGTCGGATATTCTAATTGATTGAACAACGCACAACCTGTATTATTTCAATTATATAAAAATATAATCCGGAAAAGAAATAACAAAGACACCAGAAATTTTATTAACGAGGAAACCGCAAATGCAGAAAAACCTCGGGACCTAGTCCATATTAACCATACATTGTATTAAGTCGCTACAGACACTATCCTACTCTAAATTAACTTCGGTCTGGACTGTAGTTGAGCCCCAACCAATCTCACACTGATCCAAGGTACAATTATGCTCCTATGATCCCATCAGGATACTGCACACTTGATTCCCTTAGCTTATCTCACCCACAACCAAGAGTTGATACGACCCAAAGTCGAAGACTTTAATAAAAAAATTTGTCTCACACATAAAAGTCTACAGGTAATAGATAAATTCGTGTCCCACGAATAAACCTATAAGTTTTGTTTTATCTTTTGATAAATCAAGGTGAACAGGAACCAATCGATAAAACCAGACTTATATTCCCGAAGAACAAATCAGTTTCATCAATCACCTCACAATAAACTTAATCGATGCAGTGAAGAAAATTATTGAGGAATCACAAACAATGAGACGAAGATGTTTGTGACTACTTTTATCTTGCCTATCGGAGATAGAAATCTCAAGCCAATTATTATAATTGTACTCGTACAATAGAAACAACAAGATTAGATCACACAACTACAAGAAAAGTAGTATCGGTCTGGCTTCACAATCCCAATAAAGTCTTTAAGTCGTTAACCTGGTTTTAGAAGAAGAAAACCAAAGGTTAAAGGAGAATGGACTCTAGATTTAGCAAAATAGTATCACACAGAATGTGTGGGGATTATGTTTCCCAGTTGCTAGAGTTCTCCCTTATATAGTCTTTCAAATCAGGGTTTTCAATCAATGTTAGCTTACTAACAAAGCATTCAATATTCACCGTTAGATGAAAACCTGATTATGTACATGCTAATGTTTCTCAACCGTTAGATCGAAAACTTAGCTTGACATACACACATGTACTTGACGTTTTGGGTTTGTGTAACCGTACCCAAACGTGTACAATGGTTGGTTCAATAATAGTCAACCAAATGGTTATCCAAATGATAACTTTCATATTAACCATATTCTTCTTCACCATAACTAGTCCAAATGACTCAAATGAACTAGTTAGAGAGTTGTTCAATTGCTATGAGATCCCAAGTATTACAAGAGACACAATTGAATCCAAAACAAAGTGATTCACTTGAATCATTTCATGAACTATAAAGCCACGGTTTGCAAAAGCATTCCTTAGTAATTTAAGATAAGTTCACGAAAAACGTTTTTAGACATAACCTCTTGAGTTCGCGGACTCAAGCTAACCGGTTGAAGTTAATAAACTCCAACAGAATTTCTCGGGTCGAGAACTTCCGTCAGTTCGCGGACTGCACCTGAGTTTCAACTTTAGCAGATATTCTCGGGTTCGAGAACTTACGCCAGTTCGCGGACTGAGTTCATGGACTGAGTTGACTGCTCACGTTCTGGTTCCACTGGAACAACAAAGTTCGCAAACTTCGGTTCAATTGCTAAGGACTTATACATATATGTGTTTCCACAACAATATTTATATCCCACAATGGTTATATAGTCTAAACTCTCATTTCAATCATTGGAACATTCTTAGAGGGAGTCTTATAGTTGTTATTCACAAACTATTTTTCGTCGGAGCGATTTCCAAAGTAATTGAAACATAACATGAATTTTGTCACTAGGCAAAGATGAACTTGGCTAAAGCAAAAGCTTTACCAACACCCATTTCGAGAAATACATAGGCAAGATATACTCAGCTCTAAATGTCACATGTGCATATTCTTATTCTATATAGTAAAACGACTTTTGTCTTAAGATAGGAGATAAAGTAGATAGACTTTTGAGTGATAGATAAGTTCAAGTATCCACATACCTTTTAGTCGATGAAGATCCACTGGTTCCTTGAGTAATCCTTCATCTTGTATGATTATCGTCATGGAGTTCTTGAGCTCAACTACACTTTCTATCCTAATGCGAGACCTTAGCTATAGTAGACTAGAAATCGGGACTTTCTAGTTTTGATCACTAAGATTGACAAACATGCTTGAGATAGCAACGCATGCGAGTTTGACCGAGCAGTGCTCTAACAATGTATATTGTATTTCATTGTACAAATGGTGATGGAAATAGAATGAATCCTTACTTATTCCACGGTATAAGGTCGATTCTCCGATCCACAATATTTGTGTAAATACTGTGTTTTTCCATGAAGTGTCTTATGTTGAGCACTAAAACAACAAAAGTTGATTGCTTTTGTGATTAGCTTATTTGTTGTTTCGTAAGGTACTTTATGTTGAACATGATTAAACTAAATTAATCATCTTGTGTAATTATTTAGTTAAGCACCCCATAAGTTTTCTTATGTTTGAGCATCTCTTTGAATGGGTTGGTTTTTCATGATTAACTTAGTCATTGCTCCATAGATTTTATTATGTCGAGTATAACCAATTAAATTGATTACTTTTGTAATTAGTTTGGTTGAGTATGACAATTAGATTATTTGCAAGTTTCTTGTGATTAATCTAGTTGATTTCTTAAGTTTCCATAAGTTTACTTGTGTTGAGCATATTTAGTCAAATTAATATTGGTTAGCTTTGGTTAATATGATTGAATATTTCTTTTTGGATTCCAAATTCATACTTGTATGTGATTTTTTGAGTCTAAAGAAATCATTCTTTTCTTTTAAAAATAAGGTCGCTCTTGTTGTTCCCTTGGGAATGGAATTTTATGGGGGAGAGTTCTTTTGAACTTGCCCGTAATTGCCGAATCTTTGTGGGGAGTGCAACTGTGGAATATTATAGGGCTTATCTTGTATCTTTATGAACTCCTTGATAAATTCATTTAGCTTCGTCTTTATGATTGCATCTACACAAGATGATATACATTTACCTTTGGTCATGAAATGTCTCTTACGGAAATTTTATTAGGATCCCGTTCTAGTACCTTTGCCAATTTTATTGACAAAAAGGGGGAGAATTAATATGTAGTTCACACTACAAATACATATGGTTTTCGGATCACTATGTAAGGGGGAGTCGTTTCCATGTGAGATGGAGTATAAACTAAGGGGGAGTGAAGTATCACCATAGTATTGTTGTTAAAGTTCTGATGCAATTGGACTTTGACGCTGTGTAATAATACTATGACGTTATATAGCAATGATTGAGAACCACTGCTTTTCTCATTGTTATAGCTATGGATTTTTCAACAACAATGATGCTAAACTTACAACCATTGGGATCATTAGACTACTTGGAAGTGACGAAGATTTCGAGTAATATTGAAGATTAGACATGTGGAATAGGAGCTAAAAAGTTTATTTATATATTTTTTGTATTCCATATGTATTAATAGTTTAGCCACTAAAATTAACAAATGGGGAGATTGTTAGAGCATTGCTAGGTCGAACTCGCATGCGTTGCTATCTCAAGCATGTTTTTCAATGTTAGTGATCAAAACTATAAAGTCTTGATTTATAGTCTACTATAGCTAAGGTCCCGAACTAGGATCGAAAGTGTAGTTGAGCTCAAGAACACCATGGCGATCATCATACAAGATGAAGGACTACTCAAGGAACCAGTGGATCTTCATCGACTAAAAGGTATGTAAAGACTTGAACTTATCTATCACTCAAAAGTCTATCTACTTTATTTCCTATCTTGAGACAAGCGTCGTATTACTATATAGACTAATATTATACACATGTGATATTTCGATCTGAGTATATCTCGCTTATCTATTTATCAAAATATGTGTTGGTAAAGCTTTTGCTTTATCCAAGTTCATATTTACCTAGTGATGAAAATCATGTTATGTTTCAATCATTTAGGAAATCGCTCTGACGAAAAATAGTTTGTGAATAACAACTATATAACGCCCTCTAGGAATGTTTCAATGATTGAAATGAGAGTTTAGACAATATAACCATTGGTGATATTAGAATTGTTGTGGTAACACATATATGTATAAGTCCTTATTGCTTGAACCGAAGTTTGAGAACTTTGTTGATCAAGTGAAACCGGAGTAGTACGTGAGCTTAGTCTGCGAACTCAGTATACAAGCTCATTCTGCGAATTGGCGTAGTTCTCGAACCCAAGAATTTTTGTTGGAGTTTGTGAACTCCGTCCGGGAACTTAAGTTCGCGAACCCAGTCCGCGAACTTGAGTAGGTTATGTCTAAAAATTATGTTTGTGAACTTATCTTAATATACTAAGGAATGCTATGGAAAACCGTGGATTTATAGTTCATGAATCTATTCGAGTGAATCACATCTTTTTTGCTTCAATTGTGTCTTGTGTAGTACATAAAGATCTAAGCAATTGAACAAATCTCTAGCTAGTTCATTTGAGTCATTTGGACTAGTTATGGTGAAGAAGAATATGGTTGATATGAAAGTTATCATTTGGCTAGCCATTTGGTTAACTGGTGTTGAACCAACTAATGAAAAAGTTTGGGTGCGGTTACACGAACCTAAAATTGTCTAGTACATGTGTGTATGACAAGCTAAGTTTTCGATCTAACGGTTGATAAATATTAGCTTGAATCTAGTCAGGTTTTTATCTAACGGTGAATATTGAATGCTTTGTTACTAAGATAATATTGATTTCAAACCCTGATTTGAAGACTATATAAGGGAGAACTCTAGCAATTGGTAAACCTAATCCCCACACATTCTGTGTGATACTAGTTGTGCTAAGCTAGTGTCGATTCTCCTTTAACCTTTGGTTTTCTTCTTCTAAAACCAGGTTAATGACTTAAAGACTTCATTGGCATTGTGTAGCCAGACCGATACTACTTTTTTTGTAGTTGTGTGATATGATCTTGCTATTTCTATCGTACGTGTACAATTGTAATATTTGTCTTGAGATTTATATCTCCGATAGGCAAGATATAAAAGTAGTCACAAACATCTTCGTCTCATCGTTTGTGATTCCACAATATCTTTTTTCGCTGCGTCGATTAAGACTATTGTGAGGTGATTGATAAAACTGAGTTTTACTTCGAGAATATAAGTCTGGTTTTATTGATTAGTTCTTGTTTACCTTGATTTATCAAAAGACGAAACAAAACTCATAGGTTTATTCGTGGGAGGCGAATTTATCTATCCTTGTAGACTTTTCTGTGTGAGAAAGATTTGTTTATTAAAGTCTTCGACTTTGGGTCGTAGCAACTCTTGGTTGTGGGTGAGATCAACTAAGGGAATCAAGTGCGCATTATCCTGCTGGGATCAAAGGCGAAGGAGTATAACTGTACCTTGGATCAGTGTGAGATTGGTTGGGGTTCAACTACGGTCCATACCGAAGTTATCTTGGAGTATGCTAGTGTATGTAGCGGCTTAATACAATATATGTTTAATCTGGACTAGGTTCCGGGGTTTTTCTGCATTTGCGGTTTCCTCGTTAACAAAATTCTGGTTTCTGTGTTATTTATTTTCCTCATTATATTTCGTTATATAATTGTAATAATACAGGTTGTGCGTTGTTCAATCAATTAGAATATCTGACCTTATTGGTTGTTGATTTAAATTGATTGACACTTGGATATTGGTATTTGGTATCATCCAAGTTATCTCTCTTTGATTAAGACTCGCAGATTGTATTTGCTTGAGTAAATCAAATTGAGAGATTGAGATAATAACTCCTTGAGATATTTTATCTAGATTGAGCCCGACTGTCTAGTTGATTCTCTAGTAAAGTAACTCGGAGTTTGTCCATATAGATTGCTAATCGAAATATTGGGTGTGGTTGTTAGACCCTCGCTTTTTCATCAGCTTTGGTCAATATAAGAATATCATCAGCAAACAACAAATATAAAATGGAAGGAGCTCTCCTAGATGCTTCGACACCAGTGATAACTTTATTTGATCTGCAACAAAGAAACTTCTAGATATATTCTCCATAACAATTATAAACATATAAGGGTCTCTCCTTGTTTTAAACCTCTAGTAGGGGATTAAATATCACAAGGAGAACCATTCAAAAGAATACTTACACTAGTGGTAGAAATGCACTGGAAAATAAGCTTGCAAAAATTGTCAGAGAAGCCAAACTTTTTAAGCACACCTATCATAAAATTCCACTATAGTTTTTGATAGATCAAATTTTAGAGTCATGGTACCATTAAATCCTTCTTTATGTTTCATAATATGAATCATTTCATAGAAACAATAATATTGTCATAAGTTGCTCTACTAGGGACAAAAGCATCTTGATATGGAAAGATCATTTTCTTTAAGAAAAGTTTTATCCTATTAGCAAGTATTTTTGAGACAATTTTATAAGAAGTGTTACAGAGACCAGTTGGTCTAAAATCTGCAGGATATTTAGGGTCTTTACATTTAGGGATAAGAGATATATAGGTTTTGTTTAGACTTCTAGTCATAAAACTATACTCAAAAAACATTTAAACATTTGAACAACCTCAACAACATATGGACCAACATGCTTTCATTGGGTTTCATAAAACCCATCTTGGAAACCTGTAGTTGCAGGAATTCCCACACTACACCCTACTCAAGAATTTATCAATATTTATGACACAATCTGAAGATTAAGGACCTTTTTTATTAATATGAACTTAAAAGAATTACAGTAATCAGGAATACAATTCACTTAATAAGATTTTCTCTCTCCTAAAAACTTTCTTAGCACTCAAAAATTCATCCTCCTCTCTGGAACTATTCATTTCCTTTATATAGGCATTTACATAGTGGATTACAGCTCATGACATCTCATTTACAGCTAAGATTCCCTTTAGTTTCGGATCTGGGTTCTTGCGATACATCGCAGTTTGCACCGCCTTAATATTTCACAGGTTTTATTGATTCATCGCAGAAATGTCACGCTTTTCTAATGTTTCTGTCGTTTTCATCCGATATGTCATTCCTTACGTCACTTTGAGATTTATCGCAGAATATCATTGTTGTTTATTTCGCAGGAATATTTTTGTGACAATATTCTGATCCTACATCTTGCCTCTTCTCATATCTTTTCTGTGAAGAAGATAAAGATCATGAGAATTTGAGTTTCTTGATTTGACGCAACTCCTTGTCTTTTACCCGACAAAATTCCTTATTTTACGTTTTTACCGTTGACACATGTCAATCCTTACTTCTTTACCGATTAGCCCGGTTACCCATTCTTCATCTATAAATAGATGTCCCACTCGAGAATACGTCTTCTTTCACCTTCTCTCTTTTCTTCAACTCCTTCCTTTTTTGTCTGCAACTTTTTCTTTCCTGTTATCCTTCCTGCTGCTGCTCTAATGGAAACTCAAAGGTAGGTTCTTATCTTGAATCTTATTTTGTTCATGTTACATCATTTCTACCGCCCGATTTTCTTTATAATCCCCATATTTTATTATCTTTTTTAGTAACACTACTTCTCAGACTAAGATTACTATCAAAAACCCTAACCCTAAGGGTCCTCAGAAAAAGCGTGTTGGGAAGGCGAAGAGATCTGAGAATGATAAGGTAGTAAGAAACATCTATTTCTTTAAAATAACAATATTGTTGCCTATGTTTCTTATCTACGTTATTATTCGCAGAGTGAAGAGAATATTTCTAGACCTCTTAAGCGTTCTCGTCAAGTTAAAGTTCTTTCAGATGAAGTGGATATTCTTGATTTTTTGCATGCAGACCCTGTTCCGCTGCAAGATAAATCTTCTCCTTCTCCTTGCCTAAATTCCAATATTAACACCCATACTACTTCTTCACCAATTCCAAATGAAGTTATTGATGCTAATATTTCCATCTCTAATAATCCCAATATTTTAAAAGTTACGATAGATGAATCTATGATAGTTGGAACTATGATGAATATACATGCGATGAATGAAGCCGTGGTGAATGAAACTACGGTAAATGAAGATGTGGTGAATGAAACTATGGTGAATAAAGCTGTGGTGAATGATGTTGCGGTAAATGAGACTACGGTAAATGAAGTTGCGGTGAATGATGTTGCGTTAAATGAGACTGTAACTGCGACTAATCAAGTTCCTTTTTCTACTCCTACTACCACAAATGATTCTAATAAAGTTCCTGCGATGAATGATGTTACAAAAACCTCTTCCTCTACTTCTCTTCCTTCTTCCAAAGAAATAGCAATAGGGGTTGAAGCTGTTTTTCAAATATTATCTGAAGTTTTGAACGATGCTATGAAATCTTCTACAGATCCTGCGAGACAGGATGTTTATATGATTCTAAGCAAGCATCTCGAATCTTGCGGTTCTTCATCTTCGCTAACTGCTTTAGAAAGTGAGGTTGAAACCTTGAAGAAGAACCTTCAAGCAAAAACTTTAGAATGTGAACTTCTCGATCATAAGCTTCGCAATTCTGAATTGGACTGCGAAAATCTTCGCAACAGAAATGATGATCTGAAAGGTATAATTTTCTTGCCTCTGCTTTTGCCTCAATAAATCTTTGTTTTCTATGTACTCAATTTTTCTTTATTTATTTGTTGATGCATATTTAGCTTCAAAACATAACCAATTAATGAAGATACTTGAATGGGAAACCATCGCCGATGAAGCCCGCATTGAGAAAGAGTCTTGGAAAAATCAATTTGATAGATTGAATATTCTTCACACATATTCAATTGACGAGATAAATAATCTTAAGAATGAGAATAACCAACTAATTTGCGAACGAGATTGCCTAAGTAATGAAGCCACTCAACTTTTATATTCGCTAAACCAGATTAATTTGAAGGTGGAATCTTTATCAGATGAAAACAAAACTTTGTCTCAAGAGAAACGTAGCTTTGTGAATAAAACAATGGTTTATTCGCAACAATTGGGCAATCTTCAAAAGTTGTATGACAACCAAGAGAAATCTCTTCGTGGATTGAAAGATGACATTAAAAAGATAACCGAATCATCTGCCGCTGAACAAGAAAAACTTATAAAAGGTAGATTAGCTCTAAGTGTAAAAGTCAACAATCTCAAAGATGACTATGCTCAACTGAAGAAATCCCATTCCTCCTTTAAAGAAGAAAATGTTTATCTTCTTTCTAAAGAGAAAAGTGTAAAATCTCGTTTGAAAGGTAAAGTTGGTGATACTTTCGATGATACCATGAATCAATGGAAGAATTGCTTCCTTAACATAATTCAAACTTTATCCTCGCAAAAGGAAGGTAGTCATTTTGACTGCCTCATCTATTAATTATTTCATTGTATTTTCCCATCTTATTTCTTGCGAGAATTCCATCTAATATGCAACTTTTCTTCTGTAGAATCTGAGAAGCATCTTCAAGCTTCTATCTCTGATCTGTCTACGAAGTTGGCCAAACTTCGTAAAAAGAATACCGCGCTTTCTAACTATCGCAACAGAGCATTGAGAAGATTTGACTACCTTGAATACTTCAAGGATATAGAGATCAGAAATCGGGAAAAGAATTGCCTCCGCAAGGCTCATTTAGGCGCTGAGGTTCTCGTAAACAATGTTCTATTCTCTCATTCTTTACCTCCTATAAAGATCAAACCCTTGGAGATAAATAATAATGAAGTTCCTCGTCTCATTGATGAAGATCTAAATTATTCAAGTGATGAAGAAGATTTTTCCGAAGATGAACAAAATCCAACTAAAGAAATAGAAGAAGAAGAAAACCTTCCCAATGAAGCAGAACAACAAAATCCTCTTCAAAGGGCAATCACTAGTGATGGAGAAATAGAAGAAGAAGAAAACCCTCATAAGGAAGCAGAAGAACAAAATCCTCCTCAAAAATCAATCGCTGGTGATGGAGAAACTCAAACTGAAAAAGATATTGTTGGTGAAGATAATAGTAGCAAACAAGAATGATGAAATTAAAGAAGAATATTCTTTTGAAGTTTTAAATCTTGTTTTATCATGTCTTTCTGCGAAATATCTTGTTCTTTTCCTTGTCCTGCGAATGATTGTAATTTTTGAATCTTTCTTCTTCCTGCTTCTTTTGCGAAATATTGCAATTTTTGTAACTCAATCATCTTCTTATGATTATATATTTTTATTTACCTGAATCTCCTATCGCAAATTCTTGTAACTTGATTGTCTTCTTTTTATTATCTTGACTCTTCACAAGGAAGATAATGAAATATTGTTTTATAATCCCCATATTTTCCCCTCATAATCTTCCTTGTGAAGTACTAATATATTACCATTGTAAGAAATCCTAAACTTGCCTCTTGTTGTTAATCTGCAATATGATAAATGAAGTATCGCAAATAATTCTGCGAAGTATAAATGAAGTATCGCAAAAATCTATTATATGCTTTGCAGATATAACCTCTCTTGTGGTCTTATTTCGCCTTCCTAGTTAAAGGTCTTATTATGCCACTTTTATGCGACAAGATCGCAGGACATTCTTACTTTCACATGTAATAATCCATTGATCTTGCCTTATCATTTATCTTGATCTCTGCGACAATATGATAAGTCTAAGCCATCTTGTGAGATTAATCTCTTTTTGCTTTTTAAGACTTATGACATTGCCGTCTTTGCGATGAAATCGCATGACGTCTTTGCGATTTATATCCTCTTATCATTGATTTCATTTATCTTATCTTTTGATCTTATCGCAAAAACCCATTGATCTCATCTTAACATTTTTTTTAGGCTTTTTGGCCTGTCATGCGGCAATATGACGGGCCTGAATATTCTTGCGAATATAAAGTCCCATGACATTGCTGTCTATGTCACGCGACAATATGACGGGTCTAAATATTCTTGCAAATATAAAGTCCCATGACATTGCCGTCTTTGTTGATACACAACTCCCTAATGGAGGGTATCGCCCTTATCTTCCCCCCGGTTTCCCCTTCAAGGATTATACATCGGCCATACAAGACTAGCACTTTCCCATCCGGTTCTGCCAACAACCATTTGTTTTCGCAGCCTTGTCCTTTATGCCTATATGGCTTATAGTTACAAGACTGCACCCTAGTGGGGTTTTCTTCGGGCCGAACACATCGTAGCCAAGACTTGCCATGGATGGCCAGGGTAGGTTCATCCATCCCGGGCACCCAAAGCTCAACCGTATACCTTGGCGCCTTGATCATACTTTGCATTCCTTAGGAGAAACTCTCTGGCGCCCAACCAGGGTATAACCTTATATAGTTTGGAATCCAAGTTATCTCTCCCGGATGGATTTTCTATAATCCCAAATCTCCATGACTAGGTTCCAGCAGCAGTATAGCCTTTCCCATAGCCATGCAAAGAGATACCCCCCTTATGACGTACTTTAAGGACATTGCCTCTTACGGAATATAATCTGCGAACTAAGGTGTACGCCACAAAGGTTCGTCCCATTTTTATATGTTTTTAGGCGATTTGCGCCCGTCTTATGCATTTGCATTAAAATTCTTAATTATCTCGCAAATTATTGCGAAAAATTGCTTTGTATTTAGCCAACTTTATTCTTGTGAAACATCTCTTTTATTCTCTCGCAATTTGCTTGCGTATAATCCAGATCATCCTAGTCTTTCAAACCTTTATTGATAATATTTTCTTAGATATTGTCTATTCCATGGTCTGCCAAGTCTTTGACCCATGTCTCTTCCTTCGGATCCATTAACTTATATGCTCCAGTTCAATTATTTCTTTGATGATATATGGCCCGTCCCATTTTTTCGCTAATTTTCCTCCATTTTCTCGCTAATATTCTGGTGTTTCTCGCAGAACTAGATCTCCAACTTGGAACTCACGTTTCTTTACTCGCTTATTATATTCGCGAGCTAATCTGCGATGGTAGTTCTCCATATGTTGTAATGCTTTTTTCTCTCTTCTCTTCTACTTCATCAAGTTTGTCTAGAATCATACCAGCACTAAGATTCTTTTCCCAAGCTTCTCTTTTTTTCGTAGGAATAGCAACTTCTGTTGGTAATACTGCCTCAACTCCATATGTTAAACAAAAAGGTGATACCCCAGTTGCTTCTCTTCGTGTTGTATTATAAGCCCAAACTGCATTATGGACTTGTTGACACCATGTTCTATGATTCCCTTCTAACTTCTTCTTGAGGATATCTGCGATTGTTTTGTTAGTTGCCTCAGCTTGACCATTAGCTTGTGGGTATAAAGGAGTCGATTTTCCGCACTTTATCTTGAATGCATTAAGTAACATCTCTATATTTTGTCCTTCAAATTGTTTTCCATTATCTGACACCAACTGCGCAGGAATTCCGAATCTGGAAATGATATTTTCAAATATAAATGTAAAAATATCCTTATCACGAATATGCTGTACTGCTTTAACTTCTTCCCATTTTGTGAAGTAATCTGTTGCGACAATTAAATATCTCTTTTGCCCTATTCCTGGTACAAATGGTCCCACAATATCTAAACCCCACTTTCCAAATGGCCAAACATTTTTTGAGGATGTTAATGTTTCACAGGGTGCATGTATTCTTTTTGCAAATCGCTGACATTCCTCGCAACTTCTTGATAAATTCTTTGCATCTTCATGCATATATGGCCAATAATAACCTTGCATTTTAGTTCTGTATGCTAAAGATCTTCATATTTGTGATTACCAGCATCCCCAATATGTAACATTTTTAATATTTGTTTTCCTTCTTCTTGTGTCAAACATCTGAGGGAAGGCCCATTTAAAGATTTTCGATACAATATCCCATCTCTTAACTCATAATTTGTTGCTCTACTTTTTAATTTATGTGCTTCCAATCTGTTTCTTGGTACCTCTCCCCTTGCTAGATATGCGTGAATTTCCGCACGCCAATCTGCGATAATTCTACTTGATTCTTCGCCATTATTTTCTACTATCATTGCCTTGGCCTCCTCTTCCTCTTCTTTATTAATTGAAGGTGCTATGAGTGTTTGTATTTTTATATTTCTGCATGATCGGGTCTACCATCATACTTGATATAAACGCAAAAGCATCTGCGAGCCTATTATCTCTTCTTGAAATATGCCTCCATTTGAGTTTTGGAATTTTCGCAGATAATTCTTCTACAAGTTTCTTATATTTTTTTCAAAGATATATCATTAGTTGCATATTCCCCTTCAATTTGGCGAATAATCAATTGCGAATCACTGGTAATTCTTGCATTCTCCACCTTCATCTCTATCGCAAATCTTAGAGCATGTACTACAGCCTCATATTCTGTCTCATTATTAGTAGATTCAAATTCTAGTCGGAATGCAAATGCCATTTTTGCACCTTCTGGCGAAATAAAAACGACTCCCACTCCATTTCCTTCTCCGTTGGATGACCCATCTACCAATATCTCCCACCTATTTGGTTATGTTAAAAGATCTCTAGGATCCCCATATTCTTCTTCTATATCCATCATGTCTTCTACAGCTTCATCATCCTCCAAAGGAAATTCTGCGAGAAAATCTGCGACAATTTGAGATTTTGGCGAGGATAAAATTGCATATTGGATCTCAAAATGCCCCACTTGTGCGTTCCATCTTTCAACTCTGCCTGATCTTTTTGAATTTTTCATTACTGATTCAATTGGTACTTTTGTTAGTACTTTGATTTTATGCGCTTGGAAATATATTCGAAGTTTAGATGCCGCATAAACTAATGCCAGAATTAGCTTTTCAATCTTTGAATAATTTTTCTCCACATCATTGAATGTTTTGCTGATGTAGTAAATTGGTTTTTCAACTCCTGCGACATTTCACAAAAGTACTGCGCTTAAAGCATGTTGAGTTATCGCAAGGTACATCAGCAATTCTTATCCTGGTTCAGCCTTCTGTAAAATGGATATGTTCATCAAATATTCCTTGAAAAGCGTTCTCACATTCATCTGTCCATTTAAATTTTGTTCCCTTCTTTAGTATGTTGAAGAAATATTTTCATTTATCTGATGATCGCGAAATAAATCTTCCTAGTGAGGCTAACAGTCCATTCAATTTTTGCACATCTTTTTCTTGTTCTTTGGAGTTGGCATATCTCGAACTGCTTGCACCTTTTCAGGATCAACTTGTATTCCTTCTTTTGATACAATATATCCCAAGAATTTCCCAGATGATACTCCAAAAGTACATTTCTCAGGATTTACTTTGATATTAAAAAGCCGCATCTGATCAAAAATTTCCCTTAAGTCTTGCACATGATTTTTAGCTTCTTTTCTTTTTACCAACATATCATCCACATATACCTCTAAAGTTTTATGTATCCATTTTGCGAACACCTTTTCCACCATTCTTTGGTAAGTTGCTCCTGCATTTCGTAACCCAAAAGGCATCTTTGTGTAGCAATATAATCCTCTGGGAGCAAAGAATGCAGTATGTTCTTGATCTTCTTCCGCAAGTGGGATTTGATTATAGCCCTTGTATCCATCCAACGAAGATATTCGATCATTTCCTGCGGCAGATTCCACCAGCTGCGGGATATCTGGCAAGGTAAAACTATCTTTGGGACATGCTTTATTTAGATCAGTAAAATCGATGCAAATTATTATCCCCTTATTTTTTTTGGGAACTACTACCATGTTGGCGATCCATTCTGGATATTTTTCTTGCCTTATAATTCCTGCGTCAAGCATCTTCTGCAATTCTTCTTCTATCTTGGCATGATAAGTGGTCGCAATCTTTCTTATTCTTTGTTTGAATGGTCTCACATTTTTGTTAATCTTCAATCTATGGCACGCAACAGATGGATCTATTCCAGGCATCTCATCCATATTCCATGCAAAAATATCTCTGTATTCTCGCAGAAGGTTTACAATTTGTTCTTCTTCCTCC
Source organism: Papaver bracteatum (assembly GCA_023529315.1). Classification (NCBI taxonomy): domain Eukaryota; kingdom Viridiplantae; phylum Streptophyta; class Magnoliopsida; order Ranunculales; family Papaveraceae; genus Papaver; species Papaver bracteatum. The sequence goes on from JAJJWX010001630.1 coordinate 446,934, forward strand.
ACACCCATCTTAGTTCCAATTTTCAGCATTTTTGGGTCTTCTTCACTTCCAACATTTACTTCTTTTGTTGGTTCTACTGCAGTATAACTGGCTTCATGTTCTCCCATTGGTGTTGGTGTTTTTATTACCTCCGCTGGTTCATCACCTTCTTGCGATACATCGTCAAATATTCCTTTTCCTTCTTCTGATCTTATCATGTAAATCTTGAATTCTTATTCTTTCCTTTCTTCTCTCCTCATTTTTCTGCGCTGTTTTCGCAATTGAATTTGATTTTCACAATTCCTTACTTCATTCTGGAAACACAACGCTGCATAATCTGCATCTCCTCTAATCTCGCCAATTCCGCTAGGCATAGGAAACTTTATGCACTGATGTAGAGTTGATGATACAGCCTTGATTGCATGTATCCATGGTCTTCCCAACAGCATATTATATGGTGATTTCACATCCACCACGCACAAAGTTATCTGCGTCTCTATTTCCCCCAATGGAATTTGCACTACAATTTCACCTTTAGGTTTTGTTAGAGATTTTCCAAATCCATGAATATGATATGTTGGACTAAGCATTTCTTCATCTTTGTATCCTATTTTCTTGAATGTGTGGTAAAACATTATATCCACAGAACTTCATGCGTCCACCAGAGTCCTATTCACAGCCACTCTTCTGTAGATCTTATTGATTTCTCTTTTCTTGTTGGTACAACAGACACTGTGATCACCAATGGAGATGTATGACTTAAATTCTCTTTCGGAATTTCTGCTGCCGTGAATGTGATCTTCTGTTTTTCCCAATCTTTTAGCGGTGATGCCTCATCTACCGTCATGATTTTCTTTCCTTAAAAATCTCGCTTGTGTATCCTTCCTTTAATATCTTCATGGAACTTATCTATCATCATCTTTGTTATTACATCACACTCCAATTTCTTTTGATTATCTTTGACTTCAACCATCTTTTCTTCCACCAATTTTCTTGATATTCTTCTAACTCTTGAATAATTTCTTTCTTTTACCTAACTTTTGCTATGATTTTCAACTATTCATCCATGTTTTTGGGCGCCAAAATGTAGTTGCAGGAATTCCCACACTACACCCTACTCAAGAATTTATCAATATTTATGACACAATCTGAAGATTAAGGACCTTTTTTATTAATATGAACTTAAAAGAATTACAGTAATCAGGAATACAATTCACTTAATAAGATTTTCTCTCTCCTAAAAACTTTCTTAGCACTCAAAAATTCATCCTCCTCTCTGGAACTATTCATTTCCTTTATATAGGCATTTACATAGTGGATTACAGCTCATGACAGCTCATTTATATCTAAGATTCCCTTTAGTTTCGGATCTGGGTTCTTGCGATACATCGCAGTTTGCACCGCCTTAATCTTTCGCAGGTTTTATTGATTCATCGCAGAAATGTCACGCTTTTCTCATGTTTCTGTCGTTTTCATCCGATATGTCATTCCTTACGTCACTTTGAGATTTATCGCAGAATATCATTGTTGTTTATTTCGCAGGAATATTGCTGTGAAAATATTCTGATCCTACAAAACCATCATGACCAAGAAATCTCCAAGATGACATGCTTTTTACATCATTTTCAATTTCATCCAAAGTTTGAGTACTTAACAATCTATAGTTATCATCATCAGATAGGATAGAAGGGATACAATCAAAAACAGAGCCATCAAAAGAAGTATTAGCAGAACATGCAACATAAGAAAATTGAAATGTCAACAGGTTACTAATGATGTTCTATCATTGTACCAATTTCCATCAGAATTACAAAGAGCGTCTTTATTATTCCTATGCCTTTTTTTTGTTAACTAGGGAATGAAAGTATATAGTATTATAATCCATATCAGTAACAAATTTATCCATAGATTTCTCTTTCAATTTCATGAGTGTGAAAAACAATTTCATAGTGTCGATCCACCTTATTATGCATATCCCGAACTAGTTTCAATTCGAATTGAAGATTATTTATATTCTCCTGAATGTCACCAAATTCCAACTTATTCCATTGAGATAAAGTAGTCCTAGTAAACTAAAGTTTTTGTTGAAACCTATGAGCAAGACTACCATGAACATTTATATTCCAAGCTATAATCTAGGTATCAAAAAATTTAAATGGTCCCCAAAGATGTTTAGGTATTGGTACAGTTAATAACAAGATGGTACAATGATCAGAAGCAATATGATTAGGATGCAAGACTTTAGCAGCAAAAAAATATAAATACCAATCATTATTTCCAAGTGCCAAGTCAATCCTAGCTTTCCTAACTCCTGTTCCATATCTATTACTAGACCAAGTATAGTCTTTCCCTTCATATCATAAGTCTATTAGGCCAGAGTCTCTCACATTATCTCTAACCCAACCATATGAATTATTATCCATATGAAAATTTAAGTCACCTATTACCAACCAAGGTTGGTCAATATTGTTAGAGCATTGCTCGACCGAAATCGCAAGCGTTGATATCTCAAGCTTGTTTGTCAAGATTAGTTGATCAAAACTATAGTTTTGATTTCTAGTCTACTTATAGCTATGTCTCGGATTAGGATAGAATGTGTAGTTGCGCTTTACACTTTATGGCATGCATCAATTGAATACGAAGATCTACTGATGAGAGCTTGGAGGAACTTCATTAATAAAATGTGTGTGGAGACTAAAACTTATCTATCTCTCAGAAGTCTATTCAGTTCTATCTCCTAATGAGACTCGGTCGTATAGCTATATAGACTTTTAAATACATTATACACATTTGATATTTTGACTTGAGTTTATCTCGCTTATCTATTTCTCGAAATATGTGTTGGAAGATTTTTGCTTTAACTATGTTCATGATATTCTTGACAAGTTTAATTGGAAACAATCTATTTGTTGGAAACTAAATATTAAGTCAAAATATGATCATGTGAAAATTGCATTGAAACATTTTACATGATTTGTGTGAGACAATCATTTGATGTCGACTTGGAAAGTTTCGTATTGATTATTAAATCACTTGAAAATTAATTGAAGCTAATAGTTTGTGTGAGACAGCTATTGTCTTCTTCTAAGGATGTTTCGATGATTAAAATGGGAGTTTAGAGCAATTAACCATGTCTAGATACAACACGGTTTGCATACCTAGTATGTGAACTGTTTTGTAATGATTTAGGTCCGGGAACCTTGTTTGCGTACCTAGTATGCGAACGGTTTTATCTGTAAAGGTCCGGGAACCTTGTTTGCATACCTGGTATGCGAACGGTTCTACCTAAGTTGGGTTTGGAACGGCTATTCGCGTACCTGGTTTGCAAACTGCTGGACAGCCCAACATCCGCAGCTGATGTTCATGTATCTGGTTTGTGAACACAGTGTTTAAGTTCTAAAATCGTTTGAGTATGATTCTCATACTCATGAACTAAATCATTTATGAATTAAGGAATGCAATTTTTACAAACCGTGGCTTAATGTTCATGAATTGATTATTGAATAAGTACTTTGTACGATTTACGAATTAATCCGATTTTGTTTCAATTTGTTCATATATATTTCTATGAGATAGTGAAAAATTAAACAACTCTATATGGAACACAATTAGATTCATTTGATTATCTTTCATGTTTGATTGATCATCATATTTGATGTAGAAGTGTTAGATGAATATGGTTAAGACAAAAGTGTTCATATGGCTAACTTCGGTTGACTGTACGTTTGAAAATTCGAGGGTACCCAAATATACCTCAATCTATAACTTTTCCTTCCTATAAGTCCTTTCTCTGAAAGTGATTGTCTATAGATTGAGTCGAGATAATACAACAAATTGGTTCACACTTCGTGTGATTGTCTATGGATACGAGATTGAGACAATACAACTACAAAGTGTTTTTACTTGATACAAAGGTTCGGACTTAACCAAACTCAATAGGATTGCATATCAAGTAAATAGGAATTAACGTTTGTGCAATTTACTTTAATTATAATAAAACAATTATAATGCAGAAATATAAAGTAAATGACATAACAATATTTTGTTAACGAGGAAGCCGCAAATGCAGAAAAACCCTGGGACCTAGTCCACAATTGAATACTCTCATGATTATGTTGAGGAAACTTCCTTCAATATTTTGACCACAGTATGTTGAATAAGTATAAGTTTCCTGTCAAGTGTCTGAAAAGTGTATTCCTTAATATCATTATCATGGAATCGGTTCAAAGTTTCCTTTGGACAAGATTTCATTTGATCATCAGTATATATAGAAGCTTGTTTCTCATCCTCTTCTGACCTGATGTAGTTCGGCAAACTACCATCATCTTGATCTATTTCATATATTACTAAAACAACATCATCATTTGTTAGAGTCATTGGACATGTCTCTTTATTAAGATAATTAACAAGAGCTTCTAATTTGACAATGAGATTCATATTCTCTTCAGCCAGACTATCCAGTTGACTGTTTTTATTTCTGATCTCATGTTTAAGAAGATTTGACCCTGTCTTTAAAATCACAATTTTAGAAGACAGAGATTTTATAGGCTTTAGAAATTTTACCAACTCTTTATCAACATCTTCTTTTTCATCAGAAAAAGACACATATGTTTTTCGCAACTCATGGATCATGAGTCAATGAAGTAGTAATATCTTCAACCTTTGAGTAGTCATACTCTTGTTTAACGTTAACTGAATCAGCCATGGATTCAATTCTTATAGTATGGATCGCACCAAACACAGATTGTTAGATCTTTTCGTGTTTTCCTGCTCTTATACCAATTGAAAATGCGGGGGTACCCAAATATACCTCAAGCTATAAATCTTCCTTCATATAAGTGCTTTCTCCGAAAGTGATTGTCTATAGACTGAGTCGAGACAATACAACAAATTGGTTCACACTTGGTGTGATTGCCTATGGATACGAGATCGAGACAATATAACTACAAAGTGTGTTTACTTGATACAAAGGTTCGGACTTAACCAAACTCAATAGGATTGCATATCAAGTAACAATTTACTTTAATTATAATAAAACAATTATAATGCGGAAATATAAAGTAAATGACACAACAAGATTTTGTTAACGAGGAAGCCGCAAATGCATAAAAACCCGGGGACCTAGTCCAGAATTGAATACTCTCAGGATTAAGCCGCTATACAAAATAAACCAACTTCGTATAGTTGAAACCAAGCAACTAAACCTATAGTTCACCTAGTTCCGTCTGTATTTCCACGCCTCCAACCTATAAACAAGTCACGAACTTGGACCAATTCCTTTGGTTTGTATTCCAAACAGTAAAGGAACAACAAATCTGTTTGGTATCAATGTAGGACCAGAATATCGCCACAACGATATTCTTGCGATGGAAACGACACTTCTACGAGAAACCTAAACATTTCTACAAGTATTATCAACACTTTGACGAGAACGTCGCAAGATTCTTTAACAACATTTGGCGAGTGTCACAAAAGAATGATATAACGGTTAACGATTAAAGATATATGAAGAATAAGTCTGTTTCACGATGGTTATAAAGTTGGCGATGGTGAAGATTAAAGTTATGGCGATGAGATCGCAGAGTAGATCCGAATTAAGGGGAAATGTTAGCTGTCTTCCACTATGTATTTTCCTATATAAAGGGTTCGACTAAATCCAGAAGAGGATGATGTACTTTTGAGAGTGGAGAGAATTTTGAGGAGAGAGAAACTCCAAAAATAAAGTTGTACTTCTGAGTTTTGATATTTCTTGTAAATCTTCATGAAAGTGAATTAATAAAAGTGTTGTTGTTCATCCACAATTATGACTTAGTTTTCATAGATTCTTGACAAGGGTGTAGTGTGGGAAATCCTGCAACTACATTTTGGCGCCCGAAATAGGGAGAATCAAGATAAGAAATCTATAATTACAACTTGAAAATTTGAAGAAATTGTTAGAATTGAAGAAATGGTTAGAAGAAGAAGAAACATATCAGAACCACCAACAACTTTGAAGAGGAGTAAAAGACTTGCAGGTGAAGGAACAGGTGAATTAGAAGAATCTTTAAGAATAAGATCAGGAAGAAATAGAAAAAGAAATGAAGCAGAAAATTCAAATCAACAGCCGAATCAACAAGCACAAACGCAAGATGGGGATGTGGATTATGATAGAGTGAGCGTACACACTTGGAGGTCGGATTCAATGGAAGAATCAGAAAATCGACAATTAATAAATGGAGAAGAAGGAGAAAGAAATCAAAGAATGGCTGGATAATTAGTTCATGTGGGACGTGAAAATGGGACAGTAGATGATCTGAGGCAAAGAACACAGGAAGAAAGGAGATTAGAGGCGGAAGAAAATGCGAATCTAACAAGACAAAATTATGAGACAAGAATGGATAATTTGAGGTTACAAAGAAGGAGGTCAAGAAGTACTGTAAGATCAAATTCAAGATCATTCAGGGAAGAGCCAAGGAGAAATTTCCCAATGAGAAATGTTAGAGAATAAGTGCAAAATTTAAATGGAGAACAATTTCATAGAGAAGAAGAGATAATTGGCGATCGTTATAATCTGCGTGACAATAGAAATCAAGAGGGAAGAAACAATCAAATCGAAGAAGAGAATCCAGAGGAAGGTAGGAGGATATTGCATGGGCGAGAGAATCAAAGGAATCAAAGAATAATTGAAGAAGAAATTGAAAGATACTATGCCGAACAAGCGCGCCTGGCTTGCAAGAGAGAAAGATTAAGAGAAAGAATTTCGAGAGGCAGTATGACAAAATAACCATGAAAATCGAGAAAGAAGACGTACACAAAACCGCTATAATGATAATATTCAAGAGGAATATGATAGGATACAAAGGAGAATAGAGAGACAGCGAAGATAAATGAGGAGAAATAAAGAAATTCGCAGAGAAGAAGATAGGCAACTGCGATTTCAAGAGGATGGTGAAAGAGAAAATCGCAGAGAAAGACGAGATGATAATGAAGAAGGAGATACGCAAAATCTTGCAAGACAAGAAAGACAAGAACGCGAAAGAAGGGAAGTTGCATTAAAAAGGCCAATGGAACAAAACTCAGCTGAGAATGAGCAAATTTTGAGAGAATTAGCAGAAATGCGAGGAATGATAAGCAATAGAAGAGAAGGAGGTAGAAGGAAACTTGATGAAGCTATTGAAGAAGCTGCGAGGACTCCATTTACTCAAGAAGTACAGTTAAGAGGAATACCTCAAAGTGCAATTTTCCAGCATTAACCATCATTTTTGATGGGACTACTTGTGCTATTCAACACGTCAAAGCTTATGTTAGATGTATGCTATAGTGGGAGAATCATGATGCTGTGTTATGCAAATATTTTGCATCTAGCTTAACTGGCGAGGCATTGAAATGGTTTGAGGGATTACCAAAAAATACAATAACTTCTTTTGATCATTTACAAGCTACATTTTTAGGAGCGTATATTAGATACAATTCATCGCGGCCGGGTATTGAAGATGTGTTTGGGATAAAACTGAGAGTTGGAGAGAGTCTGAAGCACTTAACTATAAGATGGAAATCAATGTGCATCGAAATGGCTGGAAGAGTGGATGAAATATATCTGATCCTATCCTTCATTAATGCAATGTTCGCGACTAATTTACTGTACATTCAGATTTTCAGAATCAAAAATACAATCACCATGACAGAATTGCGAGAATTGCAGGAAGAATACATTGCTTTGGAGGAGAAACAAAATGAGATGGAATCATACCCAATCGTGAACACCAGCTCGTTGGCGGCAAGTGGAAGTTTGCTACCTAAAATAATAAATAATGTAGCGAGCACCTCGCAATCACAACAAGAGAAAGTAGGCATTGATAACCAACAAAAATTAGTAGTGATGGGCAGTCGAGATCAGGAAGAATATGAAAGGGAGAAGAATTATTATAATCGCGGTGGAAATAATAAAATTCAAAGACTCGATCAACCTTAATAAACTTATGGTGGACAAAGGCAGAATAATTTTAGAGGACAAGGCAATCAGAGGATAATATGGGAAGAAATAAATATTCCAGCTCTTAATACCAGCATAGAAAAGATTTGGGAAGATATCATTTTGATGGAAAATATACCCTCTCCGTGGAACATGGGAAAAGAACCCCATCCAAACAATCGAAGTCAAGAATTATGTCCTTACCATCATTTTCATGGCCACTCAGTAAACGATTGTAGGAATGTGAAGAGAATAATCTTGAGGATGATTGATCAAGGAAAGTTAAATCATTTTCTAGTAGGACATCCACAATCTCAGCAATTACCGCCAGCACCAGAAACTCGCAGAGTGAATGCTGTAAAAGGAGCAGAAACATTCGTAATAGAAGTTGGGGCTAAAGAAAAGAATTTGTTTTGTAATTCTATAGTGCATTCACATAGAACTATAGAGGATTTCCATGACAATATTCTGAGCAGGATCTTCGCGAGAGACACAGATGGAAAAGAGATATTGAATATCGCGAGAGCCTCGCCATTAGAGGAGTGGCAGAAAAAGACTATATCTTTCACTGCACAAGAAGTACCAGAGCCTAGTGAGCATCATGATAACCCATTGGTAGTAAGGTTAGAAATAAATCCCAAGCAAGTAGAAGAAAAAGATGAAGAAGATGATACTGAAAATGAAGATTTTTGGGCTATCAATAGAGTTCTAATAGATACAGGGAGCTCAGTTGATATATTATTTTATCATACCTATAAGACCATGGGCGGGAAAGACGAAGATCTAATTCCATCAACATACAAAATCTATGGTTTTAATGGCACAGCTAACAAACCAAAGGGGGAAATTGAAATGAAGATACCGTTACAAGGAATATCTTCAAAAATATTATTCTGCGTTGTGGACATCGAATCACCTTACAATGCCTTGATAGGATGACCTTGGTTACATGGGATATTGGGTGTTTCCTCCACTTATCACCAATGTATCAAATTTCCTCATCCTAAAGGTGTTGGAATTATTAAGGGAGATTGGGAAAAAAGCAAGAAATCGACATAAAGTCTTGCGAAGAAAGAGCTGAAAAGAATAACAATTGGAAGTACAAATTCAAACAACAACAGAGATGTGAAAGGTTAATGATTGATGCGATAGAACGGAAAGAGGATGTAATAGATGATGGCGAGCATCTCGTAGAAAAGGAAACAACGGTAAAACGTAGGAGAAAAGCAGAATCAGAAAATAGTAAGTAGAGAGGTAAAATGATGAATTCCAGAAAACTCTATGAATGATTTGTTTGAAAAAATATGTAATTGAATAAGAATGTTCTACTTGAAAGAATCGCAAGATTTTCAAAGTTATGAAATTCTATCAGAGTCACAAAACTCGCAAGAATAGCGAATAAAATTTCGCAGAGATTAAAAGAATGGGACGAACCTTTATGGCGTGCACCCTAGTTCGCGAATAAAATTTTGTAAGAGGAAAATATAAGACCTAATAGCGCGTAATATAAGGGGGTATCTCTTGACATGACTCAGCGATAAGGTTATACCGCTGCTGGAACCTGAGTCATGCAGATGTTGGGGTTAAAGAAAACCTATCCGGGAGAGAGATCTTGATTTTCCAACTATATAAGGTTATACCCTGGTTGGGCGACCGAGAATCTCTTCCAAGAAGTGCAGAGTATGACCAAGGCGCCGAGGTACATGGTTGAGCCAAGGGTGCCCGGAGCGTACGAAACTCTCTTGCCATCCTTCGTAAGTCTTGGCTACAATGCACTTGGCCTAAAGAAAACCCCACTTAGGGTGCAGTCTTGTAACTATAAGCCTTATAGGCATAAAGGAAAAGAGGCTGCGAACACAACTGGTTGTTAGAAAATCTGGATGGGGGGAGCTAGTCTTGTATGGCCGATGTGCCCTCCTTGAAGGGGCAACCAGGGGGAAGATAAGGGCGGCACCCTCCATTAGGGATTTGATAAGTGTCTTAAGACGGCAATGTCATGGGGCTTTATGATCGCAAGATCATTTAGACCTGTCATATTGTCGCGTGACGAAAATTATACAAAGGCAAAAAGCCTAAAGAGAAGATGTTAAGATGAGATCAATGGGTCTTTGCGTGAAAGTGTAAAGACGTCCTGCGATTTTATCGCAAGACGGCAATGTCACGAGGATTTGTTCTTGCGAGAGAATTTAAACTTGTCATATTGTCGCAGAGATATTGAAAATATACTGATAAGACAAGATCAATGGGTCAATACATGCAAATGTAAATACGTCCTGCGATTTTGTCGCAGAGAAATGAAAAAGTTGGCCAAATAAGACCTTTAACTAGGAAGGCATAATAAGACCAACAGATTATTGCGATATTGCTCGAAGTATTTATGAGATTTGGACAGTACTGAGGCATAATTTAACGCCAGTATTGAGGCATAATACATTATTACTTCAACTAATATTTAATCTTTATGCAATTTTCTCTTATTGCAGATGAATAATAGAGGCAAGTATGGGAATGCATAGAATGATGAAATTATTATTCATCTATCATATGATAAAATTGTATTGATAAGTAACATACTTATATAGATCATTAAAAGATAACAGTTATATTGATTGTTTTGCAAAACAGAATTGTTTTCGACTCATATAAAGCGAGAAGCAAAAGGAGTTTATGTTGGCGAAGAAACTCGCAGTTAATTACAAAAAAGAGGAAATAATTATACAAAGAAGACAAAAGAAGAAGAAAACTAATTAGACTGATTGCCATCTTCATTATCAGATTTCTTTTCTTCATCATTGTCAGATTTTTCTTCATCGTCAGAGTTTCCCTCTTGTTCATCATCACCAATACTATCTTCATCGCCAGAATCCTCAGCTTCACTATCAGAGATAGTAGGTCTTGGAACTTCTGCTGGGATCTCTTCTTCTAGATCAGGATATACAGAATGAGGGATATTATGATCATCACAGACAAACTTAATGAATTTATTGCGATTAATAACAAGAGATCTGTTAAAATTCGCAGTAGTAGCGTTGAGACGGTCCTTTAATCTTGAATACTTCTCATCGCGAGCAGTAAGTTTGATTGCGAGTTGATGTTTTTCATCTTCAAGTTCTTGAAGTCTCTCGCGATAATTCTTCTCAGAAGCTGCGAGAACGTGACAACGAATTAGAAACATTATAAGGAAGAATATTAAAATGAAAAGTTAGCAAGAATTGAACAAATTAACAACCTTCTCTTTCAGAAATCATATCTCTAATTAGAGAAGCTTGTTCAACTTGGAGACTAACATCTACACCTAGATTGTTTCTGGCATTATCAAGAACTTTTGCATCCCAAGCAAACTCATCATCGCTATTGATAAGAAGACGAGAGCGAGATTGAGTTTCCATCGCAAGAAGATCTTCATTCTCGCGAATAAGTCTATCTATTTCCACTTGAGTATCAAAAAGAGTTTTATGGAAATCTGCTAGAGCCTTGGCACCCTTTTTAACAGCAAGATCCTTCTCGTCAATAAGATCACTATTCCTTTTCCTTTTCCTTTTCCTTTTCCTTAATTTATTTATTTATTCTTTTGAGTCAAGCTAAAGACGTTTAAATCTATTGGTTAAGTTTAAATTGGATCTGTGCTCTATTTTCAAGAGGTTAAAATTGGATTTAAGTTCCTCAAAGGAGAGAGATCTAATCTGATCATCTGAGAAGTTACTTAGAGAACTATTAAGGCGATCAAGAAGAGCATTATCATCTAAAGGTTAGGGAAAAGATTGGAGGAGTATTGCCTCATTAGTGAGACCATAAATATCTGCAAAATGGTTGCTTGAATAAGCTATAATGGGGTTAGAAGAATTAAGAAAGAAAGAAAATAGATCATACCATATAATTTTTGATGAGCTTTTTCAAGATCAGCGAATTTCTGCTTGTCAGCTGAGGCATCAGTTTCCAACTGCTTATTTTTTCCACGAAGATCAGCAACTTCTGCCTCCAGCTTTTCCTTCTCCTGACGAAGGTTATTAGATTTTTCTTCTTGGATAACACGTCTAGTGTCCAAATCTAAAGCAACAGCAAAATAAGCTCTTCCAACCTGCGAGAGAATTATGTAAATTAAGATTTGGCGAAGAGATTTGACGAGGAAACAAATACGAAAGTAGGATAAACAAGAGGAAACATACTAGTATGCCAAGAGAATTCAAGAGACTAGGAGTTAGCGATCTTGAAACTCCACTAAGAGAAGCATTATCAACTAAAATAGGAGCATCACAAATGTTGGCGTATTCTCATTAATTTATTAGAGATTGAGATATTTTAGTAATAACCCCTAATTCAAATCTCCATACTCATTTGGGGATACCATGTTGTTTAAACTTCGTATCTCCAAAAATTTAGAGAGCTGAGCCATGGAAGACTCAGAAGGGGAAGAATTCGCCATGGAAGGAGCACCATTATCAACATTAAAATTATCCTCATTATCTTTATCTACATCAACACTTAGGTCATCAGAAATAGGTTGAGGAGTTGAAGAAGAAGAATGTTGAGTTTTTCTTTTCTTTGAAGGAGGATCGTCAAATTTATCATCACGAGGGGCAATAGGCTTTTCTTTAGCAGAGGCAACAGATTTTCCTTTGCGATCAGTGGAAGATTTTCCCTTGCGTTTTGGTTCTAATGGTTCAAGCTCTTCAATCACCTGGGAGCACGGATAAAGATAAGAAATAAGGGCAACAATATATTGTTAAAATCTATAAAAGAATATTTCTTACTTCATCCGTGAAAGATTTCAGAGCTAAGAAAGTGCAAGGTTTCCTGTGAGTTTGATAGCTGAGTTTCATTCTATCAATCTGAGAAAATTCAAAATAGTTAGCGAAAATATAACAATATAAAGAAGATAGTGAACGATAATAATACAAAGGTTGAGAGGATATATACTTCTTTAGATATTTCAGGCCAATTAAAGAACCATGGTTGATACTCTTGAAGATTCACGGGCAATGCGAGAGAACCAGAGATATAATCTCCTTCAAGAAGTAATGGAAAAATAAACCACTTGTCATCGCTAGAATGGCGAGGTCCTTGATTGGTCTTTGTATGAAAATCAATATCTAACATAACAATTTTATCTTTAGCGATTTTATCTTTCTTCTGTAAGCGGTATCCCCAGCGAGTGCGATCTCTTTTCATAGGAATTATGTCATAATTGATAAAGAAATTCTCCACAATATACATCGCATGAATGATGGGAACATCTTTGAATTCAGGATTTTTCGCATCATCGGGATAGAGAGAACCTTTATTAGCACCGCGAGAGGCATATTCAAGTAATAATCTAATACAATCTCCGCCCAGCTGATACACTGCTCGTGAAAATTTCTCATGAGAAATTATTTGATAAAACAAGGGACGTTCTGTGTCATAAAGTGGAACGGGGAGGCCAGCTTCAAGTTGACCTATCGATACTATAATTTTGTTGCGAGAAAGTTGATATTCAGAAAATAACTTGACAGAAAGTTCAAATTTAGAATCTTGACCTGGAATTGTTGACAAAGTAAAACCCTTGTTTTGAGATTTTCTTTCATCTCGTTAAACGCAGTTAAATTTTTAGCACCAGCATCCACCATTTTTGAAGTATGGGAATGAAGGAAGAAGTTGAAAAAGAATAAAGAAATCGTGAGAATAATAAATGCGCAATTTACGGAAGAACAGTAAAGTTGCAGAGAAGAATAATGAAGAAGAAAGTAAAAGAGAAAAAGATAAGAATGAAAAGAGTATTTATAGAAGAATAAATTTCTCGAAGAAGATGAAAGTAATTAATGCAAAGAAAAGACATGGGTGGTCAGATTGCAGCGGTTAGAGGAGACGTGTCAAAAATTTATTAGAAGAAAAGATTCGTGAAAAAAAATTTTGCGAAGGACGGAGAAATCTGAAAAGATAAGCAATTATGGCATATTAGATTCTCATATCTTATCTTCTTCGCAGAAAAGACATGAGAAGAGGCAAGATGTAGGACCAGAATATCGCCACAACGATATTCTTGCGATGAAAACGACACTTCTACGAGAAACCTAAACATTTCTACAAGTATTAACAACACTTTGACGAGAACGTCGCAAGATTCTTCAACAACATTTGGAGAGTGTCACAAAAGAGTGATATAACGGTTAACGATTAAAGATATATGAATAATAAGTCTGCTTCACGATGGTTATAAAGTTGGCGATGGTGAAGACTAAAGTTCTGGAGATGAGATCGCAGAGTAGATCCGAATTAAGGGGAAATCTTAGCTGTCTTCCACTATGTATTTTCCTATATAAAGGGTTCGACTAAATCCAGAAGATGATGATGTACTTTTGAGAGCGGAGAGAATTTTGAGGAGAGAGAAACTCCAGAAAGAAAGTTGTACTTCTGAGTTTTGATATTTCTTGAAAATCTTCCTGAAAGTGAATTAATAAAAGTGTTGTTGTTCATCCACAATTATGACTTAGTTTTCATAGATTCTTGACAAGGGTGTAGTGTGGGAAATCCTGCAACTACAATCAACTCTCTTCAACCAAGTGATATGAGTTCTGTAAAGGATCTTCTTTTTATCTTAACATAAACTCCTTTGCCAGGTTCCAAGATATATCTTATGTTCAATCACCAAAAGGTAATCGTTAAGATTTTGCTATCAATAACTCTAATCCCAAGGAAATGTATTGATGCCGATCTTCTCAACTATTCTATCAAAATACCACAAGGATAGATAAATTATAGTTGGATCCTCTATTTCCGAAACAAGTATTGTGCATACCAAAGATTAAAAAACCAAGTCTGAAAACTTTTATCTCTTCTTTGTCTTCAAATCTTCTTAGATCTTCAATAAACACCTGCACACAACTACTTGCATCTCTTGTGATCAATCACACAGAGAATGGAGTCTATTAACAATGGATTATCACAAGATTATCTTTAGATCTAACAACAGTCTAAAGATCCATGTCGAAACCTTGAACTAGTTTGAGTAAATCTTATATCAGAAGAGAATATTATCAAGCATAAACAAACTAGGTGCAATCAAAGTTCAACCACCGTTAGTCAATCAAATCAATATGAAAACTATAAATAAACAACAATTATCTAGTTTCCCACCAACGGTACGCACTAGAGCTTCTCAATCCCAAAGAAGACTTTAAACTGAGCGGCCGTAAGAGATTTCACCTAATTAGGTTACTCTCCTCTCCGAATAGATGGCTTCGCAAGTAACGGTACAACAGAGGAAGTTTACTGTCACGAAGGATTAGTTTGCTAGAAATGCAAACTCAAAGTATTTATAGACAAGGAATTTTGGACACCAAGGAATTTCCAAAACCGAAAATATTCTCAAGATATTCAATATTTTCCAAATTTGGTTTTCATAATTCCTGAGAATTCATTGTCCAAATTTATGATCGAAATCTCCTTGGAAAATCTTTAACTAGTAAATGCACATTACTAATTCTTATTTTCAATATATAATTAAAAACCTTAATTAAAAGATTCTTAACTTATTTAAATTCGATCTTGGGATTTACTTCCTTCTTAGCTGTTAAGGAATATCTTTGAACAATAAAAGATACACATTAATGTGCGTGTTCAAAGTGTGTCGACATCTTTCCTCTTGTAAGTCCTTTTTCATACTTACTCACTTGAAACCGATTTACCACACTTACAAACAAGTTTAGAATTAGTTCATCTGACTTTCAAGGACTTTGTGATTGATCAAGTAACACTCAATCACAAGTTATGGGTGTAACAGTTCTACCGAAACAAGTTTCGGTTCTAACTCCAAGTGAGTATTGTGCATAGTCACACTAGCTTACCAAATTTTCGGTTGACTAGGTACTGGGATTGGTTCCCCACATATATTTGGTATCTAACTTATATGTGTTGCACATGTCCATAAGATCAGTTCCCCTTTGCCTAAAAACGTGTTACACATGTTCATAGGATCGGTTCCTCTTTCTACTATAAACCTTGCTACACCTCATACAAGGATCGGTTCCCCTTGTTATGTAGTGTACCTTTTACTAGGATCGGTTCCCCTCTCTTAAATTTAGTCAGACACACAAACCCGATCATACCCCAGGTGATTACTTAAATCGGTTTCACTAATAAAAGTCATACCAATACATAAGTAAGTCCTCATGTGAATAGTTTTACCAAGAACACAAACAAGTCATGAGCGGTTAATTATACTAATCAAACATATTGGTCGTTTATAAGATATGCAATGAAGAAAATCCCAAATAACGCCTGGCGATTTCCTTTTCGGTTCACAACACATATCATGAACTTACTTCCTTAAAACACATGTAAAAACATTGTTTCCTAGGAAGAAATCCTCACCTCATAACCATACATAATCACAATAGCATTCATACGATTATGTTGATGTCTTATATACAAAGTGTAATGGTTAAGCAATAAACCTCATGTTGTATTCCTTAATACTATGTCTATCTAGAGTGTTCATGCTTCGCAGTTTTATGTTTTCAATATGCACAACTTGAAAGATAAGTTAGGGAATGAAACAGTTCAAGTCAAATATCACTAACCTCAAGTGGAAGGATGATGTTGTAGTTGTAGCTCCATACTTTGTCACTTCTTCAAGTATTCACAATACTTGTAATGTCTCATCGTAATACTTTCAAGCTAACCTATATGAAGATGACTCTAGTACATTTAAATCAAGCGACTCTTAAATGAGTTTTGAGTCACTAAAATATGACAACCAAACTTGACATACCAACGCTTGGTGGGTTCAACCGAGCTATGCTCTAACAACGTTATTGATCCAACTCAATATACACGTTTAGGTATGGTTACCCATATCTAAATGAAGGTATATTTCATTTGTGTGTAACAAGCTAAGACCATCTAACGGTAGAGATTAATTTCTTTATTCATAAGTAGACTTAGCTAGAATATTAAATCATGATTTCATCTAACGGTGAATATTGACTGCTTTGTTACTAAGCTATCTTAGCTTTGATTGTAAGCAACCCTGATTTGAAAGACTATATAAGGGAGAACTCTAGCAACTGGAAAACCTAATCCAGACACTTTTCATGTGTCCTAGTTGAGGTAAATAATTCACTAGAGATAATTACGAATGAGGACCCAATTAAAAAAGAGCCCAATAATAGGAAAAGGAGAATTTAAAAAAGATGGATTAAGAACATTAGTTATCCTAGTCTCCCCTACATTAGTCCAAGGATGTTTAATCATCTAAAAAACTTGATCATTGTTTGAAGTAGTCATAACCATTGGAGTGGCATCATTTTGGAGATTGTTATCACAGTGGGCAACATCAAAAATCGCATCATAAGTACTTGAAACAGGGATGTTTGATTTCCTTTGCCTTTTTACAAACCTAGCTTCACTTGCAATTGAATCAATAACAGCTTCAGGATTTGCAGAAGTTTAGTCTAGTGTATAATTTTTCACAATAAATCCATCACCTTGAGGGATAAATTTATCCATCTTAGTATTCCTTCTATGATTATTCTTGAGACTATGGATATCATTTCTTGGACCTCTATGATTTTGAGTTCTGGCAGTTTGAAGACATTCCAAAGTTACTGGTTCCTTGTGGGTTGCATCAAGTTGCTCAACTATAGAAGATTATTTAGCATTTGATTGTTCAAGTACATAACAGTCCTTATAGATTGTGTGAGTCTATTTTTCATAAAAATACCTGATCCACCTTGTAAACCTATTAGTATCGATAGCTAAACTACATTTTATAAGTGGTGTAGTGATAAGTCCATAATTCATATGATTTTAGTGTTCATTCCATACTTGTTTTAGGTATAATTCTTGCAAGTATTTTTATTATTACTCTTGTTTTCTCTTATTTGTCTCTATTAGGTGAATCATCCAAAAAGGAGCTACAAAATGATAATATGATCTAAGAAGAGAAGTATTCCAAGTATACAAGTGTCAAAGTCGAAGAGAAGTGGAAGAAGTGCGATGAAAAAAGAGCAAAGATGCTCAAAATCAAGAGGTGGGCCAAAAACCAAGATTAGCTCAATCAAATTCAGGATTTACTATACAATCTTTAATATAATTCAATTAAAAAGAGAATGCAAAAATAATGAGGCCATTCCGAGTTCGGACGAAGAAGTTATGGAAAAAATAAGTTTATTGAATACCGAAGACATGAGGGTACGTGTACCATCGTAACTCTGAATTTCATGAACTGGAGGGGTATGCATACCTGGTACACATACTGAAAAGTTTATGGACACTTTTTAAAGGAGGGTACACATACATGGTACGTGTACCATGAAGGCCAAAGTTCACGAACTATCTTTTAGGTATTTTTTCATAGCTTAGGGCCGGGTTCCTAACATACTTAGATACTTTGAACCCAAGCATTGTAAACCTATATAAATAGGTATTTGGCCTTACAAATTCAATTAATTGGTCACAAGCTAGGGTTTATTTCTATATCTAAACCTAGGGTTTACCCCATTAGGGGGAAACCACCATTATTCATATTATTTGTAATATGAGTAGTTAAATCCTTTGTTGATTAAGGATGAATTCAATGTTCTAAGCGTGAAGTTTTATTATTAATACAAATCTATTGAGAGTTTTTAACATCATCTTTTGTTTTTACTATATCTAGGGTCTATGAGTGATTCTTAGATCGATTTGGGATGCATAATAGATTAATATATTGATTGTTCTATTGCTAGTAGAGGTTATGAGATAAGTAATCGTCGAATAACTCTCTACACAAGTATAAATGGCGAGAACTTGCAGAGGGATTTTGTGGAGAAATTGTGAGTGAAAACAACATCATCAAGTGAATCTTGATCTAAGAGTTTAACTACTGAGATCAACCTAAATTCACAAAGCTTAAGGCGTTCGATTGGATTACACCTTGAGTGATCTACTACTTAGTGGTTTAGTTTGATAGAATCTGGTAGTGGAGAACTTTTGTATCCAATAATAGAATAATTTTGGAGGATAACATTAATCTAGTTATTATTCTATGGTTGGTGATAAATAGTTCTAACGAAAGATATATATATATATATATATAAGTATTCTAATCCAGTGAATGCTTGGTAACGGCAACGGATTCCTTGATCATCTCTTTTCTTTCTTATTGTCTTTTTATTTATTTTACAACAAATCCCCCATTTTTTATTTAATTTATTTTGATGATCAAATAACCTATCAATTACATAACTCTCTGTGGGAACGATCCTTACTACCGCTATATTACTAGTTAATTAGTAAGAAATATCTTGATTAATTTGTTGTGCTTACCGCTCGCATCAA
Source organism: Papaver bracteatum (assembly GCA_023529315.1). NCBI lineage: Eukaryota > Viridiplantae > Streptophyta > Magnoliopsida > Ranunculales > Papaveraceae > Papaver > Papaver bracteatum. The sequence continues at coordinate 466,162 of JAJJWX010001630.1, forward strand.
ATTTTGGCACCGCTGTCGGGGAGCGGTTGTTAATTTTTTTGTTATTTGTTTAGCTTGTTTTTATTTTTGTGTTTAGATTTTTAGTTTATTTTCTTTTTTGATCTTGTGAGTCATCATGTTTCCTTACAGAAATAACATGTACGGAGCACAAGATTACACATACAACAGTGGTAATCAATATGGTTTTTAATCTCATTCATATGACAACTACCAACAATCCTATGGGTATAATCAAAACAAATCTTTTGGTTACGATCAATATCCTACAAAACCTTTTCGTTATTCTCATACATATCAACAACCTTATGACGGGTATGTAAGGAAACAATCATAAGGATCAGTTAGTTCTTCAGTTAAAGGCCAAATTATCCATGCAGGAACCACTTCGTGAGGAACCATGCGTGGAGAATAACACATCAACCGTATTTTATTACAATGTATATCTAACCAAAATCATGATCATTTTTATGATCATTCACCTATTCAAAAGGAGAAAACTTGGTCTGGAATATTGCGGTAAGTGAAAGTGTAATTTTTGAAAAACGTCTTGACCAACTGATCCAAGTGATGGCACAACATCAACAAGGGACCAACACATTCAAAATATGGTAGAGTACAACAAAAATACGGAAGAATCACGCCAAGAATTTCAAAGGAATACGGAAAACATAAAGATACAAACTGCTCAACTCAATGAGAATAGGAATGAGGAAGAAGTTCGGCCTCAAAACCAAAACAATTCTGAAATTCCTAAGGACGATAACAAATATTTTGGAGATGTGCAACCTTTGGAATTTTTTTGTAATAATGATAAAGTTATTCCAGCTCTGAATCATAATTACGATCATTCGCTTACTCAAAAGGAGGAACCTTGGTATTACAAAACCATTGTTATAAACGGTGTAACATACTCGAATGCATATCAACGTTATAATGAATATATGAATTACAATATTTTTAGGCCAGTTGATTTGCTAGAAGTAGTTTCGATTATTCCTTCGACGGAGACTCATATAGGATATCCCAAAATTTATACTGAAGAAGAGTTCATGAGAGCAGAATTTGATTTGGATGATGAGAGTGTTGAAGAGATGAAGATTGAGAATGAAACCAAATTGATTGATTTCTTGGAAGACCCAATTGAGCCAACTAATAATAGTTCGATAGAGGACCACGATATACTTGAGGTAAATAATTCACTAGAGATAATTACGAATGAGGATCCGACACAAGGTTTGTCTGATAGGTGTAGAATACACCGTATTTTCTATGTAGAGTTTATGCTTTCTTTGCTATTTTTCGTGTGAATTATGTATCTTATGTGTGAGTTTGAGTGTATTAGGTGCTTTGGAGTCATTTGGAGCAAAAGAATGATAAACCGTCCATTTACAGCAAAAGGGTGAAAAACGTCATTCACGGGCGAGCGATGTTTGGAATCAGCCAAGGTTTCGCAGCAAAGGAGGCGATGAACTGTGGCCCTTATCGTAATACTGGGTGTCAATAACAGCACTACCTCACTACTTGGGTTGAAATGAAGAAATTTAGGCTCATTTCCTTTCTCCTTCACTGCCGCACCAAGACCACTGCCCTAGCTAAACCACGTCGGTGCCATGGGTTCTGGTGGGTCTTCATAGGAGTTATTTGTCGAATCTTCAGGATATGAACCACACAAGATAGAAATCAATGTTTGATAAGAGATTTGAAGTCCATTTCATGTCAAGAAAACATGTTCTACTGGTGATTGCTGCCATTCGAATTCAGAGATGAAAGCAGGAAATTAATAGGTTTATGAACGGAGAGATTAATGGGTGATTGATAATGGATTTTGAGTTCTGAAATGATTATAATGAATTATGGGTTTGTGTTTGAATCGTCTTATGCAGGGAAGGAGTTGTGTGTATTATCCAATATACAAACAACATACAGCCTTCACTAGTGATCAAGACGCTTATAAAGTGTTCGAGAAAATGTCTAAACCACTGCCAAGATGTAGTTTCACCAGGCTAGCCATGGGCTCGAAGTTTCCAGGGGTTAAGTCGGTTCGCAGAGGCATAGAACATAACAGGGAATAGAGAGATGGAGGACGTTGAAATGGAGGTTGCTGCAGTTGTGTTGATGACGTAGAGAGTTGATGGCGTGTGCTGGGAGTCTGAGCATGGAGGTTCTTTGATGAAGCTAATGAGCTACTGACGGAACGAGTGGAGTTCTACGGAAAAACAGCAGCGTATGGAGAAGTAGCACGAGTTTGTGATGTTGAATGGACTCTGTGGTTAGATGGTATGAAGAAGACTCATAAATGGGTTTCGTAGACAGTAATCGGTAAAAGATATGTGGAGTCTTGACTCTTGATCTCTACTTCCATTGGTATTGATATCGGTGACGGTAGTGGCATTGAGTTGCTGCTATGGCTCGAGCTGGAGAGTTGGAGATCGAGAGACAGTGAAGTCAGGACAGTCGATGGAAGAGCATGGCAGTAACTAGAGCTGCTGGAATAGCAAATGGATGATCGATGGTTGTAGATGGAAATGTTGATGGTTTGTATGAGAATGAGGTTGCAGAACTGAAGTTTAGATGGAAGTTTAGGTGAAGCCTAGGATTTGGTGGAGTTGGCAGAGATGCTCATGCTCGATATGGAAGTAGGTTGATGGTATTATGGAGGACAAGGTGGCCTAAGGGAGAGTATGTGTGCAGCTGCAGAATGTTGGTGGAACTGATGGCCTTGTTGCAGCTGCTGTGATGTTGCAGTTTATGGGAAAAAAGCTGGTAATGCTGCAATGGATTGGTTGCACTGGTGACGAAAAAGAAGAGTTGGAGTGTGCTGTTTTGCAGAGTGTGAGCTTAGATGGAGAAGAAAATGTAAGTTGCAGCTGACTATGCAGGGATGGTGATGAAACAGATGTTGTTGAGCTGCAGAAAGTGTGGGTTTGTGAATGGACTTATGCAGCTGAGTTGTAAAGAGAAGGTGGCAATAGCAGAGTGGCTTGCGATGAATTATTGCAGCTGGAGCTGCAGTGGTGAGCTAAGCTGTTACTGGCGATGGAATGGGTATGAGCTACTTGTGGTTTGAACTGCAACTAAGATTGCAGGGAATGGAGAAGATTTCAATAGTCTGGTGCTGCAATAGAGTTAAACTGAAGCTGGTGGAATGAAAGATGGAATTGCAAATGGCAGCTGGATGGTGGAGCTCTATATCGCAGCCAGTATTTATAATGCAGGTGGTTCCATGGTGTTGTGGTAAGGTTCAGTTGAGAAGGCACACAAGGAGTTGGTGGAGCTATTGCAGGTGGATGTAAGCATGGACTGGAAATAGCAAGTGAAGATTAGTAGGTACTAGTGGTAATAGAACTGCAGGTGGTAGGTTGTGGCATTGTGAGAATGGAGGTGGAGTTGTGTTGCTACTGTTGTTGCAGGGGATGAACTCGTAATGGTTCATGACTGAGAAGGCAATAGCTGGGAACTGAAATGGTGGATTGAACTCGCAGGCGAGAAGTTATAGATGAGATGGCTGAGCCAGTGATGGTGGTTACTACGGGTTGCAGTCAGCTGGCTGTGTACTGTGGAGATTGCGTAGGAGCTTGAAGCAGTAATGAAGTGGTGTTGTTATAGCAGCAAGGAGTCATGACTGGGAAAGCTATAGAATGGAGATGGCTGTGGACAATGCTTGAACCGGACTGCAGAAAATGTGCTAAAACGGAGCAAAAATGGTGAGCCGGTGGTACTAGTTCCAGTTGTCGGAGTTTGGAGCAGAAAGTGGGGATCGTAAAGATTCAATGAATCGCGAAGGGGGTATGTGTTGGATACAAGAGTTTGCCGCGGCACATATGAGCTACGAGTCACGCTTTTGGGTGCGTTTTCGCAAGAACAAAGAATTGGCTAAAATGATTTTTGTGAATGTTTGAAATGCAGAGAAGGAAAGATGAGTTGCTGGAAGTATACAATTGGTCTGGTGACAGTTTCCGATGGATCAGTGACCTGAGAAAGTTTTCCGGCGACTGTGACCGGATTCCGGCGATGACGTCAGCAATCCGGCAACCAGTTTTGGACCAAAAATTCCAGAGACATATTTATCACACATGGGCTTGGTGGACTAGTAGATGGACGTGAACTTGAAGATTTTGAAGGCTAGACCTAATTTTGGAACAAGAAGAACTATAAAAGAGAAGACTTTTCTCTAAACCAAATATCTTTTATATAATCTTTAATCTTATCTTCTACTTTTGTCTAGGGTTTACAACATGAAAACTTTTCTTTTTCTTCTTGTTATGAAACCCATTAACATGAGTAGTTAAATTTTATTATTGGTTATGGAATAGTTGGATTTCACAAAGCATGATTCTTTGATATGATAAATTAGTTTTGTCTCGTATTTATCGTTTACGATTCTCTGAAAATATAGTTACATGATTTGATTGATTGATTTGTCAAGTTGCAAATTGGTAGAACTTCTAATCACATCTAATGCTAGTTTAGGGTGTTTCATATGTAAAAGTGATGCATCTTGAGTACAAGTAGCACAAATATGGTTATTGCGTGTAGTGATATATCCTAATAATCATATGTGAACCATGACCTTTGTTAAATTGAATTAGTGCGCTTTCCACGTTCAATTGCTTTTGTTGGCCTGATTTCATAGAACTTAATGCATCTAGGGAATTAAACTTGATTAGTGCTTTTACACGTTAGGTTGTTCTTTCAGATAGAACTCATACTCGCATCTTTTAATGTGTTTGTTGATGACAAAAGGAGATTAGCGGGATATTCTTGCGATCAAGATATTCTAGGGATTTTGATAAAAGTTGAGATTAAATATCAATTCTACTTATTGTTTTGAAAGCATGTTAGTGAATGAAAATGAAATCCTTAACCAATATCTCTTCTATTTGATTTGTTTGCTTATTTCTTTATTTACTTTTATTTTATTTTAGTATATAAAAATCATAAAACCCCCGGTGTTATTTATATAGGAAACCGAAACAATGAGATAACCTAGTCCTCTCTGTGGGATCGATCCTTTCTTGCCCTTGCTATATTTATATTTTGAGTAGTAAGAAAGTGTAATTTATTTTTGACGCATACGACAGCGATCATTGTCTAATCCTTTGCATATGTCTATTGATCCTTTTTCTCTAATTGAAGTAGCTTATCAAAGAGTTGTTAACCCAACTTTTAAGAAAATACCTCACTTAGGATTGAAGTTGTGTGTTTCCAAAGTTTTAACAGATTATTTTTCTTCTACGTATCAACCTTTTGATGTGTTTGATACTAGAATTGTGCAAGTTCACCAAGATGAAGCCACGAAGCTCCCAAATTTTATGTTCTCTATCCACTTCCAAGTGTCAAGTGTGGGGGAAACTTCCACCAAATAATAGTTTCACTAGTACTCTATTATGCTAATGGTTTTGTGAAGCTGTTGTTGGACTTGCACATTGTTATTTGGAAAGATTATCAAATTTTTAGATATTGGAATACAGACGATAACAATAACGTCGGGCTAACGACGTTAAACCAAGCGCTACATGGGAGGCAACCCATCGGTTTTGCATTTATATCCTTAGTTTTGTCAGTTTTTGCATATATCATATTAAAATTTCCCATCTTAATTTTACTTTGGATGAGTCATTACATTGAGAACAATGTAAAATTTAAGTGTGGGGGAATATTTTAGAGAGATTTTTGAATTACTGAAATAATGGATACAAGGGGAAGTACGTGTATGTAAGGACCCTCAAGCTCGTCAACGCTATTTGACTGGTCTAGCGATGATCAAGAGATGTCTTAGTTGATAATAACCCGATTAGTTTAACACAAAAGTTAATTAATACTCCCTCCGTCCAATTTTACTTCCCAAAATTGGATTTTGCAAAAACTTGAAAGAAATTCGAATTACTTCCACATACACCATTGATCTTCCAAATTGTTTATTTAATATACAAATTTTGATATCATAGTTTTTGTTTCTGTCTTGATAATTAGAAAATTTTAGTGGGAAATATTTCAATTTTTTGGTACAAATTTGCTAAAAAAAACACAATTTTGGCAAGTAAAGTTGGACAGAGGGAGTAGGAATTAATCTAACAATGTTCTAGATACGAAACTAGTATCATTGAATCGGTCTCGAAAAGTTATGCGTAATGGACTACTCGAGTGTGTCATTCGGACACCGGACGAAGAAGATATCGTTAGTTTAGTATGATGGACAAAATAACCATTTTGTAGTTAAACCGCTTTGGATGCCCATATCATTTGTCCGTGTGCCTTTTACAATCTTGGTCAGCCTTATCTCAATCGAGAAGGTTAACTCATTCTCATTTCTTTCTTCTCTTCATTATTCTTCTTCTTCCTCAGTTTTCCCTGCTTCTGCTTCCGTTTGTGTGAGAGTAACTGAGTTACTGAGAAATGTAATTTTCCCTTTTCTGTTATTTTCTTTATGTTGGGTGTCTTGTGTATGGGTGTGTTTATTTGTTTTCTCTTAGACATCTTGTTTTAGGGTTGTATTTCCTTTGTAAGACTCATTCAATTCAAAATATCTAAAGACGACTGTGAATTATTTCATCTCTATCACCTTATCTAACATGGTATCAGAGTTCAAGGCGTGGTACCAACAGAAAAGGGAAAATTACATTTCTTAGTAACTCAGTTACTCTCACAGTTTGATTTGGGTGGTACGAGTGAGAGTTTGATTTGATAGAATCATGTGATGATGATGAGTAGATGATGAAGGGGATGTTGTATATGTGAATCATGATGAAGACAATTAGGATTCGAATATGGGAAGATCAAAATTAGGATTATAGATTCAATTATTGCTTTGAATATTTAGAGGATAAGATATAGAGCTATGGTGAGTTGAAGAATCATGGGTTTATGATCAATTGAAGTTCTTAAATTGTCTTGGAGATGAACTAAGAACTAGGGTTTCAGAATCTGGTTTCGAGATTCGATTAAAGTTGAATTAGAGGATGATAAAGTTGATGTTTTAGGAAGGTGATTGAGATGGGTATTAAGGAATTAAACGAATTAGGTTTTATAATTGAAGAATAACTCGAAATGGATAGTTTGGGTTTGAACAGTGATTCAGAAGTTCAAGATGAAGTTAATTGAAGCTGAGTTGTGCTGGCAGTGAAGACTGGATTGATCTAAGAGATTAGTCTTGGTCTGAGGTAATCTTTTATTCTGTCAATTACATTGAATCTCAGCTATTATGTTGTGTTATTAGAATTTAAGAATGTTTTGAATTAGACATGAATGTGAAGAATAAGAGAATTCACAGAACTGTTATTGGAGTTAGTAGAAGGTGGAGAGAATAGTGAAGCTGAGAATGGTGATTGTGTTTTAAATTAGTTTTGATGCAAACTGAGATGATGTTGGTGTTTGGTATTTGAGTGCATGGCTTGGAAGTTGTGATGGAATGGTTGTGTTAGTGATTTTCAGTGGCATATGAGTTTGGATGTGTCTGAGGTAATCAGTTCTTCAATCAATTGAATTGAATTGAAGTTCAGTTATTGTGAAGTGTTGTTGGATTACATGGGAGATGAATGAATGGGTTGTTGTATGCATATGATATTGCAGTTATGGAGATTACAGGTTATGATGGTGGTGTTGAATTGAGATTGAGTTTAGTGTGTAAAGTGCATTTGAGTTTGGTTCGTTGAATAATGAGAATAAATGTTGATGATGTTAGTATTGTGGATCAAGTAGGGATTATAGGAACATATTGTAAGGGTAATTGCAGGCCTGAAGTCATTAATCTTTGATGTTAATAGTTAGGCGAGTGTAAGGTTTTGCAGAGAGGATGAATTAGTGTTAGTTGCTGTAAAATCTTAAAGCTGCATTTGCAGGTAAACTTCGTTACATTTGTAATTGGAATTCAAAGTTTATGTAAGAATAAATGAATAGATGTTGTTATGTTAAAATGGAAGTTAAGAATGTAAGTTTTCTAGTTGAAGTGAAGATGCAATAGATTTAGACCTATTAGTCATCCCAGTCAGTTTAGCTGACTTAACCTTTTGTCTGATTCAGTTAATCTGACTGAGTCGAGTTGACCCTGTTAAACTGAGTTGAATCAGTTTGACTCGGTTGACCATTTGACCATGACCGGACTTTTGACCTTAGATTTGACCTGGCCTTAGACTAGACTTTGACCTTTGAATTACGCTGACTATTAGTTGACATCATTGACTGTTATTGACCATCTGTTGACCTATATGGACCAGGCCTTAGATTAAGAGAATGGATTCGTGGGTTGGGCTTAGGACTAGTTATCATATCTTAATGAATTGGACCACTTATGGTCTGAATTAGCTTTCGGTTCCTTTTACAAAGTTATAGATATTCATAAGACTTATTTAATGGACTTAGAACCGTTAGATTGACTCGTATGATTCTTGTATAAGCCATTTTGGCTAGATTCTTAGAGTTCTTGTATGATTAACAGTTAGACTATATTAACAACGATCGATTAAAAGGATGAACCAGTGGATCGTGGATCTCGAGGTAGGCGTGGCTTGTCATCAAAAGAGATGGGAATTTGTATTTAACTCTTTTGTGATTATTGTTGTTTTCTTTTACAAGAGTTTATGTTTAAAAAATTCATGCATTGTCTGATTTTGTATTCCATGCATTGTTTTATTTAAAATTCCGAAAGTACTGTTGATTCCTTTAATCTTTCCATGGTTTGGAAAGGAGCTGTAATGCTTTTTTTGTCTCTATGAATTGTTTGGGAAGTAAGAATTTTCCATTTGAATGCTTGGAAAAGATTTTCCATCTGTGGTATATAGGATACTGCTCCTTCATTTACACCTACTTACTTTCATCTTTTATGCATTATGGTTAGGGCGATACACCGCAATATTACTAATGAGTGTGGTTAGCACAAATATTATACATTATTTGACAAATGAGTTAGTTCCATGTACGTGATTGATTATTTCTGTGACTTGGTTGTCTTTAATGTTTAGGAAAAGCATGTTTTGTTTTTTTAAATCATTTAACTGATTACTTGAAAATTAAATGTTAACTAGAACCCCTTTTAGGGATGATGTGCTCACCCATTCCCACTTTCAGTTTCAGAGACAAATCAGGGTTGCGCAGCGGAAGCTTCGAGGTGTTGAGTCCGTTAGTTGGTTAACTTCGGCTGTACTTATTATGTTGTATATTCTAATTGTAAACCAACTGCATATTGTATATATGTATTATTTTAGAAGAGTTCTTGTATATATATATTTCAGAGCGGGGCTAGTTTTTGGGTTACGTGTTGTAGCATATTTCTTAATTGAATGTTTAAGTATAAGATTTAGTTCCTTAGTGCCTCTTTATTTAGTTAATCTCTTGGACTAGTCAGCTGCTAGCTTTGGGGGCGCTACAGCGTACCCAGTACACGCACCGACATAACTATTATAGTTCCAGAATCCAGGACGGTACACATACCGTCAAGCTCTTAGTTCATGTTTTAGTAATATATCATATGCATATACACCATACAAAAAAAAAAAAAACTCTTTGATTTCTTGGCTACTTGAGACTTTATCTTTTGGAGTTAGTTATGAGTTGTTTAGGATGGAAAAACACCTTTTTAGGTTGAAACGGTTCTTACGGATATAGCTTGATTCCCACTTTATCGTTCTACAATCCTTAAATGAATATACACTCATAATTGAATTTGAAACCCACGTTCTAGAAATAACATGGTAGTCGTTTGAAAAATAGTTTTCGCAATCTATGATTCCTAAATGACTTTATTTTTTATTTTTGCAGTCATATGTTCCTCTTAGTGATTTGGTGGGACACTAGTACTTTCATGGTATTGTAGCAAGGATAATCATTAGCTAAGTATATAAATGACCTATAGACAATTATATTACGTACAATTGGAAGGGTGAGCCAAAAATAAAAATACATAAGGTTCTCAATGTCTCCTCCGCCTAAACAAGCGTGGAATGCAGGATCCATGGGAACTAATCATATAGGCGATAAAATGAGTGAAAAAAAAACTTATCATCATTGTTAGAGCATTTCTCGGTTGAACCCACCAAGCATTGGTATGTCAAGTTTGGTTGTTATATTTTAGTGAATCAAAACTCATTTAAAGAGTCACTTGATTATGTACTAGAGTCAAGTTCGTATAGGTTAGATTGAAAGTATTAGGATATGAGACATTACAAGTATTGCGAAGACTTGAAGAAGTGAAGAAGCAATGAGCTACAACGACAAAATCATCCTTCCACTTGAGGTAATATTTGACTTGAACTGTTTCATTCCCTAACGTATCTTTCAAGTGCATATTGAAAACAAAACTACGAAGCATGAACATTCTAGATAGACATAGTATTAAGGAATACAATACGGGGTTTATTGCTTAACCACTAAACTTTATAGATAAGACATCAACATAATCATTTGAATGAAACTGTGATTATGTATGGGTATGAGGTGAGGATTTCATCCTAGGAAACAATGTTTTACATGTGTTTTAAGGAAGTAAATTCATGAACTTGTTTTGTGAATCGAAAAGGAAATCGCTAGGTATTATTGGTATTGTTATTCATTGCATATATTTTGAAATACCAATATGTGTGATTAGTATAACCGCTCATGACTTGTTTGTGTTCTTAGTAAAACTATTCAAAAAGGCCTGAATTTTGTATTGGTATGACTTTTATTAGTGAAACCGATCTTAAGTAATCACCTGAGATAGTATGATCGATTTTGTGATTTTGTGTATGAACAACTATGGGTAAAAGGGAACCGATCCTAGTAAGAGGTGTAACACATCACAAAGGGGAATCGATCCTTTTATAAGGTGCATCAAGTTTTTGGCAGAAAGGGGAACCGATCCTAGGGACATGTGCAACACATACAAGTTAGATACCATATATATGTGGGGAACCGATCTTAGTACCTAGTCAACCGAATTTTTGGAAGATAGCATGACTATGCACAATACTCAGATGGAGGTAGAACCAGAACTTGTTTTGATAGAACCGATAAACCCATGATTTGTGATTGAGTTCTTGATCAATCACATAGTTCTTGAAAGTCATATGAACCAATTTTAAACTTGTTTGGAAGTGTGGCACATCGGTTTCAAGGTTGTAAGTATGAAAGAGGACTTACAAAGTAAGGATGTCGACATACTTTGAACACATGCAGTAACGCTTATCTTTAATTGTTCAAAGTTATTCCTTAATATCTAAAAGGAAGAAAATCCCAGATCGAAAAATAAATAAGTTAAGAATCTTTTATTTAAGGTTTTTAATTTTATTTTAGGAAAATGAGAATTAGTAATGTGCATACTAGTTAGAGATTTTCCAAAGAGATTTTCGGTCAATATTTTGGACAGAGCATTTCCAGGAATTATGGAAACCGAATTTGGAACTTTATTGCATATCTTGAGAATATTTTCGATTTTGGAAATTCCTTGGTGTCCAAACTTCCTTGTCTGTAAATACTTGAAGTTTTCATTTGGGGCAAACTAATCCTTGGTGACAGCAAACTTCCTCAGTTGTGTTGTTACTGGTGAAGCCGCCTATTCGGAGAAGAGAGTAACCTAATTAGGATAAATCTCTTACATCCTATCAGTTTAAAGTCTTCTTTGAGATTGAAAATCTCTATAAGTACCATTGTTGGGAAACTAGATAATTGCGGTTTATCTTGTATTTTCGATTGATTTGGTTGACTAATGGTGGTTGAACTTTGATTGCACCTAGTTTGTTTATGCTTGAAAATATTCTCTTCTGATATAAGATTCACTCAAACTAGATCGAAGTTTCGACAGGGATCTTTAGACTTTTTTTAGATCTAAAGACGATCTTGTGATAATCCATTGTTAACAGACTCCGTTCTGTGCGTGATTGATCACAAGAGATTGAAGTGATTGTGTGCAAGTGCTGATTGAAGATTAAAGAAGATTTTGAATATTTCTGATTTAGGTTTATAATCTTTGGTGTGCACAATACTTGTTTCGGTAAAAGAGGATCCAACTATAATCGGTTTATCCTTGTGGAAGATTAGATTGATTAGTTATGTAGATCGGCAACAATATAATTCTTTGTGATTAAAAGTATTGATTGCAAAATCTTAACAATTACCTTTGGTAGTTGAGAATAAGATAGATCTAAGAATCTGATGAAGGATTTTATTTAAGATAAACATAAGAGCCTTTATTGAACTCACATCACTTGGTTGAAGAGAGTTGATACCAAACAGATTTGTTATTCCTTTACTGTTTGGAATACGAACCAAAAGGAATTGTTCCAAGTACGTGACTTATTACAGGTCGGAGGCGTGGGAATACAGACGAAACTAGGTGAACTATAAGTTTAGTTACTTGGTATCAACTATACGAAGTTGGTTTGATTTTGTATAGCGGCTAAATCCTGAGAGTATTCAATTCTGGACAAGGTCCCGGAGTTTTTCTGTATTTGCGGTTTCCTCGTTAACAAAATCTTGCTGTGTCTTTAACTTTTCTATTTCCAAAATTATAATTTTTTTTATTTTAATTAGAAGTAAAATACACAAACGTTAATTCCTCTTTACTTGATAGAAATCCTATTGTGTTTGGTTAAGTCCGAACCTATTATCAAGTAAACATACTTCGTTGTTGTATTATCTCGATCTTGTGTCCATAGATGACGCACAAAGTGTGAACCAATTATTTGTATTGTCTCGACTCAGTCCATAGACAATCACTTTCGGAGAAAGGACTTATAGGTGGAAAAGTTTTAGCTTGAGGTATATTTGGGTACCCTCGCCTTTTCAATTGGTATCAGAGCGGACAAACAAGAAAAGATCTAACAATCTGTCTTTGGTGCAATTCATCCTATAAGAAAATGAATCTATTGTGTAATTCAGTTAACGTACCACCAAGATTTAATGGGAAAAACTACCCATTGTGGAAATATGCTATGAAAGCTTATCTTCAATCCCAAGATTTCAATACTTGGCTATTAATCGAAGATAGATATCAACAACCGATGGATTATTCGGAAACATAGTTTAAACGCTTAGTGTTCTATACTCACGAAGAAAGAATTCTTGCAAAGCAGAATTCTGATGGTTTGAATGCCATCATACATGCAGTTAGCCATGATCTTCTACATCATGTGCTGGCTTGTAGGACTTATGAAGAAGCATGGAATATTCTTGAGACTGTATTCGAGGGAGATAATTCTGAAAAGGAAGATAAACTTCTTTCCTTTTCATCTGAATGAGAACATCTCAAAATGGGTGATAACGACACTTTTGAGGAGTTTAACTCTAAACTTTCTGAGATTGTTAATGTATTTTTTTTCCTTGGAAAGGCCATACCTGAAAAGGAAATAGTATGCAAAATTCTCCGATCGTTACCATCCAGATACGAGTCTAAGAAACATGCCATAATTGAAGGTAGTGATTTTTCTATACTTTCTTGGAGCTCTCTTGTAGGAAAGTTAAAGATCTTCGATAGAGAAATTCTGCTGTATAATCAAACTGAGAAACATTGCCAAGATAATAAGGTATATGTTGAAAAAGAGCTTGACTCAACTATTGTGCTTCTAGCGCAACGAATAAAGGACATCTTATCTATTGATAAACGTGTTCCTGATACATTATCATTTTGCCATAAAAAGGGTAACGATGAAGTACAATGCTTCAAGTGCCGGAGATTCAGACATATGGCAAAACACTGTACCAGCAGAAGAACTTGAAAGTGCAATAAAACATATGTCTCCACTCTTGATGATATTCCGGAGGAAGAATCCAATGAAGAAATATCTAAGTGTAATGCACTTTTTGCCAACTCTAACAGTGATGAATCATGTGAGCCTAATCAACTCCTAGAAAAACTTGAGTTGGAAATTAAGGAAAATAAAAGGTTAAGCCTGGTACTTAAAAACCTTTTGAAATTCCTTTCAGATAAAACCCGTTTGGTAAAATCTGAACAATTGGGTGAAAATTCAAGAGAATCAGAAACTAGTTTTTCGGATAACATGATAAGTTCTTCATGTGGAAAAAATAATCTCATTACGATCCTTATTGGAAATAAACTTATCAAAGCTCTTTGCGAGGGAACAAAGAAGACTGGTAAGTTTATCAGATCACAAAAGGATATTGCAAACTCTTGCAATTACAAGAGAAAGAAAGAACAAAAGGAAACACAGTCTGTGGTGTTTATAAGTTATCCTAAGGATGTCTTTGTTAACTATTGTGAGAATAATTCTCACCTCAACACGCACTGATTGTGTTGAAAGATGCATCCTCACTTGTTTCCCAAAATTTTGGTTGTGAGGAAGCATAAATCTGGGAAAGTTGTTCACATCTATTTGTTTAAGTGAAAATAATAGACATCTTTTATTTTTGGGAAAAATGGTTTCGGTTTCCATAAACCAAATTATTCCTTGATTTTCTCCCATCTTATATATCTTCTTCCTGTCCGAAAGAAGACTATTCTATTTTAATGGAGAAATCAGTAAAAGGAGGGTCATATCTTGATGATTTAGCGCTCTGTGCATCAGTTATGACTGAAACTCATGATGTCTCACTTCATGATAACTCTCAATATTCTCTAAGAAAACAGATTCTTACTGTTAAAGGTTGCATTAGATATCATGAGCTAATGATAAAGGATTCAAAAGAAGTACTATCTAATCTTTATTCTCAACTGTTTGAAATGAACAAATCATCTACTGAAAAGGGAAGTGCTCAGAAGAATTTGAATCCAGTTGTTGAAAGCAATCTTCAGAAGAATTGAGAAGGAAAATGGACATCAATTTTTGATTTCTTTCAATGATTGTATTAGGTCTATTATGAATAAAATTATTTTGAATAAAATTATTTGATTTATAATTTTTGTTGTGATAGTTTTTGATTTACATAGCCTGTGCTTGAATGCTTTATTTTATTTCTATGTATGTTTATGGGATGTTTGATTTCGGTTTTACTACCTTGATATTCGATCACATAATGTTGTGAACCCTTATGGATTGGGTGACTTTTTGATTTAGCAGGATTAAGTTCTAGCCCATGTTGGTAGGCTTTATCAAATGATCATGAGGGGTTCTGATAGAAACAATATGTGAAAAAGTCACAATACGTTGAATCGGTTTTGGTTTAGCATAAAAGCATACGTGTTTCGGGTTTTCAACTTTTGCTTGCAATAGCTAAAAACCGATTTTCAACCTTTCTCTGGTAAAGGTTGGTTGTTGTTATTCTTTTGTTTTGCATATGGATGACAACATAATGATATTTCGATATCAATTCTCCTGGAAGAAGATGCAAACATATTGGAGAAGAGGATAAAAAATTTGAGGTAACAATCTTGTTAGTTAATTGTTTTCATGTTTAAGAAAATACTGATTTTATTAAGTATATCTTTATTGCTTTTGCTTAAAAAAATTTCAGTACAATTGATGTTTTATTCCGTTATGTGTGTATGGTTGTGTGATTCAATTGATTCCGGATAAAAAAACTATTGTTATCTTGCTTTATTGTGTGATATCAATCGTTTAGGCTTACAAAATTTCGGTGCAATTGCGGTTCTTTAATGTTTATGTTGTTTCAATTGCTTCCGGTTGAGGTCAATAATTAAGCAAGTTGATTTATTTGGTTTGTATGAATTTTTTATGGCTTAAAGGTTTACGGGATGAATTGTTTAGTCCAATTCGATTTCGGATAAGAGAAATTAAGTTTATTTTGATCTTAGTTAGACTTATCAAAGTGGAGGTTTCAATTATTCAAGTCTAATCGAATGCCTTAACAAGAAATACTAGTTAACTAACCTAGTACTTATCTTGTTATAAAGGTAAAGGTCTAAGTTATATGGATAATTAGAACCTGATGAGAAAAATAGAGTTATCTTTATTTTGGTCTTATTGAACAAAGCGGTTGTATTTGTAAAATCGGTTTAGCAAAGGGACTAAGGTGCTTAGTTTTTTTTTTGGTTTGCTAAACTATTAGGGAAAATTGCATCGGGAAATTGTTTCCTTGGTAACATATCAAAACAAATTACTTTGTAGTTTCCGTTTTGATATTGGTTATAAAAAATGGTGTGTGGAACCCGCGTGCTTAACTCTAGCTATAGGTTGCAAGTCTTTTGAAATTTGTAAGACCCTTTCGGTTTGTCCTTTATTTTTTCGTTTCTTTGTCATTTTGTGAAAAAAAGGGAGAGAAATATATGGAGTAAACAAGTGATACTGGTATTGATTTTATATTGATTGGTATCACTAAGGGAAAGGACGTTGGTGCTTAAACGTTTATCTAACGAAAGAGCAAAAGCATAGACTAAGGGGGAGTAACATATCATTACAAAGGGAATAACAAAAATGTACGGATTAAAAATATACCCATCTCACCTTTAGGGGGAGTATTAGCTTTGTTATTATAATGTCAACAACGACATTTATGGATTGAATGTATACAGGTTATTGTGATGTTGAATTCGTGAATCAAGCGTATGTGTAATGAATTCTTGTAATTTGTTTATCCATATGATGTAAGAGTTTTGTCACTAAAATTGACAAAGGGGGAGATTGTTAGAGCATTGCTCGGTTGAACCCACCAAGCGTTGGTATGTCAAGTTTGGTTGTCATATTTTAGTGAATCAAAAATCATTTAAAGAGTCGTTTGATTATGTACTAGAGTCAACTTCGTATAGATTAGCTTGAAAGTATTAAGATATGAGACATTACAAGTATTGCGAAGACTTGAAGAAGTGAAGAAGCAAGGATCTACAAAGACAAAATCATCCTTCCACTTGAGGTTAGTGATATTTGACTTGAATTGTTTTATTCCCTAACGTATCTTTCAAGTCATGCATATTGAAAACAAAACTGTGAAGCATGAACACTCTAGATAGACATAGTATTAAGGAAAACAATATGAGGTTTACTGCTTAACCATTAGACTTTGTAGATAAGACATCAACATAATTGTTTGAATGCTATTGTGATTATGTATGGGTATGAGGTGAGGATTTCATCCTAGGAAACAATGTTTTAGATGTGTTTTAAGGAAGTAAATTCATAAACTTGTTTTGTGAATCGAAAAGGAAATCGCCAGGCATTATTGGTATTGTTATTCATTGCATATCTTTTAAACTACCAATATGTGTGATTAGTATAATTGCTCATGACTTGTTTGTGTTCTTGGTAAAACTATTCACAAAGGGCTGACTTTTGTATTGGTTATATTAGTGAAACCGATCTTAAGTAATCACCTGAGATGGTATGATCGATTTTGTGATTTTGTGTATGACCAACTCTGGGTAAAGGGTAACCGATCCTGGTAAGAGTTGCAACACATCACAAAGAGGAATCGATCCTTGTATGAGGTGCAACAAGTTTTTAGCAGAAAGGGGAACCGATCCTATGGATATGTGCAACACGTCTTTAGGCAAAGGGGAGACAATCATATGGACATGTGCAACACATACAAGTTAGATACCATATATATGTAGTCAACCGAATTTTTGGAAAGCTAGCATGGCTATGCACAATACTCACATGGAGGTAGAAATGAAACTTGTTTTGATAGAACCGATAAACCCATGATTTGTGATTGAGTTCTTGATCAATCACATAGTTCTTAAAGGTCAGATGAACCAATTCTAAACTTGTTTGGAAGTGTAGCAAATCGGTTTCAAGGTTGTAAGTATGAAAGAGGAAATAAAAAGTAAGGATGTCGACATACTTTAAACACATGCAGTAACGCTTATCTTTAATTGTTCAAAGTTATTCCTTAATAGCTAAAAGAAAGAAAATCCCAGATCGAAAAATAAATAAGTTAAGAATATTTTATTTAAGGTTTTTAATTTTATTTTAGGAAAATGAGAATTAGTAATGTGCATTTACTAGTTAGAGATTTTACAAAGAAATTTTCGGTCAATATTTTGGACAAAGCATTTCCAGGGATTATGGAAACCGAATTTCGAACTTTATTGCATATCTTGAGAATATTTTCGGTTTTGGAAATTCCTTGGCGTCCAAACTTCCTTGTCTGTAAATACTTGAAGTTTTCATTTTGGGAAAACTAATCCTTCGTGACAACAAACTTCCTCAGTTATGTTGTTACTGGTGAAGCCGCCTATTCGGAGAAGAGAGTAACCTAATTAGGAGAAATCTCTTACAACCGCTCAGTTTAAAGTCTTCTTTGGGATTGAAAAGCTCTATTAGTACCGTTGGTGGGAAACTAGATAATTGCGGTTTATCTTGTGTTTTCGATTGATTTGATTGACTAACGGTGGTTGAACTTTGATTGTACCTAGTTTGTTTATGCTTGAAAATCTTCTATTCTGATATAAGATTCACTCAAACTAGATCGAAGTTTCGACAGGGATCTTTAGACTTTTTTTAGATCTAAAGACGATCTTGTGATAATCCATTGTTAACAGACTATTTTTTGTGCGTGATTGATCACAAGAGATTGAAGTGATTGTGTGCAGGCGCTGATTGAAGATTAAAGAAGATCTGAAGAAAAAGAAGATTTTGAAGATTTATGATATGGGTTTATAATCTTTGGTGTGCACAATACTTGTTTCGGTAAAAGAGGATCCAACTATAATCGGTTTATCCTTGTGGTACATTAGATTGATTAGTTATGTAAATCATCATCAATACAATTCTTTGTGATTAAAAGTATTGATTGCAAAATCTTAACAATTACCTTTGGTAGTTGAGAATAAGATAGATCTAAGAACCTGACTATTAATGGTGGATTTTAGTTCAGGGCTAAAGTTATAAACACCAATATTTTGTACAAGCCGTCTTGCAGAGGATAAGGCCATTTGATAAGCGATGAATACTTCTCCGCTTTATAAATTCACCTAGAATGGAGCATGTAGTGACAATCCTCAAGTATTCTGTGAGTTTTAGCATTACCAATTAATGCGTAAAATGACTTGCATTTCCTGTGTTGTTCTTAGCATAACTCTCATTGTTGGTGTGGCATGATGACTGATTGTTACTCGAAGCAGAGTAGCATGAATATCCAAGTACCAACAGTGAGGCATGCATGAAATGCCCGTACAGGCTGTCAATCTCTGTGTGTTATACTAAGCCGATTGAGCATACATCTCTCGGTGTGTTATACTAGCCCGATTGAGCATATATCTCTCGGTGTGCTATACTAGCCCGATTGAGCGTCTGGACTGTCCATAGCAGTCTTAGAAACAATCACGACCACACAAGTTGGCCGCATGATTTAACCAGCGTATACAAATCCTAGCAGGAGCAGGCTATCACCACAATGACCACCAGCGGGACCGTTTATGCCCTGATTGGTCGAACATATATCACATCTCCCAAAAGCCACCAAACGCCGGCCTAAAGGAGGATGGTCGTGAAACATCTTGAAGGAAGGGTGAACGAGCAAGACTACTAGCAACGGTCTTAAAATCAGCCACGACCATCTAACTTCGCCGGCGCGATCGGACGGCGTAGATCATCCTATAGCCGGTCGGATAAGCTTGTCTAGCACACCGGCGGTCCCTCTTCCTACTTACCTGATCGACCTTCTCACGAACAAAGCCATAGAACAATAATCGTTTACTCAAAACAAGGCTGGCGTGATGCTTTAAAGGGTTATGTGTCACAGTTTGATCACAACCATCCAACTTCACCGGCATGTTTAGATGGCTTAGATAAAACCTATGTCCATGAAACAGGTACCAACATGCTCACCGCCTGCCCAATATAGGCCCCACACAATCGGCCTCCCCAAGGGAGAAGCATAGCATGCAAAACCGATCGGGTGAAGTTGCATGGGCGTGAACTATACGAAACCCTAATTAGGGTTTTGCGACATATTACATGTGTCGCAAATCGATCACGAGCGTCCATCTTCGCAAGCTTAGATGGAGGGTGTATATGTAGATTTAAAAGGTCCCGAGCATGTCAACATGATCACCATTGGCCCGTCTACACGCATGACTGATCGACCAAGGCCAACCATGGCCGAACGCTTTGAAATGAGCGCCTAAAGTAGCCATGTCGCGCGGTTTCCAATTCCTTTGCGGCATTGGATTTATATCGCAAATCGATCTCGACCACTCAACTTCGCCGAACGAATTGAGTGGCCCATATCACCCTTTCACGATACAATGTGGTATGGGCGCCTACACCGTCATGCCGTTTACACACGTGCATGGTCGGCCCTGCCAAAAACGTGTCACAAGCTTGGATTCGACCAAGCTGAAGAGTGATGCTTGCGCACATCTTCATAAACCCTAATTTCACTAACGGTCGCAGATGAGCGTCTCAAAGATCATCTTGTCCGTTCAACTTTACTTGCTTGGTTATACAACCCTAGTCAGGAGTTAATTGTTTAATGTGGCGTCATGATAATCACCATCCGCCACTCTACCACACCATGTGGTCGGCCAAGGGAGGGATTGCTAGCGCATCCTCCAAACCATCACATGAAGTAGGTAGGGAATAATGCTCAACAACGATGCTTCATATATGCCGAACACATTCGATGCATAACATGCATAGAATACACACGATACTTTACAAGTATCGACTTCCTAAATAACTTAGTTATTTAACTAGCAATACATGCTACCTTCTGTGGGTCCCACGATCCACACACTCG
Source organism: Papaver bracteatum (assembly GCA_023529315.1). NCBI lineage: Eukaryota > Viridiplantae > Streptophyta > Magnoliopsida > Ranunculales > Papaveraceae > Papaver > Papaver bracteatum. The sequence goes on from JAJJWX010001630.1 coordinate 486,727, forward strand.
AGACATCAATCATGTCACAAACTGGGGGATACATACTGGGGTATTGGTCTGGTGGTTTACAGCGTGCAGCGCATAACGCGCCATCAGAAGAACGTGTCAGGAAGACATGGACGGTTAGTGATGATGGGAGAAGTGGGCAAGACTGATCGTGGGACACTAACACACAACTCCACTACTCCATCATTCCACTTCCCACGAGAGACATGAATAAGGCTCAAATGGCTTGTATAAATAGGTTCTCCTTCCTATTTTCCAAACGTAGAAACAAGTCAAGATAAGACAACACAGAAACCAAGTGTTAATACGAGACATATTCAAACACCCAGAGCCTGCTTGCATTAATCATAAGCCTGCTCACCTTTCTGTTACAAGTCATAAACAAGCCTACACCTTCACAATATTAACACCTTCTTCGCTTCCCTCCCTAAGATCAACCCTATCTCCTTCACTTTGTGACCGAAACAAGTCTGGAACGGCCATTTCTTGGTTTAGGCCAGAATTGTATAGATTGATCTCTCGAATCCCCGTGAAGTGAATTTGTTTAAGGTTTAAACTCATTTCTCATCCACACACCCCAAAATTACCAAAACCGGCGGAGATAGTTTTCACCCATAAATAATTGGCGACCACAGAGGGAGATTAATATCTCGGTTGCAATATCAATTTCCAATTCCAAATTTCATCTATCAATACCTGATTCGATTTTCTCAATTTCAAGGGGATAAATCTTAGGTCCAATTCAATCATTGACCTGTTCATTTCTTTCAATTGCAAAGTCTAGTCTATGATGTATTCTCCTCTTGTATAGGAAAATTGGAGCGATTAGGGATTTGGGAGTTCAGTGGAAACGATTGGGGATGGGAGTTATCCAGATTAGACCCACCCATAGGGAGGGCGCACCCAAAGTTGATATTCATAGTGATCCAAACCTCATGGAGAATATATCTTTTTCCCACATCTCGCACACATTTTGTCAATTATACCTCTATCCAAATGTTCTAGTGAAGACCTGTGAATAGAACTGGATAGATTTGAGAATGCTAGAAGATGTCCTAGTAAACCAAACTGGTATCGCTAGAAGGCAGAGTGAGACGTTCCGTCTTTTGAATGGAATAGCGGTGCAATTGCATGAAGGTATTCAATATCATAGGAGAAGAAGAAGATGAAGGGGAAGACCAATTTTGGTTGTTTTTTTTGAAACGAGCCACATTTGCCGCTCAAAGTTTACTGATTTATTCTTAGGGATCCCTGCCTTTTGAATGGAATAGCTGTGCGAAGCATCATGAACCGAGCTTAAATCTCTATTTAGAAGCCGTCCTTCTACCAATGAGGACGCAAAGAGAACACATGGCCACACAAGGAGGCCAAAGAGAGATGAACAACATGATCCGGCTAACGAAGGAGGATCAGGGCAACTCTACATAGGAAAGGACGTGTCAGGAATGCCGCAACATTTATTAGACAAAGGAAAGGGGCCAGCCTATGAAACCCTGCTAGAAGATTTATATCTCAAAACTCTTGTCGAAGTACAGAAAGCTGCACAATCTGCCGCCACTTTTCAACCAAACGGAAAACCACCTGAAGAGGGAAAAATCATCCAAGAGTCACATGGCCATAGAGGCTGGGAATACCTGACTCAACCATATGACGATGACCCTCTCGTTGACACAAGATATTTGAAAGCAGCAGCACCTCAGCGGAGGTGGCCACCCAAGCGGGCCACGTATATGTTGGCACATGTCCCGGATCCAAAACGTTCTTCATATCAAAGTCATCAAGAGATATCACAACAACGTCCGTCAAAGCAAGAAAAGCCTGGATCAACATACCCGCACTTCCCATTTTCCATGAATAAGGTCTTAGAATTATTGGACATGTGGGTACAAGACGGGGAAGTCCAACTGCCTCAGGTATGGCGACAACCAACCGATCATGAGATGATAGATCCGAGATATTGTCAATATCATCGTTTTATTCACCACCCCACCAGTGAATGCAATGCCCTGAAGCGCATTTTCCAAGAGAAGCTTAGTTCCTAAGATTTGCCACCTGTCTCCGAAGATTAATGCATGCAATTTCTCGAAGTAAGAACTAGGGGAGGCCTAAATTCATGCAAATGGAATTCCAAAAGCAAGTAAGTTTTATCACGCAATTTCTACAAGATGGTTTAAGATTTTACTGGGGACATGGCATCCCGCATGAGAAAGATTCAATGATCGGACGTTATGTTTGTCTCCTTTTATGCTAGCACGGTATTTACAAATCCATATAAATATTGTTGTATTAGCCACATTACTCATAACCAGAATGCAAATTTCATTCAGAATAATCTCTCACTCAAAAAATCATTCACAAAGAACTATCTCAAAATAAACCGGTTCAAAAATCCAATCACCTACTAATTCAAAACCTAAAATCAATATTGTGAAAGGAAATCCTCACATCACTCAAAAACTCCTAAAAACGAAATGGAAAAAATAAGTAGACGGCATAAATCATTCAAGGGAAGTCCTTCAGCAACAACTCATCCTTATCTGCATGGGCGGATTTCATTTTATGGAGAACATCTTATTCCAGCTCCAACTCATGAGACAACCTTTCAATCTTTTCTTCCTGATAAGAGATGATGTCTGCCAAAGGGACTTCACGCGTTTCAGCTTGCAGATTCTGGATTTTAGCGAGTCCTTCACAGAACCAGGAGGCATTAAAATCATACTTCACGAACACGTCCCGGTAGAACTCCTAGTTTTTGATTACTTTTTCAGAAGCGGTACGCCCATCCACGATGCTCATGTCGTGAAGATAAAGCTTCTTCGATACGTTTAACTAATGCAAGGCGACTTGTAAGCTTCTTGGTAGTGGCGATGTGACCATACATATTCTATATTTTGGTATATAACTCTTCGTACTTAGCTGGCACACTGAACCATCCAACCAGCACATGATCTATGAAAGGAACGTCAAAAGAAGGCTCAAAGATGACACCAGCACTGGAGTGCACTACTAACGCATTAAAAGTCATGAGGATCTCTTTAGAAGGGGGAGCGTCTACAACCATCACGGGTGTGATGTTTCCAGAATCTTCTACATCGTCATTCCTCCCAATCTCGAGGTTGGCATCTTTCATAGCCTCGTCTCCCAGTTTGCCAGACTGATCAGGCTCCTCATTACGCGTGGAGACGCTTCCTTCATCATGGACTGAGCCTCCATCATCCTCGTTATCTTCTACAAAGGTTTTAGTATCACCGGACTTCTCGATATGAGGATCAGTATCTCCATACTTCTTACTATGGTTACGTGCTAGTCTTGCAGAAGCATTTTCTTTCGGAATTCCCTGATCACGAACAAGAATCATCGTTGTTGGAAATTACTTAAGTAATGACAAAATCAAAATATCGAAGATGTTTAAAATACCTGCATATTAGAGGAATTGAGGATCACGGGGCCGCATGCTTGCTTCTTGGCCTGGGGACTACAATTATCAGTAGCATTAGCTATGGATTGTTTACCCGAATATGGTTTCAACCGCTTGTGCTGCTTCAGGATCTCAGGAGATGGCATGTCATGAGGAGATATCTCAACTTCTTCCTAGAATGTCTGGAAAGATAATAGCTACTTTCTCCAAAATTCCTTGTACTTATCAGTTGCCATTGTCTTTATTCCAATGGGAAAAAATGAAAGGCTATGCTCTGGTGTGAAGACGTCGGCATTGATAATAGACGGGACGAGATCTTGTGGAGGCATTCTCGGATGATGGAAGGGAATACCCTGGTCAAATCCTATTTGGCGGACGGATCTGTCAATATTGTAAGAAACCGCAGAAAGGAACCCGTCGAAGAAAGTTGGGATATATCCTGGCATACAACTTCGAAGGTAGATGGTTTCCCAGTAGCTCAAGAGTCCTCCCTCAGTGTGCAACATAACGTCAGAACCAATGGTGGAGGTTTCCGGTTGAATCACTGAAGAATGGACTTGCCCCCACGGGTGGAAGTCTATAGCATACACATTATCAAGAAAATCAACAAGTCTTAACCCGGGTTTTGGACGTCTATTCTGCCGACGAAGTATCCTTGAACCACCATTCAAACCATAGAGCGAAGTCGCGGGGATAGGAGCGTAACCTTTGAAATGTTCCCACAAGCACGCTTGAAGGAAAGAGATGTGGATGTGAGTTTCCACCTTCTTATATCCATTGGAAGCATACATGTCTACCGCCAAAGCATCCAGATGAGAGTACAGTGATCCAAGGAACAAAGTGCCTAAAGGGAGAACCACTCCTTTCGCCAATTTTATGGCGAACATGACAAGATCATGTCTTATAGTCTTCTTCCCATAACCGTCATCGAAGATGTCCCTAGATAGCTACAAGGATAGAAACACGACTACACTGAGCTCATTATCCAGTTTTTGACCCGGCTTCGGTTTTGTAGGAGACCCTCAGACACCCACCAAGTATAGAAGCATTTTACGTCACTTTTCTGTTGGTCATACTCTCCGGCCTTTTGAAGTATAGCTTTCAGGGTTACCTTCTCTTCGTCAGATAACTTATAGTGGAAGCTCCCAGCAATCGGAAGGTTCATCAACAAGGCTATACTTTCCAGGGTTATGGTCATTTCTCCCCATATGAAAATGGCCGTGTGTGTGGAAGGACACCATCGCGAAATAAAAGTGATCAAACCTGCAATATATTTCTTAATGTGAAGAGAAGCATACCCCATAACAACCTCAATGATCCGCGCTTTGGTCAAGTTGTCCTTGATAGTATCGTTGCTCAGCATATGCCTCATCTATCCCTCATAAGAGCTCAGTGGAGTGTGGCAAACCTTGAAGTCAATGGGAGAAGGCAGATATTCATTCTTTCGAAGACATAATCTCATTATGAATGCTGGAGAAGATGACGGAGTAACCTCTTCATTTTCTAAGTTCGAAAGCAGTATTATCTTATGGCTAGGATGTTTCCTAACATTTGAAAAAGGAACGGTGAATAGTTCATCATCTATATTCGGCATGTCTCTGGAGTTATCAACACTACTCGATTTTGCAGTAACATTATCAGGTGAAATCTTAACAAGAGCCTCTTTATTCATCTTTAAACAATGACAATGAAGTGCAAAAAGAAAGAGTTATTACTTCGTGCTGAGGGAGAAATAGGTCGGCTGTTATATATAAAAAAATATGAATATACATGTGCGTCTCCCCACGTACACATTCGAGTGAAGAAGGAACGCAGCATGTCCATGTTCGAGCAAAGCAGGCACAAGTGGGGCCCACGATTTGGCCAAACAGGTATTGGGTCACGTAAGCAAGACTGATGTCATGCCGGTCAAGTAGGCTGATGTTAGGTCATGACAAAGCTTGTGTTGGGCGAGGTCACAAGGCTAGTCGATCAGGCATACGCGGTGGGGCCCACATTCAATCAGGCGTGTATGGAGGGTCCCACATTTGTTCAAGGTTGCATGCACGGTTTTGTTCATGGGAGGAAGAGCAAACGAGTTCGTTCATTGGTTTTCAAGCTATAACCTAAGGCTCTAGGATTTACATGCGATAATAAATAAAAAAAATAAAAAAAAGGAAGCAAAGTTCCATCTACAAACAGGATAGTCTTCTCAAAGAGCAAAAGAGGTTTACCTAAAACTAGGGTTTACATTCAAAAAAAAAAAACGAACAGAGAAAGGATAGCGAAGCACCTACCTGACGGGCGAATAGCGGCAACAACGATGAAGTCCAGTGACAGCAACAACACATCCATCAAGCGAATGTCAGCAGCGGCACCAAACTCGACGGCGGGCGTGGTCGGTGGCGGCTTGAGCGACGGAAAGGGAGTTGAAGAAAACGGGAGAATAATAAAAAAGAGGGTTGGTTCCTATATATAGACAAGCAATTGGGAAATACTTATGGGAAAAGGATTCCTCTTTTATTTCAAACACCCAAGGAAGGAAACCGGTCCCACTCAGGATTCCACGCTTGCAACGGCGTGTTCACATGTGCAATCGATAGCAGATGATCAAAGATTTCCGGGTAAGCTCCCTTCATATCGTTTTTATCCTATGTATTCGTCACCATCTCATGCCTACCCCACAATAATGTAACCATTATGTGCTAGGCAGGGGACTTAATGTTGATGGTGGATTTTAGTTCAGGGCTAAAGTTATAAACACCAATATTTTGTACAAGCCGTCCTGCAAAGGATAAAGCGATGAATACTTCTCCGATTTATTAATTCATCTATAATAGAGCATGTAGAAACAATCCCCAAGTATTCAGTGAGTTTTAGCATTATCAATTAATACGTAAAACTCCTTGCATTTCCTATGTTGTTCTTAGCAGAACTCTTATTGTTGGTGCGGCATGATGACTGATTGTTACTCGCAGCAGAGTAGCATGAATATCCAAGTACCAACAGTGAGGCATGCACGAAATGCCCGATTGAGCATACATCTCTCAGTGTGTTATACTAGCCCGATTGAGCATATATCTCTCGGTGTCCTATACTAGCCCGATTGATCATCCGGACTGTGCATAACAATCTCAGAAACAATCACGACCACACAAGTTGGCCGCATGATTTAACCAGCCTAGACGAACCCTAGCAGGAGTAGGCTATCACCATAATAACCACCAGCGGGCCCGTTTATGCCTTGATGGGTCGAACATATATCGCATCTCCCAAAATCCACCAAACGCCGGCCTAAAGGAGGATGGTCGTTAAGCAGCTTGAAGGAAGCGTGAACGAGCAAGATTGCTAGCAGCGGTCTTAAAATCACCCACGGCTGTCCCACTTCGCCGGCGTGGATCATCCTATAGACGGTCGGACAAGCTTGTCCTGCACATTGGCGGGCCCCCATCCTACTTACCTGACCAACCTTCTCACTAGCAAAGCCTTAGAGCAACAAACGTTTACTCAAAACAAGGCTGGCGTGATGCTTTAAAGGGTTATGTGTCACAATTTGATCACAACCATCCAACTTCACCGGCATGTTTACATGGCTTAGATCAAACCTATGGCCATCAAACATGCACCAACATGCTCACCGCCTAATCAATGTAGGCCCCGCATGATCGGCCTCCCCAAGGGAGAAGCATAGCATGCAAAACCGATCGGGTGAAGTTGCATGGGCGTGAACTATACGAAACCCTAATTAGGGTTTTACGATCACGAGCGTCCATCTTCGCAAGCTTAGATGGAGGGTGTAGATGTAGACTTAAAAGGTCCCGAGCATGTCAACATGATCACCATGGGCCTGTCTACACGCATGACTGATCTACCAAGGCCAACCATGGCCGAACGCCTTAAAATTCATGCCTGAAGTAACCATGTCGCGCAGTTTCCAATTCCTTTGCGGCATTGGATTTCTATCGCAAATTGATCTCGACCACTCAACTTCGTCGGACGAATTGAGTGTCCCAGATCACCCTTTCACGAGACAATGAGGTATGGGCGCCTATACCGTCATGCCGTCTACACGCGTGCATGGTCGGCCCTGCCAAAAACGTATCCCAAGCTTGGATTCAACCAAGCTGAAGAGTGATGCTTGCGCACCTCTTCATAAACCCTAATTTCATTAATGGTCGCAGATGAGCATCTCAAAGATCATATCGTCCGTTCAAATTTACTTGTTTGGTTATACAACCTTAGTCAGGAGTTAATTGGTCAATGAGGCGTCAAGATGATCACCATCCGCCACTCTACCACACCATGTGGTCGGCCAAGGGAGGGCTTGCTAGCGCAGCCTCCAAACCATCACATGAAGTAGGAAGGGCATAATGCTCAACAACGATGCTTTATATATGCCGAATATATTCTATGCATAACATGCATAGAATACACACGATACTTTACAAGTATCGACTTCCTAAATAACTTAGTTATTTAACTAGCATTACATGATACCTTCTGTGGGTCCCATGATCCACACACTCGAGACATCAATCATGTCACAAACTGGGGGATACACACTGTGGTATTAGTCTGGCGGTTTACAACATGCAGCGCACAACGCGCCATCACGAGAACGTGTCAGGAAGACATGGACGGTTAGTGATGATGGGAGAAGTGGGCAAGACTGATCGTGTGACACTAACACACAACTCCACTACTCCATCATTCCACTTCCTCCACTTCCCACGAGAGACATGAATAAGGCTCAAATGGCTTGTATAAATAGGTTCTCCTCCCTATTTTCCAAACGTAGAAACAAGTCAAGATAAGACAACACAGAAACCAAGTGTTAATACGAGACGTATTCAAACACCCAGAGCCTTCTTGCATTAATCGTAAGCCTGCTCACCTTTATGTAACAAGTCATAAACAAGCCTATACCTTCAAAATCTCAACACCTTCTTCGCTTCCCTCCCTAAGATCAACCCCACCTCCTTTACTTTGTGACCGAAACAATTCTGGATCGGCCATTTCTTGGTTTAGGCCAGAATTGTATAGATTGATCTCTCGAATCAAAAACACTCCCATGCAGTGCATTTTTTTAAGGTTTAAACTCATTTCTCATCTACACACCCCAAAATTACCAAAACCGGCACCCATAAACACTGACGAAGGAGTTTATTTGAGATAAACAGAAGAGCCTTTGTCGAACTCACATCACTTGGTTGAAGAGAGTTGATACCAAACATATTTGTTGTTCCTTTACTATTTGGAATACGAACCAAAAGAAATTGTTCCAAGTACGTGAATTATTACAGGTCAGAGGCGTGGGAATACAGATAAGACTAGGTGAACTATAAGTTTAGTTGCTTGGTCTCAACTATAAGAAGTTGGTTTGATTTTGTATAGCGGCTTAATCCTTGGAGTATTCAATTATGGACAAGGTCCCGGTTTTTTTTTTTGCATTTGTGGTTTCCTCATTAACAAAATCTTGTTGTGTCTTTTACTTTTCTTTTTCCGCAATTATAATTGTTTTTATTATAATTAGAAGTAAAATACATAAACGTTAATTCCTATTTACTTCATAGCAATCCTATTGTGTTTGGTTAAGTCCGAACCTCTTATCAAGTAAACATACTTCGTTGTTGTATTGTCTCGATCTCATATCCATAGACGACACACGAAGTGTGAACCGATTATTTGTATTGTCTCGACTCAGTCCATAGACAATCACTTTCGGAGAAAATACTTATAGGTGGAAAAGTTTTAGCTTGAGGTATATTTGGGTACCCTCAACTTTTCAATCATTATATAGCAATTCAAAAAGACTCGATGAGGTTCTGATCGCTGTCGTATGCGTCAAAAATAATTTACACTTTCTTACTACTCAAAATATAAATATAGCAAGGGCAAGAAAGGATCGATCCCACAGAGATGTCTAGGTTGTCAATATATTTTCGGTTCCTTATATAAAACACCGGGTATTTTTCTGATTTTTATATACTAAAATAAAAGCAAAATAATAAAAAGTAAACAAATCAAAGTATTGAGAATATTGGTTAAGGATTCATCTTCATTCACAAATATGTTTTCAAAGCAATAAGTAGAATTGATATTTAATCTCAACTTTTATCAAAAGCCCTAGAATATCTTGATCGCAAGAATATCTCGCTAATTCCCTTTTATTATCAACAAACACATTAAAAGATGCGAGTATGAGTTCTATCTAAAAGAACAACCTAACGTGTAAAAGCACTAATTAAGTTTAATTCCCAAGATGCATTAAGTTCTATGAAATCAGGCCAATCAAAGCAATCGAACGTGGAAAACGCACTAATCCAATTTAACAAAGGTCACGAATCACTTGTGATTATTAGGATGTAGCACTACAAGCAATCTTCACAATTATGCTACTTGTATTCAAGGAATATCACTTTTTCGTATAATAAACCCTAAACTAGCAATAGATATGATTATGAATTATACCAATTTTCAACTTGACAAAACTAACATTCAATCATGCAACCCTATTTTCAGAGAATCGTGAACGATAAATATGAGACAAAACTAATATATTGAATCAAAGAATCATATTATGTGAAATCTGATTATTCCATAACCAATAATAAAATTAGGTATTCATATTCATGGAGTTCATAACAAGGAGAAAGAGAAACCCTAACATGTTTTCAAACCCTAGAAACAAAAGTAGTAGAAGAGATGATATCCTTATCCAATTAGGATACTTAACCTCCTCAAAATCCACCAAAAACCCTAATTTTCACGTCCATAGCAAGCCCAAAACGCATCTCTCCTTTCTCTTTTCGCGCAGGCCCAATAAGGCCCAACAGAAAACCTAATCCAAATTGGTTTCACCATTTTGCTCATAACTTCTTCATACGAACTCGGAATGACCTCATTCTTTTTGCGTTCTTTTCGCGTTTAAATTCTCTTCGAGATGGTGATAAGAATTCCTTGAGTTAAATGAGTTAAAATTGGTCTTTGGCCCTTCTTCATCAATAACACTTTACTTGTTTGCTCCTTTTAGCATTTTGTAGCTCCTAATGGCTAATTTCTCCTTCTTTTGCTCCAAACGACTCCAAAGCACCTAATACACTCAAAAGTAAGCATAAGATACATAATTCACACTAAAACTCGCAAATAAAGCATAAATACTAGATATAAAATTAGGTGTTTATCACACCTATCAGGTTCTCAACACTTGGATAGCAAATTGTGTGTGTTTTTTCTGTCTATGTCGCCTAAACAAGCATGGAACGTAGGATCAATTGGAACTATCACATATTTGCTGATAGTAAACATACGATAAGAGTATCTAATCCTATTGTCGAGTTGAATGGGTGCTTATCTCAACTATTGTGCTATATATATAAATCCTTTAACAATATTCATACAAGTACTCTGGGTAACATCGTCCATCATAGTCAACATTTGCACACTTCAATGTTTTATTTTCATCATTTTATCTACCCATGTGATTTGAGTAGGCGAGTATTGTGGCAAAAATGCTGAAAAACATTGCAACAAGTTTATTTCGATAACTATGAGTAGAGTTACGCAATATGGTTGAATGTCACATGTAAGTAATTGCTTTTGTGTGATGATTAGAATTCATGTGGGATATTATTACAGCTAAAGAACTTACGTATGCTAATTATTTGGATTTATGCTTTGTTTCTATCCTTAGTAGTTCTTCCAAGGCTATAAATTGGAGTATATTTTGTAGGTATACCTCTTGTAAACCCTCACGAGACTATAACTCGTCCATTAGGGACACCTAGGGGTTTAAAGGCATGTTGCATTTTCTAAGTGCAACTGTATCCTTAACGATAGGTAGTTGTTGTATTTAGGATTAGTTTAGTTTAGTTTGCCCGAGGACTATCAAAATCTAAGTGTGGGGGAGTTTGATAAGTGCATAATTCATATGATTTTAGTGTTCATTCCATACTTGTTTTAGATATGATTCTTGCAAGTATTCTTGTTATTGATTTTGTTTTTTGTTATTAAACTCTATTAGGTGAATCATACAAAAAAAGAGATATAAAGTGCTAAAATAAGATAAGTATTCCAAGTATCCAAGCGCTCAAATCGAAGAAGTGGAAGAAGTGCGACGAAAAGGAGCAAAGATGCTCAAAATCAAGTGACGGACCAAAGACCAAGATTAAATCATTCAAATTCAGGAGTTCTTATCTCCATCTTTAACAATTACAAAGAGAATGCAAAAATAATTAGGTCATTTCGAGTTTGGACGAAGAAGTTATGGGTAAAACAAGTTTATCAAATACCCGAAGACAGGATGGTACGCATACTGGGTACGTGTACCATCATAACTCTGAATTTCGTGTGCTGGATGGGTATGCATGCCCGGTACACATACTAAACATTTCATGGACACTTTTTAAAGGAGGTACAAGTACCTGGTATGTGTACCATGAAGGCCAAAGTTCACGAACTATATTTAAGGTCTTTCTTTCATAGCTTAGGGTCGGGTTCCTTAACCGACTTAGATACTTAGAGGAAAAACATTGCAAACTTATATAAATAGGTATTAGGCATTGCAAAGAAAATCATTCAATCTATCGTTCACAAGCTATGGTTTATTTTTATATCTAAACCTAGGTACCCCTTTAGGAAAAACCACCATTATTTATTTTATTTGTAATATGAGTAGCTAAATCCTTTGTTGATTAAGGATGAATTCAATGTTCTAAGTGTGAATCTTTATTATTAATACAAATCTATTGAGAGTTTTTTTATCATCATCGATTGTTTTTACTATATCTAGGGTTTATGAGTGATTCATAGATTTATTTGGGATGCACACTAGATTAATTTATTTATTGTTCTATTGCTAGTAGAGGTTAGGAGATAAATAATTATCGAATAACTTTTTACACAAGTAGAAATCTCGAGAACTTGCAGAGGGATTCTGCAATTGAGAGTGAAAATAACATCAACAAGTGAACCTTGATCTGAAAGTTTAATTATTGATATCAACCTAAATTCACAAAGCTTAAGGTTTAGATTGGATTACACCTTGAGTGATCTACTACTTGGTGGTTCGGTTGGATAGAATCTGGTAGTCGAGAATTTTCGTATCCAGTGATAGAAGGAGTTTGGAGGATAACACTGATTTAGTTGTTATTATATGGTTGGTGATGAATGGTTCTAACGAAAGATAGTGAATGCTTGGTATCGGCGAAGGATTCCTTAATCATCTCTTTTCTTTCTTATTGTATTTTTATTTATCTTACTACCAATCTCCCCTTTGTTAGTTACTTTATTTTTTTGATCAAATAACCTATCAATTACACATCTCTTTTTGTGAATATCCTTACTACCGCTATATTACTAGTTAATTAGTGGAAAATATCTTGATTAATTTGTTGTGCTTACGAGATGCATCATTTATTCAAACTGATCTTCACACAAACCTTAAATAGTTCACGACTCAAACTAATCTGACCACTCAAACAAATCCGGTCAGATTAGTTTGATCTTCTCAAGTTGAGACTCTCAGCTTAACTTGAGACTGGATCGACAAACTCTCAAATTTGAGCCTTTGCCCATTTATTTTCTTGGTTTGACAGTCCCATCGTAGGAGGAAATGGGCAAATATGCTCATTTGGCCATCCCACTGGAACTACTCTTATGTCACTATTCACTTCGATGTTGTAGTTACGTAATTGCCACTATACATCAAGTTCAAGATCGTTATTATATGGTATTCACCCTCTAGGATTCATCGCTTCTCCTATAGTATTTAGAGAACTCCGATATGGTTTCAGGATCATTACATGAGATCACTAAAGGATTCACCGCTTCCCCTCGGGGTTTAGCAAAACTTCCACCTCAACCACCTAAGTTAAATGCAAGAGGGTATTTTAGGAAAATATAACACCATTTGTTTTTTCAAAAGTGTTAAATCATAAGGAAAAAGATCATTTTGTAAAAACTAATCAAAGACATGATCATTTTTTAAAACCAAAAATTAGGGGGTGCGACCATTATGTAATTTTTTTAATAAGTCAAAATTGTATTTAAAAAAACCATAATTACATATGATTAAATAATAAAAAAAAAAGTTTACAAAAATAAAGAGGTCACGACAGCCTTAAAACTTGTACGATAATTGAATTTGATATAAGATAAAGCAGACATCTCTATATTAGTGATGAAGTCCAACCTGCAAGTGTAGCTTATCTCTTTTCTAGTTGCAAAATGCAACCCATTTTAGATAAGCTGTCAATTGTGAAATTGAATTCCATAAAACATGTTCAAAAATGACAACTTCATAGTTAGCACGCAGCTAACCATCTATGTTAGACGCATTGTGGGAAACCCTTGTTACGACAGACTATTTTATTACGATAACCTTTAATCGAGTTTTACAACTTGTTTTGACCAATTTTATTATTTAATTATAATTACCTCTATTAGGATGTTAATTACTATAGATATATATAGCTTATTCCATAATCTAAAGATACATCAGATGGATGTAGAGACAGTGATTCTAAATGGTGAATTAGATAAGATAATTGATATGAAACTGTTAGAGCATTTCTCAATAGAACTCATAAGTGCTTCTATATCAAGCTTGTTGTCAAATTTAGTTGTCAAAACTATATCTTGATTTTTAGTCTACAATTAGTTGACTCTCGGTTTAGGATAGTGTAGTTGAGAAACGAACCAGTCATCATTTGCGTTATACCGTTTGAAGGCGAAGATCAAGCGAAGCTTTTGGAGAACTTCACCAACAAAAGGTAAGTGAAGACTGAACCACCTATTTCTTAAGTTATATTCACTTTTTTATCCTTGAGATGTTTGTCGCATAACTAATTAGACTAGCTTGCATAGACAAGAATTCTGAGTCGATAACTAATTATTTAACTTTCGAATTTCTCGAAATATAATGACTAAGCTTAATGAACATTTGTTCATACTTGATCAACTTCGGTGGAGAATAATTTATTGTTCAGAACCAAATCTTGATTCAAGTTTATCATTCGAAAATAACATGGAACAGTGATATGTGTCATTGATGTTATTCAAGAATGTTTCGAATTGATTTAGAGAAATATAAAACTACTATATTCAGAATACAAGACATCGTTATCAGTCTTATAAACTGAGAAAAATGTTATATGTCTGAATCTGTATTACATGTACTCGTACACGTAGCGGAGTAGCTACATATCGACTTTCAGATTTGTGTGGTACGCATATTCATATGCACATCATGGGAAAATATATTTTTTTGTGTGATATGGATAAGTATGCATATCCCTAGGCAACCCATTTTGGAACTCTGGTAAGAGAACCTGGTTAAAATACTCAAACCGGTATGTGAACCAATAAATTTCATATCAACCATATTCTTCTTCACCATAACTAGTCCAAATGACTCAAATGAACTAGTTAGAGAGTTGTTCAATTGCTTAGATCTTTGTTTACTACACAAGACACAATTGAAGAAAAAACGATGTTATTCACTCGAATCGATTCATGAACTATAAAGCCACGGTTTGCAATAACATTATTTAGTCTACTAAGATAAGTCCACAAACATCGTTTTTAGACATAACCTACTCAAGTTCCCGGGCGGAGTTCACAAACTCCAGCAGAAATTCTCGGGTTCGAGAACTACGCCAGTTCGTGGACTGAGCTTGTATACTGAGTTCGCGGACTGAGCTCACGCACTACTCCGGTTTCACTTGATCAACAAAGTTTACAAACTTCGGTTCAAGCAATAAGGACTTATACATATATGTGTTACCACAACAATGCTTATATCCTCTAATGGTTATATTGTCTAAACTCTCATTTCAATCATTGAAACATTCTCAAAGGGCGTTATATAGTTGTTATTCACAAACTATTTTTTATCAGAGCGATTTCCAAAATGATTGGAACATAACATGACTTTCGTCACTAGGTAAAGATGAACTTGATTAAAGCGAAAGCTTTACCAACACATATTTCGAGAAATAGATAAACGAGATATACTCAGCTCGAAATATCCACATGTGTATAATCTAAGTCTATATAGCAAAACGACTTTTTTCTCAAGATAGGAGATAGAGTAGATAGACTTTTGAGTGATAGTTAAGTTCAAGTCTCCACATACCTTTTAGTCGATGCAGATCCACTGGTTCCTTGAGTAGTCCTTCGTCTTGTATGATGATCGCCATGGAGTTCTTGAGCTCAACTACACTTTCTATCCTAGTCCGAGACCTTAGCTATAGTAGACTAGAAATCAAAAACTTTATAGTTTTGATCACTAATATTGACAAACATGCTTGAGATAGCAACACATGCGAATTCGACCGAGCAATGCTCTAACAATCTCCCCCTTTGTCAATTTTAGTGGCAAAACTATTAATACATATGGAATACAAAAATAAATAAATAAACTTTGTAGCTCCTATTCCACATGTTGTCTAATCTTCAACAATACTCGAAATCTTCGTCACTTCTGTAGGACCAGAATATCTCCATGGCATTATTCTTGCGAGATTAACAACACTTCTGTGGTCGTCACCGCGAGTTCTTCAATAACACTTTGCGAGCGTCATAAAATAACTTAAAGGGTGATCTAAAGGATGGTGTAATAGCTGACGATTGAAGAAATACGAGAAGAGCGTGATTGATATGCGATGGTTACAATGCTCACGAGATTTCATATTATCACTGTTGCAATAAGATCGCAGAACAAATCCAATATAAAAGGAAAACTTAGCTGTCATCCACTATGTAGTTACCCTATATAAAGAGACCCAGTAGATTCAGAAATGGGGGATGTATTTTTTGAGTGTTGAGAAAGTCTTGAGGAGAGAGAAAATTCAAGAGAGCTGTTATGTTCTTGATCTTATTCCATTACTTGTAAAACATTTCTGAGAATCAAATAATAAAGTGTTGTTTTAATCATCAAATATGAGTTAATCACTATAAGATCTTATTAAGGGTGTAGTGTAGGATTTCCTGCAACTACATTTTGGCGCCCGAAACAGGGATTGAAAGTTGAAAATTATAGGAAAAAGCAAGATAAAAGATCAATATTCGAATTAAGAAGATAATTGAACAAATTGGTGAAGCAGTTGAAGAAAAAATTGAAGCAAATGAGGATCACAGGAAGTTGGAGTGCAATACGATAACAAAAACAGTGATTAACCAATTCCATGAAAGTATTAGAGGAAAGATTCGTAAACGAGATTTTGAAGGAAAAGGAATTATGACAGTGGAGAAAATATCACCTCTGAAAGATTGGGAAAAGCAAGAAATCACATTCACAGCAGCATAAATACCAAAAAAAATTTTGGATCATACATTTCCATTAGTAATCACGATATCTACTATGCGAGTGAAGAAGAAGAAATCAACAAGATCTGCAGAAGAATGGGCTGTGAATAGAACTTTAGTAGACACATGAAGTTCTATAGATATTATACTCTATCATACATTTAAGAAGATGGGATATAAGGATAAAGAGATGTCTTGTTCAAATTATCACATTCATGGTTTTGGAAAATCTATAACAAAACCTAAAGGCGAAATAATGGTACGCATTCCGCTAGGAGAGATTGAAACACAAGTAACATTATGTGTGGTGGATATGGAGGCACCATATAACATGATATTTGGGAGACCATGGATACACGCAATCAAAGTTGTAGCATCAACATTACATCAATGCATTAAATTTCCTATGCCTAGTGGAATTGGAGAAATTAGAGGAGATACTGATCTTGCAAAACTGTGTTATCGAATTAAAGTGAGAAACTATGAAGAGCGTCCAAAATTGCGAAAAGCTCGCAGAAAATTGGTAAAAGAGGCAAAGAAAGAAGAATAATTTAAAAGTTTACATGATAATAGCAAGAGAAGGAAAAGGAATACCCAGCGAGATCTCACAAGAAGATGATGAGCCCGCGAGAGTCATGGAAACACCAACGCCAATGGGAGAACCTGAGGCCAGCTACACCGCAGCAGAACCAACAAAGGAAGTGAAGAAGAACCTAAAATGCTGAAAACTGGAACTTAGATGGGTGTAGATGAAGAAGAACAAACCATAAATCTCTTCCGAGAATATAAGGATATTTTCGCGTGGAGTATGGATGAAATTCCTGGAATAGATCCATCAGTTGCATGTCATAAGTTAGAGATTAACAAATATGTGGGACCATTCTAGCAAAGGATAAGGAAAATCGCGACAACTTATCACTCAAAAATAGAAGAAGAACTACAGAAGATGCTCGCTGCGGTAATTATAAGGCAAGCAAAATTCCCGGAATGGATTGCAAATATGGTAGTGGTTCCAAAGAAGAATAAAGGGATAAAAATTTGCATAGATTTTTTTTTTTTGATTGGTTAAAACATTTACTATGATTCGATCCCAAGATGAAAGGATGAAACAGAACAGTAAAGGCTCGTTCACCACTAATCTGCTTCACTTTATACAATTTGCATAGATTTTACTGACTTAAACAAAGCTTGTCCTAAAGATAGCTTTCCATTACCAGATATTCCTCAAATGGTCGAATCAGCAGCAGGAAATGATAGAATATCCTCATTAGATGGGTATAAAGGATATAATCAGACCCCTCTTGTTGAAGAATATCAAGAGCACACTGCATTTTTTGCTCCAAGAGGATTATATTGTTACACAAAAATGCCATTTGGGTTACGAAATGCTGGTGCAACATATCAAAGAATGGTGGAGAAGGTGTTCGCAAAGTGGATACACAAAACATTAGAGGTGTACGTAGATGACATGTTAATAAAGATGTAGGATCAGAATATTGTCACAGCAATATTCCTGCGAAATAAACAACAATGATATTCTGCGATAAATCTCAAAGTGACGTAAGGAATGACATATCGGATGAAAACGACAGAAACATGAGAAAAGCGTGACATTTCTGCGATGAATCAATAAAACCTGCGAAAGATTAAGGCGGTGCAAACTGCGATGTATCGCAAGAACCCAGATCCGAAACTAAAGGGGATCTTAGTTGTAAATGAGATGTCATGAGCTGTAATCCACTATGTAAATGCCTATATAAAGGAAATGAATAGTTCCAGAGAAGGGATGAAATTTTTGAGTGCTAAGAAAGTTTTTAGGAGAGAGAAAATCTTATTAAGTGAATTGAATTCTTGATTACTGTAATTCTTTTAAGATCATATTAATAAAAAAAGGTCCTTAATCTTCAAATTGTGTCATAAATATTGATAAATTCTTGAGTAGGGTGTAGTGTGGGAATTCCTGCAACTACATTTTGGCGCCCAGAAACAGGGAGAATTAATTTGAGAAATTCCAAATTGCAACTTGAAGATTTGAAGAAATTGTTAGAATTGAAGAAATGGCTAGAAGGAGAAGAAATACATCAGAACCACCAACAACAGTGAGAAGAAGTAAAATAATTGCAGGTGAAGGAACAGGTGAATTGGAAGGATATTTAAGGATCATATCAGGAAGAAGTAGAATGAGAAATGGAGCAGAAAATTCAATTCAACCACCGAATCAACAAACAAAAGTACAAGATAGAAATGTGGATTATGATAGAGCAAGTGTGCATACTTGGAGGTCGGATTCGATAGAAGAGGCAGAAAATCAAGAAGAGGAAAGAAATCAGGAAGTGGATGGAGGATTAATTCATGAAGGACATGAGGTAGTAGATGATTTGAGACAAAGGATACAGGAAGAAAGAAGATTAGAGGCAGAAGAACGTGCAAATATTACAAACCAAAATCATGAATTAAGAATGGAAAATATGAGGTTGCAAAACATAAGATCAAGAAGCAGCATGAGATCAAGTTCAAGATCATATAGAGAAGAAACAAGACAAAATCATCCTATACAAAATATTGGCGAGAATTTGATAAATGATCGTTATATTCCACGCGGTGAAACTTTGGACGTTAGACATAATCAAGATGAAGGAGAAAATCAAGAAGAGAGAAGGAGAATGTTACGTGAAGAAGAGATTCGAAGAAATCGCAGAATGATTGAAGATGATATTGAGAGGCATTATATTGAGCAAGTACATTTAGCGGTAGAAGAGAGAGATTGCGAGCCGAAGTAGAAGAACAAGAAATTCAAGCAGTATTGCATCAGAATAATCATGACAATCTAGAAAGACGACGTGTACAAAATCGTAATAATGATAATCTAAATGAGGAATATGAGAGAATTCGCAGAGACATGGAAAGGCAACGAAGAGAAACGATAATGGATGAGGAAATTCGCAGAGAAGAAAATGAAAGACAAATTAATTTGCAAATTCAAGAAGAAGAAAATCGCAGAAGAAGGCAAAATCAAGATGTTGAAGAAGAAGCACGAAATATCGCAAGACAAGAAAGGCATGAACGCAGACGAAGAGAAGCTGCGTTGAAAAGGCCAATGGAGCAAAATTCTGATAGGAATGAGAAAATCTTGCGAGAGTTAGCAGAAATGAGAGGAATGATAAATAACATAAGAGAAGGAGGAAGAAGACAACTTGATGAGGCAATCGAAGAAGCTGCGAAAACTCCATTTACTCAAGAGGTACAATTAGGAGGGATACCTCCAAAATGCAATTTGCCGGTGTTGACCAGTATTTTTGATGGGACTACATGTGCCATCCAACATATTGATCGATGTCGTATGCGTCAAAAATAATTACACTTTCTTACTACTCAAAATATAAATATAGCAAGGGCAAGAAAGGATCGATCCCACAGAGAGGTCTAGGTTGTCTCGTTGTTTCGGTTTCCTATATAAAACACCGGGTATTTTTTGATTTTTATATGCTAAAATAAAATAAAGGCAGACAAAGAAAAATAAAAAAATCAAAGTATTGAGAATATTGGTTAAGGATTCATCTTCATTCACAAATATGTTTTCTTCACAATAATTAGAATTGATATTTAATCTCAACTTTTATCAAAAGCCCTAGAATATCTTGATCGCAAGAATATCCCGCTAATTTCCTTTTGTCATCAACAAACACATTAAAAGATGCGAGTATGAGTTCTATCTAAAAGAACAACCTAACGTGTAAAAGCACTAATCAGGTTTAATTCCCTAGATGCATTAAATTCTATGAAATCAGGCCAATCAAAGCAATCGAACGTGGAAAGCGCACTAATTCAATTTAACAAAGGTTATAATTCACATACGATCATAAGAATATATCACTACAAACCATAATCATATTTATGCTACTTGCATTCAAGGAGTATCACTTTTACGTATAATAAACCCTAAACTAGCAATAGAGATGAAAACAAACTCAACCGATTCGCGACTCGATCAAACAAGCATTCAAATCATATAACACTATAAATTGTGAATCATAAACGATAAAGTATGGAGACAAAACTAATTTATCATATCAAAAACCATATTATGTGAAATCCAATTATTCCATAACCAATAATAAAATTAAGCACTCATGTTAATGGAGTTCATAACAAGAAGAAAGAAAAACCCTAGCATGTTGCAAAAACCTAGAAACAAAAGTAGAAGAAGATATAATATCCTTGTCCAATTAGGATACTTAACCTCCTCAAAATCCACCAAAAACCCTAATTTTCACGTCCATAGCAAGCCCAAAACGCATCTCTCCTTTCTCTTTTCGCGCAGGCCCAATAAGGCCCAACAGAAAACCTAATCCAAATTAGTTTCACCATTTTGCTCATAACTTCTTCATACGAACTCGGAATGACCTCATTCTTTTTGCGTTCTTTTAGTGTTTGAATTCTCTTCGAGATGGTGATAAGAATTCCTTGAGTGAAATGAGTTAAAATTGGTCTTTGGCCCTTCTTCATCAATAACACTTTACTTGTTTGCTCCTTTTAGCACTTTGTAGCTCCTTTTTGGATGATTCACCTATTATGACACATAAACTCAAAAGTAATCATAATAACAAGTAATATGCAAGAATTATAGTTAAAACTAGTATGGATTTGACACTCTAAACATGTAAATTAAGCACTTAT